>JACGWL010000006.1:7470061-8070061 GCA_034509725.1 Sesamum angolense | reverse complement strand
GATCAATAAACCAAAAAGGAAATTCAAAACCAGGAACTTTTCAATGATGATCTTTCTCAGTCCACAACTAAATGCTGATATCTACATTTTGAGAAGTCCATAAACAATGTCTCGTTTCCTAAAATGATCATGTTATTTCCGAATTACCCGCTCATTTAGAATAATGATGTCGAAACCAAATAATCCTCTCAAGCAAAGTAATAATGTGATCATTAAATTTCAAAGTTTGTAACTTTTGTTAAAAAGAATGTAACCAAACCAAAGCCTTCACTTTTAAGATTTCATCTGAAACTTTGAGTCAATTCAGACATGGATATCCAAGTTAGAAGCCATCGAGTACCATTTCTTCCTGGGGTCTCTGGAGGCAGTACAATAGCCTAAACAACAGGGTGTAGTCATACCTTATCATAGTCTGCTTCAAGCTTGATGAGTGGTGCGAAAACGTTTTGATACTGGAGTGTCAACATAAAAGCATATAATAAGTAAACATAGCTAAATCAAATTCCATTTCAATTAATTTGACTTTAGCGGCTTCGCCAATTAACTAAGACAATAATAATCTTGCCAAGAGTACCTGGTAGGCATCTTCATATTTCAAAGCTACAGGTTGAGGTTCATCATCCACACCAGGCTTCTCAAGATCCTCCAAGGTAGCATCAGGATTTGTCTTCCAAAGCTCTTCTATTTTATTTATCTGCTGAGCACTAATTTGACGAGCCCTCAACTGTTCTTGTTCAGATGGGACCTGATTTGCAACAATTAAGAACTCCACTATAAGAACCTGAACCTTATGATAATATAAAAAATTTAAGCACACCCAACTTTAGTAACCACTGCAAGAAACATCTATCATCAATAAGGGGGCACCACTGACTCAAGTCCCAATTCATGTCTTTTAATGCATTGACGCTAAGACAGGGTTCTCTACAAAGCAGAACAACCACACTTTCTGTCTTAGCAGATATGAATCCAAGAAGGAAAACATTTCGACATCCACAGTTATAGCACTCAAGAATAGTTTCTCCCAGAGGACTGTCTTTGTGAAGACAAACTTCTTTGTGCTTTGCTCTCACCTGCAAAGGATCAAAAAATAAATCAAGTCGAGAGAAGCCATAACATCACAGATTTCCACGCCAAATCATCCAAAGATCTTCTTTAAAATGTAAACTTTAAGCCTCAATATACTGTAAAGAAAAATAAATACACAACAAATCCAAAGAGACCTATTAATGTTTCTAATTAGATATAAGAGGAAAGTGAGAATGGGTTGCTAAATGAAGGGGGCATCTCAAAACTTACGGACGGTAAATAATAACAACATAGTGCAAGTGCAGCTTAATGATCTCCAAGACTATGCAAAATCTCAAACAATTAAAACCCCAAGTTCAGGATTCTTTTGCCTTTTTTGTAGGCAACGTGAAATTTGATAGTTATGGATATAAGCTGTAACTTTCACAGGCCATAATAGCATTATTACTAGCAAAACTAAAATGTTCGTTTGAACTTTGAACTCGATATGAATTGCTGTTATTTCAGGTTCCAGCTCCAAATCCAGCATGTTATCCTTTATCAGTTTTAGGCATGAGATCTGTTACTGGGATTAAGGTGGGAGTGTCTGGGGACTCTGGTTCAGAAGACACTGGTTCAGAATTTATCTGTCCGTTGGATTTGTCGCAGCTCTAACTTCCGAGGAGAGGGAAGATGTTATTATCTCTTAACCTTTTCCTTGTCCATGTTATTTATCTGTGATGCCCATAGAATTCTTAAAGCCAAACAAAAATGTATTTGACGTGCAGTAAAAAGTAGGAATTTTCTAACATGATTTAGTTCATTCGAACAGTGAAGAAGTATCAAGCAGGAATTGCCTCATTCCAAGTTAGTCTTTCTATCTCAATAACTAAATGTCCAATTTGGCTCTTACAAACAGCTAAGTTTCTTTTACAACCATGACCATCCAACACCATCGATCATGAGATCCTCCAAGATAAGATCTAAGTAGTAATGCGATCTTAACTGCAAAAGAGATTATGCAAGAAAGTCCAGAATGCTGAATATAAACAACAATTTCACCAGACAGAACACTGTCAAATTGCTCGATCATGTTTAGGAAATAACTGAACTCTTGAACCAACAAACTGTCTAATGTGTGTTAGGTATGCCACCATTCAGACCGGACGAACTTCCTCAAAATGAAACCAATACCCATAATTCTTTTTATTCACAGATATCTTATCATTCACAGATCATTTAGACAAAGAAATAACAAACGGTCTAACTTTAGCTCCTCAGGCTTCACAGTATTAATATCAAATATCACGTTTAAACCAAGGGAAAAAAGCAGCTGCATTCGCCCCACTTCTATTCTCAAACAGCATTTAAATTTTAAAACATTGGTCCTATCAATTTAACCATTTCACACACTTTTCTAGCGACAATCCCATCCAGAGAAAATCAAGAAGAACTATCTGACAGTGACACAATTTCTTTAACCATTTCACAATTCCTAAATGCAGTTGATCACACTCTGTCTCGATCCCTTTACATTTTAAATGCTTTCTCTATTCCACTAGGAAACAATTAGAAGACAATGTTCTACATAACACATACCCCCACACAAAAAGCTTATCAGCATATTGTTTGGCCACCAAACTACTTACCAGATGATTGACAATGTGAGAACCAGAAGTATTCCCACGTGAATTACAAAACCACTTCCTACAGGACGGCACATTGCATCGAACCACGCAAGCTGGGTTTGTGACACCGCAGTACCTGCAAGCATGCTCAGTGAAGTCTCCCTTCCCATACTCAAATACCTCGTCATCGCCACCAGTGTCTTCAAAGTTCAAGCCGCTCATCCCCGCAGCCAACGCCTCCACCACACCAGTCTCCTTGCTGTTATTGTTACTATTACTATTGCTGCTGCTGTTATTTATTCCACCGCCGTTACCCCGCGGCACGGGGCTTAGTAGCAGACTGGGACGGTTCAGAGGAGGAAGGAACCTCGGCAGCGGAAATAGAATCGGAGGGTGTGGGCCAGACGGAGGTAGAAGATCGAATAGGCTGCGACAACTCTTGGAATTCAGGGTAATCGAAGTCCTCATCACCTTGAGTGTTGAATTCAAGAAAAGTATAAGCGTCGTTCCCGGTATCCGGCTGAGAAGCTGTCTCGTAGAGATTACTCGTCTGCGAATCCATACTTGACCTACCTCTTCCTCCGAACCAATTATATAGAGGGAGAGATTAGAGATCACGAAACAGAGGAGAATTATGGTGAGAGTTTGGTTCTTAAAGAAGAAATCTTGGGTAAATCAGATAGAACTAGGGTTAGGGTTTGGTTATGGGGAGGGAAAGGGGTTAAGCGAAGAGGAGAATGGAAAGGGGCCGATTGGCTGTAGTAGATGTATGCAAAAGACGAGCCTGAAAATGAGGATGCATAAATGGGCCAATCTGGGTCCGACCCGACCATAACACGTCGTAAGAAGCCTGACCGGGCCAAATCTAATTTTCTAACTCTTTGAACTTTAACAATATATAGAGATCACAAATAAAAATGGGAAAAAAAAAAAAAAAAACATATGGGGAGCAGGGTGCGCGAGGTTGTGTTTTTTGGGTTTTGATTTTCTCGGGTCGGATATTTGATTTTTCAAGTAATATATTTTTATATCTGATATGGACAATGATGCTTGTAAAATCGCACGTATGAGATAATTCGTGGACTTGAAAATTTTTGGGCCAAATTCTTTCACAAGCTTGAAACAGAAACCTACAAAAAAATATTACCACTCTAATGCCAAATTAGTCACTATTTTGGAATGATAAAATTATAAGATAAAGGTGTACAAACGAGATAATGAGCTATGATACAAGACAATTGGGATATTTGTGTACGAGATATTGCTTATATGAATAATCAAAAACATTACCTCGGCCGGGGGGAGGGAGCGAGGGGCGTCAAACTTGCTTTTATAGCCGAAGTCTCCCAACGGGTGAGGAGGCAGATGTCCTAGAGACTTGGGTCGATGGCTATTTAAGAATAAGCCTTCCCAACGTCTTAGATTGCTTAGCGGATACCTTCTCAAAATTTTGGATATGTGGGGGATCTTCAAGGAATAAGCCCTCTAAGGGATATGCCCCAAGATTATAGGGGTGGCTAGAGGCATAAGCCTTATCCAATAGTTTGTCCTCGTCACCAACCACATGAACGCCAACTGATTCTTATCGCGAACGATTTCCTGCCGAGGGAAGGGGGGAATGGCCAATTCAACTACTTAGTGATCACGAAATACCTTAGATCGGTAGGTTGGGGTCATAGCCAATTTCTAAGGAGTTGATACGGTCCAGCCCACGAGGGGGGGTTGTTCTCTCTCAGGCTTGGTGTGCTTTTGAGTCCACTCGTTCTGGGTTTCAGTGAAGCTCAGGCCTACGAATTGGTCAAGCTATCCAATTAGGTCAGATGCATTATTTTGCATATGAGGTAAAAAGAGTGGAATGCCATCCTTGACCCTTAACACCACATAAAAGGGGCTAAGGTCTGTGTCTTTTCATCCGAGTGGGGTCGATCTTGATCCAATTTGACTCGAATGCTTAGAATTTGGACCATTGGTTGAATGACACATGGCATTATATGGGAGCCCTAGTGTGGCGATTGTAATATAGGGGACACTTATAAAATAGCCTCATATTAAAATGTTATCATAATATTTGAATTTATTTTTGAAGTTGATGCGTGCAAAAAATGCACTAGTAGAATAGTTTATGGACCTAAGTTCCTTGGTGGGTCAAATTATTACAGGCCTAAAGATAGGAACCTGCAAAAAAATATCAGCAATCCGACGCCTAAGCTAATATATAATATTGAAATAATAATGTTAAAAAGAGAATACAAAATATAGATAAGCAAATATTGAAAGAACGAGTAAAAACGAGTGTGCATAGCAGAAATTGTATGTGTATGCTAAAAAATGTTCCCACTTGAGGGGGTCAAACTGCTTTTGTACTCAAAGTCCCCCAGTGAGGGAGGAATCTTGCTCCCTCGGGAATCGGGGTAGTTACTAATGGATAGGTCTCCTCAACATCCTAGTGTTGGTTGGAAAAGTTCAAAGGAGTCAACCTTAGCTGAGGAATCCCAGCTAAATAGGAATTCCACTCTTCCAGGGGTCCGACCACGTTGACATCCTAATCATTCTCAAACGAATAGTTTTAGACATTTAGACAGTGCCTTCTAACAGACAGGGTGTCGTTGAGCCTTAAATCCTCGAGTTAACAGTTTATGGGCATGTCTCCCTTAAGCCCTATTTAGGGAAAGATCATTGGGGTCTCCCAATGTTCATTACTCCATTGGGCTTCCTAAGGCTACTTTTGAGCTGATGCATGGGCCATAAAGTTGGCTGCTTATTTATGGTCATACTAAGAATGTTTTATTATATTTATGGAGATAAAGAGAGAGAAAAATAGAAATAAATATATATGTTTTAAAAATAGTGTATATGATTGGATTTATTTTTTGAGATAATTAAAAATAGGTGTTGTATGTTTGGTTTTATTTATTGGGAGATAAAATTCATAGTTCATTATCAAATCATGTCTTTTTATATATATTTGATGCCCAAAATTATTTTACCCAGCCCTATTAACTAGCCTGGCCACTTAAAAGCCCAAGTCTGCACAATAATTTGAATAGAGAAGCCTAAAGATGCCTAGGGCCCAAAGGGAAATGATCCCTTGGTGGCTGGATCCTAGGGAACCGCTCATCAGAGAAGGTCATGCCCTAAGTCTGGTGGCCTAGGACATTTGATGGTGACAAAGCGGCTAAGTTGACTACCAATCCTGAGGAGCGAGCAGCCATTTGCACGCATCAAACAAGAAAATGCCCATATGAATTATGACTAGGACGACAGGATATGTCTTACCACCTAACTATATCCTGGAATCTCATAGTGCATCTCCCAAAGAGCCTATTCCTTAGAAGATCCCCTGCGCAGCTAGGATCACTCGGGAGATTTTTTTTATAACAAATCCAGACTCTGAGGAGCTTATCTCTAAAAAACCACCAACCTGAGTCTCTGAGAGCCTAGCTCTTCGTCCGTCGGACTAACCACTGTAAAACCTAGCTCCCTAACTTGGTGTAGGGTAACATTTTTCTCATTCACATGAGCAATCGTTCAATACACATTACCAATGTTGATTATTCTCTCATTATAGTTTACTATTTTGTTTTTTTCGCCTTTCTCTTTTAATTTTATCATTCAAAAATCGTGTACTGAATTGGGCGTTGGAGTGCACATTTCTTTTGCAGGTTCCTACTTTAGGCTTTCAAACGAATCTAACCCAAACGATCCCAAGTCCATAGATTGTATCCTATGTTTGACTTTTGCATGCATTAAGTGGAATACAAAACTAAGATGTGAGGATTAATGGAAACTCTGAACAATTGAACAAAAAGGCTGTGGAAATATCCAGGGATACTCAAGCCCTCCAGGTGGTCGCAGGTGTACCTCTGGCCCCTATTGGATGGCCAGTGATGGCAGAGTCCTCCAGGCCCGAATTCTTGGCTGAACCCCATGAAACAACAATTTGGCAGACACCTCCTTAGAAAGCTGTCTCTAGGGTTGTTGGGGACTATACAACAGACGAGCCTTAACTGTGCGGGAGCAATTGATATTTGCACTGTAAATACTTTGTGGTGGTTCCCGTGGCTATTGAAACATCAATTGAGTAGGACGTGCCCCCGACTCGGAGACCAGCGGCACCTTGGAGGAGTAAGGCTAGCCCCCGCAACCGTTAGAGGGGTTCATTCCTTAGTGGATCGCCTTATTAGTATATGTAGAAAAGACTTCAGGAAGTCAAGAATGAAATGATGGGAGTGTATAGCGAGGAACATTGGGGCATTCCTTTACCAAAGGGTCATGATGAACGAGCTCCCCTTGAACTGTCGGACCCCAACAATTGCAGAATATGATGATACCACATATTCCCAGGAGTATTTATATTAATTCTAAAATGCGGCCCTCCTGCACTATTCCACTGATGGAATCAAGTGTCTGGTCTTCATCACCATTTTTGATAGGGCTACACAGCAATAGTTAAACCAATTACCAGCGGGCGCGATCAAGAACTTTCAAGAATTTCGATCCCTATTTTTACATCAGTTTGCCATCAACACGAAACATAGAAAGACGAAACTCAGACTTTTTGTGGTCCGTAAGAAAGAAGAAGGGTCCTAAAGGATTATCTCCACATTCAACATGACCGCCCTGGAGGTGCCTTCAGCTACCTAAGAAGTCAATGTCAGTGCCTTCTCCCAATGGCTATTGGATGGAAATTTTTTTAAGTGTCTGACAACAAAACGCACCCAAAGTTCGATGGCCAGAGCACAAAATACATCAACATTGAGGACACAACTCCAAGAAAGAAGAGCGAGGGGAAAAGAGGAAAGAGTCCAATGAGGAAGGTTCTTCCAAGAAGCCGAGATTAGAATTTTGAGACAAAAATCCACCATTCCAAAAAGCAACCCTATGTATACTCTATTGGATGCCCCTATCACCTAAGCACTGATGGCAATCGAGAACAATGCTTATTTAACCTATCCAGGACAGCTCAGGATGGGCCAACTAGAACCAAGTATGATAAATACTATCATTTCCACAATAACTATGGGCACACTACAGAGGAATATCGGCATTTGAAGAATGAAATAAAATAGCTAATCCAAAAATATTTGCAGGAATTCGTTTGCTAAGAAATACTCAGGGCATGAACCGCAATCAGAAGCGTGAGCATGCTAAGGCTCATAGTCCAGTTCCCCTAAAAAAATGTCCACAATTCTCGGTGTCCGGATGCTCTGATGATTCTAATCCCCACATAAGAGTGGTCTGCATGGTCGCTGGGGGACCCATGGGAAGAAACTTTCATAGAACGAGGAAGACTTATATCCAAGAAGTAGAGAGGGTCGTCCATGAGGAAATCCTAGATGTAGAGGTGGTAGGATATGCCCCGATCATTCAATTTTTGGCCTGTTGAAAGAGCTGGACTGAGTGCCCTGTAATAATGCTCTAGTGATCACAGCTGATTAGTGGAAATTATATGATATATTTTGCTGTTGATATCCTTATATTGTTGTGATATAATGCTTGTTCTTAGATTTATTTGTAAATTTTATGTGCTTTCATGAAAAATAGCAAGTTGCAAGAAAATATCTCAAATGCAAGAAAAGTAAAAAAATGTAACAAAAAGCGTATCAAGAATAATCCATGACCACAATTATTAGAAAGTCAACAAATAGAACATGAAAGTTAGTTTAACCATGACCATGGGTTATCAAACATACGCAAAGCAGAAATTGAAGAGTCTCCAATATAATTACTGAGTCAAAATATTATGTGGAACAACTTATTTCTTGTAATTATATTGAGAAGTTTAGTAGGAATAGGATTAGGAACGAAATATGCCAATTTAGACTAAACTTGATTAGGAGTCTTGGGAACTAATATAAATAAGAGAAAAGAGAATAAGGTGAGGGGGTTCTTTTGGCTAGAAAAATTCAAAGATTCACATCAAAGCACAAGGAGAAGAGAAGGAGACGAGTGGAGGAGTAAATTCCGCATCGTAGCGACAACAGTTCAAGCTTGATTTTCTATCCCATGATTTTTTCTACATCTTTCTTATTTGTGTTTTATCTAGTTAGTATGAACTAATTTAGTTTTTGCTAGGACTTTTGGAAGAACCTAATTGAGATAATATTTTAAGTATTTAGTCAAATTAATAACGATTTTGCTTTCATATATCCTTGTGTTATTGTGCTTGTTTTTATAGTTTGAGAACCTGATCAACTCTTAGATTTAATTAGTTATGTTGATGAATTGGAAGGGAATTTGACATAGTGGAAAAGGTATTCGTGGTGTGAATTGAACGATATGTAGACATACATAGATGTGATTCATCTGGTTTAATAAAAGAGCAATTTACCCCCCCCCCCCGCTATGATGCATGGACACAGACACGGCGACACAGAAAATTTAAAAATATTAGGACACAATACGATATTGACACGACTAATATATAATATATATTTTATTATATATTCTCAATTTTTCATAATTAAAATATCCGATATGAAATATTAAGATAAATATAAAATAAGCTTATCTTACATATATTTTTAATCAATATGGCTTCAAAGATATATAATTAGTTTATTTTAAAAAAAGACAATGAAAAAATTCTAATAATTTAAATTAGTTAAATTATCGTGAACATCTCTCAAATGTTTAGTAATTTCATCCTAATTTAGTTTAAGAGGAATGAATTAATTCTTTTTCTATTTTATTAAGCCTTTTTTTTTAAAAAAAACCCAAAACTTTTAAAAAATTATAAAAAATTCGAAAAGTGTCCAAAAATGTGTCCGACACTCTCCAAAACGTGTCAGACACGCAACAGCCGTGTCCGACGCCGTGTTCTTCTTTTTTTTTTTTAATTTTCGAACACTCCGATGTCATATCTGAGCCGTGTTCGTGTCCGACACTGGCATTGGGTAATTTTTCGAAGTGTCCCGTATTATAACCCTCCTGTTGTCAGAATTAGAGCAATTTACCCCTCGACGCATTCCGTGAATCATACGCACTTTTTTTAATTTAAAATTTAAAATAATATTTTATGTTATTTTTTATAACCATGGGATCTAGATCAATTTATAGTTCAAATTTAACTAATAAATCAACAGTGTAGATTTTATCTAATTCAAATCAATAATTTAAATTTAAATTAATAAAATTAAAGTGATATATATATAATTAATTTGAAATATATATATATTAATATTTTTATATAAAATATTATATATATTGTATATATGTATATATAGATAGAGAGAGAGAGAGAGAGAGAGAGAGAAGAGAGGACCGCAAGGGCGGCGCATCTGGGCACTGGAAGGGGGTGGAATGGGGAGAGGTGGAAGGAAGGTGGAAGGAGGAAGGGAAGGGGCGATAACGGAAGAGGCAAGAGGGGAGGGGAGCGGCGGTCTGGCGAGAGGAAGAGGAAGAGAAAGAAGAAAGGAATATATATATATATATATATATATAATAATAATAATAATTTTATTGGTTAAAAATTATGCCCAAATGCACATGGGGCGGGTGTAGGGCACTGTAAAACCTAGAGGGGTAGATTGTTCATTTCGCTTAACATAGGGGGATAAATTGTATTTTTCCCAATCTACATACCGTTAGAAAGTTATATATATTAACAACTAACAAAATAATTAGAAAATAATTTGGACTTATCTAAATGTAGATATGACTTTTTGAATAAGTGTTGCCCAGTTAACCTGAGAAATTTGAGAAGTTGTTACCAATTTGACAAGCCGGATTCCGTTGATATATGGGAGGTTAGCTAGAGATCTTTAGTATGACGTGGTTTAAGATGTGGAGAGTTCGCTTGAAGTAGAACTTCTATTTTTTGTCTTGTCATCCTACTAAATGGGACTTATTTTTTGGACTTGTCAAGTTAGTATAAATGCATAAATCATATGCTTGGTACCTTGCTCATTGGATAGAATGATTGGGCCTATTGGGCTAATCAGTGGGCTCCACTTTCTTTGTTTTGGGCTTATAAAAAAATAATTGAGGAATGCATCAATATGGGTACTCCATTCCTTTTCAAAAAATGTATGTGATTGATAATCAATTCAGTTGCCTAGTTTATCGTCGGATGTATCCTATCCTATTTATATGAGTACTCTAATCCTATCCCAAACGGTTGAAGGATTTTCAAGAAAATTTTAAAATCAAAATAGAGGTTAACACTCTAATGCATAAGTTAGTAAAATCAAAATTCTAAAGGGATTGGAAAAACTTGAAAATAATGTAAGAATATGGTGTAGTATTTATCGATGTGAGGTGGTAAATATTAAAATGAGAGTGGAAATGAGCATGTGGAATGTAAAATATAACCAGGGAGTGAGCATCCTTCTTGTTGATAAAGAGAGATAAGTATAGAATGTGAATGATCAAAGTTACCATTTTGATCACACATGACTTCCATTTTAAGGAGGGTTTGGAGTATAATCCTCTAGTTGTTTGGCGCAATCTACATACCCTTAGGAAGCTACAGGGATTAACTAACTAACAAAATAATCATAATATGATTTGGACTTATCTAGACAGAGATATGACTTTTTGAATAAGTCTTGCCTAGTCAACTTGAGAAATATGAGAAGTTGTTACAACTGTTTGATAAGTTAGATTCCACCGGTGTAAGGGAGGTTAGCTGGAGAATTTTAGTATGATGCTGAGAGCCCGCAAACATGGAATTTCTATTTTTCATCGAGTCATCTTACTGAATCTGACATATTTTTTTGAGCCTACCAAGTTAGTATAAATGCATAAATCATAAGCTTGATACTTTACTCATGGACTAGCACGATTGGGCCTACTGAACCGATCAGTGGGACCACTTCCTTTGTTTTGGGCTTTTAAAAAAATAATAATTGAAGAACGTATCAATATGAGTACTCCATTCCTTTCCGAAAACTTGTGTATGACCAGTCATCAATTCAATTACCTAATTTAATCGTTGAGATGTATCCTATCTATGTGAGTACTCCGATCCTATCCAATAGGACTTCCTATCGACCAAAACATAATCTATCTAAAAGCAGTCTTCATCCCAAACTCTTCCTCAAATATTAATGTGAATTGGCTCACAAATCCACAAACTAACCCAATGTCCAAATGTCTCCATAGGCCATAGAAACCATCAAGAGAAGAGCAGTGTATGCATATTATTGTACTACTGCCTATATTCTTGTTTACATGCATTTGGCCAAGGAAGGAATGCACAAGTGGGAGATAGAGTGCAGAGATAAGAGTAGAGGCCAATGCTATTGCTAGCCCACATGCATTATTATACCTGACTCCGATTTCCTCTCCACGTACTTCACTTAATTACATGCACTTCCTGACGCTGGATCACGTGGAGCCAATATAGATTTCATATCAACCTAACATATATAGTTAGAGAAAAATTCAAAGACTCCTCTGACATTGAGAATGTTAAAAAAATTCATTGAGAAAAAAAAATATTGATTATGCCTCATGTGATATAATTTTTTTCTTTTTTCAAAATTCCCCTGAGATCAGGTTGATTAGGGAGTTGTGTGAGATAATTTTTTATATTTAAATTTTTACAGGATTTTTTCTGATATTTTCTATATTAAAAGGATCAAAATGAATTTAAACTCTATAGTTATCACGTTATTGATTGTTTTTAGGGAAAAGATGTAATTTACCTTGTTGTGATATGAGAAATGAGTAAAAAAAAATTTTGTGAGTAAAAGAAAAAGCAAATCATTCTATGTATTGTGGAAAATGTAAGCCGATTAACCTCTATCTAAATCATTGATATGTGGGTAATTTGCTTTATTTTCTAATATATGGAGATAATTTGTGAATTCTTTTTTTACGGGAATTTTTTTTACTCGTTTCATGTATCATAAGGGGGTAAATTGCATTTCGCTCAATGTTTTGTTGTGTTAATTGGTAAAAACAAAATTTGTCGTAAGAATTTTGGACATTATATTTTAATTATGAGTTTATAATGTAGGGATTTTTAATTTTAAATATATATATTTTTCAATTTATTTGGATAGTTTTTATTCTATAAAGATTTTAAATAATTTATTTTCATTTGAAATATATTTTGCCAAGTATGGATAGATTTTAATTTTTCTTTTACATGGAATCATTTTAAATTATTTCCTTAAATCCTTCAGTCACATTCAAATTTTCTATTCAAATGTTGGCTAAGTTAATTCAGTATCTATATTATATTTAATTAAAGAGGGGAATTGGTGTAATAGACTATTAACTACCTTTAAACTTTAAAAAAAAAATATTTTCATGCATTTTTTCTCTAATTATTGAATAATAAAAATTATTAAAAAATTATATTCTAAATAATTTTAAACAATTGCGTACACATAAATGTCCACAAATTACTAGCTAATGTTATTAATTATAATCTTTAAGACGATAATTTTATTAACTTGATTTACAAAGAATGTTAAAGAATTTCAAAGTCGATGAGCTTGTGAAATTGTCATCTTGTTGGTGGAATAGCTTGGATCTGATCTTGGGTTAGATTTTTATTTTAAATTATATATATATTGTCTTTCATTTCAATTAATATATATACATTTCATGTGTATTTTTTTTTTTTAACAAAATAAGTGACAATATATTTGCATACATAACGTATGTACATTGTTAAATGAGAAAATTCCAGGACCCAGTATATTGAGAATGTTCAAAAAATTTTGAAAAAGATAAAATATCAATTACACTCTTTATGATATGAAACAAAATTCAAAAAACCTCCTGAGACTAGGTTGACCAGGGGGTTTGTGAGTCATTATCATAACATAAATTTTTGATATTTAATTTTTTATATGGGACTTTTTGATATTTTCATATATCACGAGAGGTCAAAATGAATTTCAATCCTGGAATAAATGACGAAAAAAATTTAAAATAAAAAATTCAATCAAATCTGTTCAGGACGTAGTCCAACTATAGCGATGCAATCTGTCTTATATACTCGCAATAACTACATCCCAATTCAAATATATCACAATAATAAAAACCTTGGGGGAAAATGCAACGGAAAAAATACAGGGGGATAGATTGCTATTTTTTTTATAGGGAGGTAATTTGCTCATTTGTAATATCATGGGGAATAAATTGCATTAAATCCAAAAATATCGTATTAATAAGCAAGAGAAATTACACTTTTAATCACATAGCATAGGATATTCTTCAATATTTTCAATTATATACTTTACGTAAATTTTAAAAATGATCCACTAATCGAGAAAAATAAACTCCCACGCAATGTGCATATTCATTAGTTGTGTGAGAAGCCAATCTAACGAACACATGCATTGTATGTATTCTTGCCATCTAATTTTTTTTATTAAATTTGGATGAGACTAAACAGGGCGAGTTTTCCCAGCTTTGAGACCATCACTTGAAGCAAATTTACTATTGGCTACAATGCACTAAAACTTGATAAATATTATTAATCATGGTTAAATAAAAATTAATACAAAAAATTACATTATCTACCATGGGAACTCTTCTAATCACGACTCAAATATTTTTGCCGTAACTTTTAGTCATGACAAATGACTTAACCACATTTACAAAAACCACGGCCAACACCCGGTGCCTGTTCGTGGTCAATAACTAATTACTACGATCATTTATTTTAATCATGGTGGTTAAATGTTAAATTTCTTCTAGTACATTTCGAAAATCCCGTAAAATAGAACACTAAATGTGTCAAGATTTTCAAATTTTGAGATCATTCTAAAAAAATTCTGCGTAAAGTATTAGACTAAAAATATCAAACCTCCAATCCTATAGGATTAAAAGCGACATTCTGCCGAAAAAGCAATTACAAAAGGAGTTATCTCATTACAATTTCATCTCCTCTTTTCCCTTTTCCCTTCTTAACCAAGAAAAAAAAAAGAAAGGTTAACTAAATTAATTGTCCTTCTGATGATACTTTAACTTACTTAAAAACAAAAAGCAGCTCACATAAATACAAAAGGGGTTGAAGAGTTGAATGTGTATGATTGTTCTTCTTGGTGTAGTTTGTAAGAGCAGAGGCAAGCTGTTTGTCACATGGATTAGGGGGTGCAGCAGCAGCTCTCTGACAGGTTGGACCTTTGGTCCAAACACGTCTTTGCAGCCTGCAGCGTTCCCTCTTCTCCAGATAACGCTACAGCAACTTCTGCTCCCACTTTCCTTCACGTACTCACACAAACATTGTCGAACCAATTATTAATTCCTCCTCGAAAAATAAGGTCTTGTTTGTTTTTACTTATAAAAGGCTATTTTCAAGTTTATACTATTTCAATCATGTTTGTTTAAGTCTTTTCTTTGTGGGATGTTTAATTGTGAATGCTAGAAAATGTATTGTATCTCGTCTTTTTATATGAAAAATTATTATAAGATATTATGTCTTCTTGTTAAAAAAAAACTATAGTAAAAGATTAATGTTTGAAGTAGGAGGAAGAAGAAAAAATATTAATTAAAAATAAATAGGGTTTAAAAAATTGTTGTTACTTGTAAATAGTGGGAAAAATCATGTGGAAGTTAGTGAGTGGGGGAAAAAATCATGTGGAAATTAGGAATTCTCATGTGACTTGTAGTTTTCCGAGTTGTAATTAAGGTATTGAAGTTTCCATTTATTTTTATGTTATATTTTTATATATGTAATAACCATTTTAATTAACACTAGATAGTAAAATAAAATCCACAAAACGTGTCAAAAAAGGATTTGGAGAAATTCAAATCAAAATATTTATCTTTGTTTTAGTGGTTTGTGCGTACAAATGAAACCTACAAGCCTCAAAAGAAAATCTGCAAAAAATACGTTAACATCTTAAAGCGAACAAAAAAGATTAGTGTTCTATCCAGTAAGGGTACAAAATAATAAAGTGAAATGCCAAGAAATAAAAGAGTGAAATGAGTGATGAAGAGAGTATTATTGCTCGTTTTATGCGTATAAATGAGAGGTTGATATTGAAACAAAACTCTCAATATGAAATTATAATGTTTCTCTCAGCTAAAGTGGTATCATGGAGGTGAAAATTGTAGTATGTAGGTTTAAAATGTAAAACCCATAAAAAACACTCATCTCCCACTGGGCCGGGGAGCTCTCTACTTATAACCAACCTTAAGTTGGTTAGAAAATAACACAAATTTAGGGGAGCATGATCTCAAAATTATTAGATAATGTCGAATCTTCCTCAGATTCGATGGAAAATCCCAAGTAGTTGGAGGATACCCCCAGGATTAAGGGGATGCAGTCGGAGGATCCCCCCGGAATTTCAAGAAGGTGGTTGAGACACCTTCTCGCAGTTGGAGTTCAATCGTTTAGGGTTTATAGGTAACACCCCTCCCCCCGATAAGTGGAGGTTTTGATGCTTATTAGAGTAGATATCTTAGAAACAAGAGACTAGCCTGAAAAGGGAACAATTTTTTTTTTTTTTTAAATTTTGAATTCTTGCAAAGAAATATTAGTAGCATAAATATGCTAGAGAAAGAAGAGCTTACTTCATGCCTGCATGCAGCAAGGATTTTTTTTTTAAGGTGCTTGCTTGGAGCAAAGCTTGTGTGGCTCCATGGAGGAGAGCTTAACGAGTGCCTTTTATGCCTACACAGGTGTAGAGCTTTATTTTTCTACAAGTAAATGTTAATAATAGAGATGTGTCTACGGACATGATTTTGCCTGAGAGAGTGCCGACCTAGGGGCATGGTTTATTCTAAGAGGGTTCCTACTTGGGGACATGGCTTATACTAAGAAGAGGCCCACCTGGCGGTATAGCTTATTCTAGGAAGGTACCTACTTGGAGCAGAACTTAATGGCCTCATTAAATGGGGCATAAAGGCCCTCACTAGGAGCAGGCTTATATGCCTGTATGGAATATAGGACTTTTTGTGACTATGCAGAAGACAAGGTTCTTTTGTGCCTGCATAGAGCAAAACCTATGAACCTCTTAGAAGAAAAACCTAAGTGCCTACCCGAAGTAGGGTTTAGGGTACCTGCTCGAATGTAAGGTTTATTGCTCGAGGTCTGTGGCCTTATCTTTCTATTCCTCATGTTTTTCACTAAGGAACTTATGCTTATACTTCCTACCTCATCCATGTTTATGTATTTTTCAGCTCGAGCTAGAAGATCGTAAGTATTTTGGGGGGCTTTTTGGCTAAGGACTTGAAGAAAATCCCATCTTGCAATCCATGTGAAAAAACATAGGTTAGTGCATCAGATGTGGCAAAAGGGACCTCTAGGACCATTATGTTAAAACATTGAAGATGATTCTCCTTTTTGCTGAAGGAAAAAAAACTTATGGTACATCGTCTACTTTTGGCAAATTGATGTAGAAAAAGAGAGTGAAATTCTCCGAATGATCGGATTGATCCCATGGACAATTGGTTGAAACAATGTTGAGCCAACTGTGTGAAGGTGATTACGAACATTTACACTTGAACCTAGCGGTATAACGATGGAGAATGACACTTTTCTTGAAGGAGGACAAGTGCTCCTAAGGATATGCGGTTCCATCATACTCCGGTAGATTGGATTCCCTCTAATGGAGAAGAAGTTCGTCTGCAAGAATTTTTTCACCAAAGGGGGTGCCTTCATGCTCCTCCAAGGGGATCTCGAAGACACACCTTTGCAGGTTTAAGTGTTCCTGTTGAAGCTTGTCAATGTTCGACATCCAGTCATTGGGGGTACTTTTTTATTGGGGGGATGTCATGTCGAAAGATTCCTTTCACATTAAAAGTTGAGTTAGTAGGGATATTAATATTAGATAATGAAAATGGTTGGGGCCGCTAAAGTTGGGCCCTGAATGGAGGTAATAATCATTCGATGGAGGTCCTCCTGCGGAAGAGGACCATCATTTCAGAGGAGGTATTCGAGGATTTGTCAGCTATGATGCAAGTAAAAGATAGTGGTACTTGATGCAGTTAGAGTGCAAAATAATAAAGTCAAATGCTAAAAAATAAAAGAGTATAAATGAATGATGAAGAGATTATTATTACTTGTTTTGCGTGTACAAATAAAAAGTTGATATTGAAACAAAGTCCTCAATACGAAATTATAATGTTCCTCTCAGTTAAAGTGGTAGCATGGAGGTGAAAATTGTAGTATGTATGCTTGAAGTGTGAAAACTATAAAAAACCTCTCTTCTCCTACTTGGGGGTTGGGGTGGGGTGGGGAGCTTTTTATTTATATGCAACCCTAAGTTGGTTGGAGAAGCATACGGATTAGTTGGAGAAACACGACCTTGAGTTCGGGGGGGGGGGGGAGATAGGAATTTGCTGTGAATGAAAGTATTTTCTAGGGGATAAGGGTGCCTTAACGAAATTTTAGGGAGGTGATTAGACACATTTTCGCAGACTAGTTCGACCTTAGGCTTTATAGGTTACCTCTATTTGGATGAGCCACGTGTCCCTCAGGGGACTGTTGGTTCTTATCCGATTATATGAGGTGTGCCTCCAAAAATCCTACTTAGATGCCTCCTAGGCACCCGTGAATGCCACGTGAGATGGGCTTTAACTTTGGCTAGGCGACTTTAAGTTCCTAAGCTTCGTCATGGGTTTGTGAGGCTTTTTAGAATTGGAGCCTTCTCAAATTTAGGTTGTTTCGCCTTCTCAACCAATTTCTTTTCTCGGGTCGCCTATTGGATTCCCTAGGGACTCTACCTGGAATTGGTTTCCTGAGGGCATTTTGGGCCCTCCCCCGAATTAGGCCTCTGGAGGAGAGGGGGGGCACCATGAGCCTTGCATTCTTTTATTCGTTTTGCCTGCTTGGGCCTAACCCATTTTTATGGGCATCAACTCCAATGCTTAAGTCAACAAATAGTTGTGAAAAGATAATAATAAAATAAAATAGAGTAATGATGAGTTATAAAAAATGCAAATAATTACGTTACCTTGATTAAGGGGAGGTGGTTTGCTTTTATTGCCGTAGTCCTCCACCTGGTAAAGAAGCATAACCCCCAGGTCAAATCTATCTTGTGGCTCCCAAACAACAGTGGTAATGAGGAAGTTGCTATCTCGCCCCCAGGTTAGATCTCCCCCTGTTCTGGCAAATAGCGAGCGGAATAAACTGGATCATCGTGTGGAGTGCTTGGTGGTAGAGGTGGATAGGCTGAATGATGCCAAAAAGGAGACCCTAGGAAATGCCAGCTATCGAAGAAGGATAACTGGATGCTGCAACTGCAACTGCTGGACTTGACGAAAAGTCAACCTGAGCTCTGATGAAGGTGGCGGAGGATGTCCACTTTGCTTTCTTGACCTCCAATGAAGGTCAGTTGTATCTAGAGTTCTACTAGCAGAGCTGCCTATTGGACTACCATAATTCGGTGGATTTCCAAAGGCAAATAGCCATTATAACAGACCCATTTTTCATGCATGGTTTCGCAGCTTGCTAGAAGCAATTTGTTGATCATGGGTACCCGCTCCCTGGGATAGAAGCTTCATTTCCCAACTTTGAGGCCACCTTGGCAACTCCTCCGACACCTACCCCCGAGTCGCCCCCAGTGGATTCAGGTAACTGTGCTGCCCACATTCTCTCTCTCTCTCTCTCTCTCTCTCTCTCTCTCTCTCTCTCTCTCCTCTCTCTCTCTCTTCTTATAAGATCTTTAAGTTGCTTAATGACATAGCTGGAAAGTATTTTTCAAATGAAAATTTTAAAAATATCTTGGTGGTCGAGATGTAGGAGGTGTATTCCTCTCAACCTACCAGTGAGCCAGCCGCCAAGGAGGTGGATGCCCCCAAGGAGACTTCATTAGAGCGGCAGCCCAAGCTAACAGCAGCCCTGACCCCCTCAGGAAAATCAAGCCCTGAATTAGGGCCCCTTTTGGAGCCGAAAAAGACTCTGCCTGTAGGGCAAAAATGATAAATATCCTCTATTTTTTCTTGTTGAAGGCTTGTCGAATATGAATCACTTATGTTGCTTGTTGATGAGGATTGTTGCCTCTAGGATGCTTGTGCTACTTGGTTTTGCTAGATTTCCTTCTAAGGACTACTAGAGGGATGCCTCCAACTCCTTTCATGAGCCTTTTTTACTACTTAGTTATCCTGTCCATCTTAAAAGTAGGACAAGTGTTAAGATAAGGAGTTACTCATTTAAGGTGTGTTATTTATTTGGTTCCCTTTGATTTTTTTTGAGTATTTGTATAGAGGAAAAAACTTATAAGAGAAAGCATAGTGCTTTTCAAATGCAGAGCTTTCATTAGTGGTAGTGTCTACTTAGAAAAAGGGCTTACCACAAAAGAGGTGCATGAAATGTTTCATCCGTCACAAAACTCCAAAATCATTGCAAATTCCGACCGAAATCTTGCATCTGGAATAGTGATTTGTGAAGTCCGGTCATTGCGAAAGCCGTCCAAGTTTTGTGACAGTAAACTATCCAAAAGGCGATCGTAAATTTGGAATGAGTATCTCAATATGCGAGACCATCACAAATATTGTCAGTATTACTAACGAAATAAACAAACACCTGTCCCAAGTCCATTGCAGAAATCATCACATTAGAAAAATCCATCACAAAATCGTCGAAAAAACCTTCGCAATGGACAACTAAAATTGTTTGTCAAACAGACAAGCTTTGTAACAGCCTTTCACATTCCATCCCAACATTTGGGATTATTCCTTCTAAACTGTGGCAAATTTTTTCCAATAGGGTTTATTGGGACATCTTTTTTATCATCGCTCCAAAGTTTAGTTTGTGTCGGCTTTCTCATACTTTCGTAGCAAGTCACCTTTTTTTTTTGCAATGTGAAGCATACTTGATGCGTGTGAATAATATAAACTTTTACTATATTTATCTGATTAAATAAACAAAACGTTAAAATGAATCACTGATAAAAGCTAATAGAATAAATTGGTTTTAAAAGTGTATAAGTAAGAAAATATTGATAAAAACTACCTAATAAAAATATAATTGACTACATTCTAGTCAACTCATATTTTGCCCATCATAGTAATTACTCTAGGGGCTCACCTATAACAACTAGTATGAATATATATATATATATATATATATATCACATATTTTTGTGTAACATGATTTACATAATGAAAAGATCATTATATAGACTTGTGTTCATTAAAAATGATATTATTAGAGGAACATCTTTTATTTAATAATAAATTAAAGAAACATTCATACTTCTATAATAACAAATTTTTAAAAAAATAAAAAAATAAAAAGAGAGAGATGAAGATAGACATCACTCAATTGCGCCCCATGCCCAAGTCTTGAATGAGTCATGATCTGGATATGTTCTTAGAATTGATGGCTTTTGAAATTTAGTCCCTGAAACTGATTTGCATATCGTGAGACATCAAAATTCCACTTGCCTGCTCTTTCTAACTCTTCCCAATCTGCACCTACTTTCTCACAACATTCTACTCATAACATTTACATCCACAAATCAATTTCTGATTTTAGTAAGATATCGATTTAATTAATAACTAGGTGATAAATTATATAGATTCAAAAAATAGTTAAATAAATAAAAATTAATTATAATATTTTATATAAATTAAGATAAATATTCATATATATATTTAGTAAAACTTGAATTCATTACCTCAAACTTGTTCGTCGGAATCAAATTTTGTTTCATCCTATCACTATTATGCCCCCTACACACCATTACAGTTTCTCTATGCTATTAGTTCTTATTCAAATCATTTTCATTGATTTTGGTCTTTCCTTTTCTCATCTAGAAACCTCATTTTCAGATTTATTTTTTCAACAAAAGAGATATTATGATATTAAAATGGGTAAATTATGACCGTTACAAAAACTCCTCATTATTTGAAAAATTATCAATACATCGTTAATTTTAACATCCGTCTAACAACTTACATGTTCTGTTGGTCTTTGTTAGATTTTTATCTATTTTCTGTGGCGAATTGACAGAAAATGCCCTTATGGGCTAATAAATAGTTTACTTATTTTGTAAATTTTTCTAAATTTATTTATGGACTAGAAGGTCAACAAGGATATTCCAGCTTGACAACTTCTTTTTACAATTTTTCAAAAAAAAATAAAATTAACCATTAAAAAACAACGAGGGCAAAACAAATGTTTTCAAGCCTCCATTTAAGGATGCATAGTTTCATCAAACATTAGGAGGGTATTATTATTTTTTTAAATAACGAAACGTTACTTGTAACTATGCCAAATTTCACATTGTAATTTAGCCTATATTACATGATTATTCTTTTGAGAGTTTAAACTTTTAGACGAAGTTGTCATTTAACACAGTAAGAAAGTCATAAGGTTAAACAAGAGGTCATGGTCTCAAACCTGATCGTCACCCATTTGTATGACAAAAAATGTTTCACATGTAGAGTTCATATATTAAATATTAAATAATTCTCCTCTTTAATAATTTAAGTATTTCGATAAAGTGGTCATTTAACAAGAAAAAGAAAAGATAAAATTACATATTTGGTCCTGCAACTTTAGGTCGTTAGTATTTTTGGTCATGTAACTTACTCAACACATTTTTTAGTCCTCACACATTTTGTCAATTTTTTTTTTTTTGAAAAAAGTAGTCGCCTATTGACATTTTTGGTTCTAATGACCCATAATTACAAGACCAAAATTGAGATCTATTACAGTAAGAAGGAACCAAAATTGTTAACGCAGGACTAAATTTGTCAAAAAATAATTAAATTAATCTGAGATGTTTAGAACTAAATTCGTAAAAAAAATAATTAAATGAAATAAGTTACAAAAAATGCTAACAATCTAAAATTATATGGTTAAAAATGTAATTTTGTAGAAAAAAAAAAAGAGAGAGAGAGAGAGAGGATAGAGTAATTTGTGAAGTGAATGGAGGACTTAATAAAATGAAGGACGACAATGTTTGGTTTTCAAAAGAGAAATTATGGATGAAAGTTTGTCTAGGAATCAAATCGCTAAGGAAACAAAACCTCAAATCAAGAAATGGAATGATGAGAGATGTGGATTTATTAATTAATGTTTAAACATATGATCACGAGAACCATCTTTTTATTTCACCTTTCCAGCATGAAAATGAAAGAAAGAAGAACAACTCCGTTCACTCTTCTCCTCTCCGTTTCAATTACTATCCACATGGAATGGAATATTTACCAACCAATGAATGCAAAAAGTTGTTCTTGTTTAAAGTGTGCATGCATCATTTGTGGGATATGTAGACCTCATGTGGTTTGAAAAATTATATTTAGTACCTCTGTGGTTTGCTTCCGTCTAACAAATAAATCCATCAATTAGTAGAAATTTATCGAATTTGTTGATATTAACAAAAAAGTAAAAAAATATATATGCTGACTTATTATTGATTTATTGTAAGTCAAGTAAATCTTTTTATTATTAAATTATCCTCATACGTTTTGATATGTCAATGCATGTGAGGAGGTATATATTCACTGTTATAAGGGTAGTTTAGTAAAAAAAAAAAATTACTTGACCTGCAATAAGTCAGTAATAAGTCGATAGGTGATAAATATCAATTTATTCAATTTTTTTTTTTATTAATATAAACAAATTCAGTAAATTTTGACTGACGAAGCGACTTACTTGTTAGAGGAAAGTAAATCTCAGGGGTGTTAGATGTAATTTTTCAAACCACATGAAGTCAACGTGTAAATAAACCAAACATAAGAGAAGAGAAGTGTGATTATCCCAATTAATTACACCCTCAAACAAATTTTTATATATATATATATATATATATATAAATTAAGTAATAATTCAAAATCTATTATTAGCTCTATCTATATATTAAATGATACTAATTTTAATATTATTGCAATATATATAATTATTAGTGATAAGATTTGTCTATAATTATTTTTTTTAGAGAAGTAGGGACACGTCTATATAGTGATTATGATTATGTGTAACTACTTATTATATCCAAATCATTGTTATGCATTCACTAGAAGGCTACAATATTAATGGCAATGCTAAAAATCATGTTAGATAATTATTATTAACCATGATTGATGAAGGAGAAATAAACCCATCATGAAATAAAAGATCCCTCAAAAAGAAAAGAAAGACATCTCCATAAAAGGAATGATCGAAGTCAAAACTGCCAAATTATTGCTAATCATCAAATTACGAAAAAACATTTAATGAGTCATTCCTAGCCATGTAAAAAGGGTAGGTACAGGATAAAAGAGTACTTTCATTTACCTTAAAATAGCATAAATACGAAATTATAAATACCCCCTCATTTGATAGAGAGGAAGGGGATTTTTGAAAAATTGGAAGCTCTCTAGTGTAAAGTGTGTGAAACGTATCATAATAATAAAAATTTCAGTAAATATCATTTTTTGGCGACATCAATGATTAAATAAATCGATGCAAAAAATTAGTTTTTTCATCTTGAAAAAAATTATTGGCTATAGCTAAGAGCCATGGTAAAAGTATTTATCATGGCAAATGATTTAGTCACCCTTACAAAAACTACGGCCAACAACCGTTACATGGCCGTGATCAATAACTATTTGCTATGACTATTTATTATTTACTATGAGAAATAGCCATGGTTAAATATTAGTGATCTCTCATGAATTATTTTTAGTGATAATTTTATGTATATTTATGAGGTTAATAAGATGTTTTTAAATAAATTTAGTTAAACATCATCTTATTCTTATAAATCTGGGATAATTACAATTTTGATCCTCATATATTGCCACTAATTCGTTTTCAGTTTCTAAACTTATTAAAATTCTATTTTAATTATTCAACTTTTGAAATATTAACAGTTTTGGTCCATAGACCTAATTAATGACCATTTTGCCCTTTCAAAGAAAACATATAGTCCAACTATATTTTCCATATGCTCATGATCAGGTCCAACATGCTTCCAAAAATAAAATTAAGCCTCCATAAATTTATATGTACATTTTTTTTACCGCCTTGTTCCCCGGTATTCCAAGTCCTTGGAATTCCTGTGTAGTGTGGTTGGAGAAGGTCCGTAAAATCGAAGACTTGGAATACCCGGAACTAGGCACCAAAAGAAAGTTATATATGAATTTATGTAGGCTTAATGTTATTTTCAAAAGCATGTTGGGCCTAATCATGAGCATAAGAAAAATATAATTGGACCTTATGTTTTATTTGAAAGGAAAAAATGGTAATTAATTAGGCCTAAGGACTGAAATTGTTATATCTTTTGAAAGTTGAAGGACTAAAATAGAATTTTAATATGTTAAGGGATTGAAAACGAATTAGTAGCAATATACGAGGATCAGAAATCCCAAGTATAAATCTTAATAAACTCCTTTACATTTGACCATATAAAGCGGAGAATTGTTATTATTGATATCTTATAAGCTTTGTGATCTTATATTTTATTTGAATATTTCAAAAGCTTATTTAAAAAATAATTAAAGCGAAACATCTTATAAGTTCTAAAAATTTTTTCCTAAAATGTATGAACTTAAATGATATTTTAAATAAATTTAGCCTAACAATTTCTTACTAATAATATTAAAATTGTTGCTTGAAATTTCCACTTCTAATCATATATATGTGTGTATATATATTCTTTTTTTTTTTTTTTTGTGTAGTTTTATTGATTGGACATAATTGTATATAAATATTAAATGACCGCCATGTTTAATAGTTTAAACTGATATATAGGATAATTATTTACACTCATGTGTAAACATTTATGTGGGTGGCAAAGATGTAATTAACATATAATATGACTATTTAATCTAAAAAAATTAAATGGTGAAAAAATCATTTAATTTTAGAGTAAATTACATTGGCACTACCTGAGTTTAAGTCAAATTACACAAACTCGCCTTGTATTTTATAAAATTACAGCTAAACTCTCTTAATGGTATTTTTAGTGCAATATTTTTCAAAAGATGTTTGTGTAAATTTTGTATTTAACTAGGGGATATAATTATAGTTACAATTATAACCTCACGGGGTCTAACTGTAATTTTATAAAAATAGAAAGTGTTTGTATATATTTTAACTTAATCTTAAGAGGTGTCAACGTAATTACCCTTAATTTAATATCTTTAACAATGGATCCCACGTACTGAATTCATAAAATTGTAGCTTGATCTGATTAATGAGGTGATTAAAATTTTATTCCTTGCAATAACACATCTTATTATAATTATAAATGTCACAATTATAGTTTTTATCTTTCTTTTGTTCCAAAAATAAGGATAGCTCCTCTGCAAATGTCACTCAGGATGAATTAAAGGGTTAATTACATGTAAATTCTCTTTAAAAATATGAAATTATATTTACATCCTTCTTTAAAAATAAAATTACACTTACATCCTTCGTTATGTTTTGAACGAAAAATGCTAGGCAAAAGAAAATTATATAAATTTTCAATTTTGCCCATTTTTCGTTCATGTATTATTTTTGTACTTAAATAGAAATAAATGTAACATATCTATATATGGAGTGAAATTAACATCATTGTATTTTTTTTTCTTATAAGTACAAAATATACGGGAATGTTAAATGAGGGGTAAAATTAAAAATTTATATAGTTATATTGCTAACATCAGTATTTTTCGTTCAAAACCGAGAGAAAGAAAGTTAGGTGTAAACAGTAAGTTTTCGAATGGGGTGTAAATGTAATTCTAAAACTTCTTTGGAAAAAGAATAATTTCGTATTTGTAAAGGAGGTTTAAGTGTAATTAATCCTAAATTAGAATTAAATCCAAAAACTTTATAATTAATAAATTAGAACTCAAGTACCACTTATATAGAATTATTTATTAATTCAAGTACTAATTAATTATTCTTCTCTGTAGTCGTATGATTTTCATTAATCATATTTAACTTAACTTTTATTTTTTAAATATAGAATACTATACTACATATATAGCTGACCTGATTGATCATTTATTTAAACAATAGATATAGGTCTCCATTTATTTTTCTTCTTAAAGATTAGCATTTTGATTAAAATGCTTAAATATACCTTTTTTTAATAGTTTGACTATTTAAAAATGCTTAACACCCCCCCCCCCTAAAAAAAGAAAGATCAATAACAAATAGTGATTGATGATATTGCCGTACCAAATTTCAGACAATAAAAAATGCCTTTCAATTTATAAAGTAATAATTAACTTATTCAAATTTTTAAATTTAATTTACAAATTGTTAAATTTTTTTTAATATCATATATTAATTTATAATTTTTTAAAATATACAAAATTATTTATTATATACACATAAGGATATGCCACAAGGCCCACGACAATTTGCTTGGTGCATGTTCAATATAAATGTAAATTTTTATTCATATAAAATAAAAGAATGTCAAAGAACTGTATGAATTCACATTGAGGTTTGCTCATGCATCATTCTAGTATAACCTACATGGCCTACAAATAGTCCAGAGAGAAACTTGCCTCGATGCTTCAAATTATATATATATATATATATATATATATAAAAGTTATTAGCCCTAGTGTACCATGAGTATTATTATAGTTAAAAATTAATAATTATAATAAATTCAAAGTAATTATGATTGTTCAATAGTGATTAGTCATTATTTTTTACACGAAATCAAAGCATTAATTACCATTAAAATATGAATAGTATTTTTGTCGTGGGTAATTTATGACAAATATCGATAATTTGATTAATATTTTAGGTCAAAACTTAAGTTTCAATATCGATCTTACTCTGATATGGTAAATAATAATAAAATATAGTAATTTATAGTGTACGGAATGATTTATTTTGTTTTGCAGTGTGTGGACAGATACAAGGGCATAGTGTATATTTTCGTAATTAAAATAAGAGATAATTACATTTACACCTATTGACATGTAGTCTGTTTGCACGAACCATTCATTTTTTTGGACCATCACACATACACCCAGCACAACTGTAGCATTAGCCGCCCCTATTTTCAAAAAATTAAATATGTACTGCCCAAGAATATTAAAATCATTACATAAACTACTTTTTTTTTTTTGCTGTTAGGAGTGATTTCTGTAATTATGTAAAAGATAAGAATAATTTGTGTAAATATGCCATAAATAAGGTAGTGTAATCGATTAATTATCCCTTAAAATAATGTATTACACAATGAATGCTTTTAACCAAAAACCTTAATTAATAATATGAAGAAAGTGTACAAATTATTCTTTGTTTTGAATGATGTGAAACCAAATAAAACTGATTTCTATACATATTGTTGATGCGGTATGTGATCCGATAGATATCTCATTATGCAAGGTATTGTCCGTTTTTACTTTGTATGAATTTAAAGATTTTGTCCTAAAAAAGTATCTCGCTACAAAGAGGAGGTACTAAAACTTATAGGCCACCCAAACTTCTCGTCAACAACCAACGTTGATGTTTGTCTAGATGAATTGCAAACAAAAATTTGGATAAATTACTAGAAAGAATTATAATATTTAACCACAGTTAATTAACATAGTTAATAACAAACGCTGTAGTAAATAGTTATTGACCACAATCACATAATGATTTTTTGTCGTGATTTTTGCAATGATGGCTAAAATATTTTCTATGACTAATAATCATGACAAATTTTATGGCTTTTAATCATGACAAATAATTTTTTAATGATAGGCAAAGGTAAGATAAGAGCATAGTAGGGGGGGGGGGGGGGGGGTGGTTTACGTATATCCAGAGAGAGAGAGAGTAAGGTGTGTATGTATGTAGGTAGGGGCGAGCGGTGAGAGACAGAGGTTTACAGATTCCGAAATGAAAAAACTAGAACGTGAAGGGTAGCTTTTTGTACAGCTTCATCTCTTGTTTTTATCCATCCCTTCAAATTTTCCTATGGGTCCCACATTTCAGACTTTGTCTCACTATTTGACACCACCCCCCACTATTTTACCCTTTTCCAACACCATTTTTCCTTTATTTTATGTTTTCCATAATTTTTACACATTAATTTGATTTTTTTTATCCCAATAAAAAAAAAATCCCTTGCTAGATGTATTAGAAAAAATGCAATATTTTTTATGATTAATTATTATAGTCAAAATAAAAAAATTATGATAAATATAAATCAACCACAGTTAAGTAACGATCATTAGTGGTTGTTTCTGCAAGTGTGGTCAAAGTATCAATTATGGTTAGACCATATCAAATGTTTTGGTTATAGCTAAAAACCATAACAAATATTGATTAATCGTAGTAACAATTAAAATTTTTGTTTAACCGTGGTTAATAGTATTACTTTGCCATGATTTATAGTGTAACGAAAACTCAATTTTTTTTTTGTAGTAATGTATGTCGTGTGCACTACTATAGTTTTTGGAATTTTAATGTAATTATAAATAAACCTCATGTGATTTGAAAAATTATATTTAGTATCTATGATGTTTGTTTCCGCCTAGCAAATGGATACTTTTGTTACTAAAAAATCACCAAATTTGTTAATATTAAAAAAAATGAATGAACATTCATATTTTACTCTCAATTGACCTATTACTGATTTATTACAGGACAAATAAATTTTTTCTGTTCACATTACTCTTATAAAAGTGATGATATATCTCCTAACATGTATTGACATGTCAAGATGTATAAGGGCAGTTTGGTTATAATATTTTTTTGTTTGCCCTACAATAAGGCAACAATAAGTTAACCAAGGAAAAAATATGGATGTTTATTCTTCTTCTTTTTGTTAACATCAATGAATTCGATGACTTTCGACTAACGAATATATCTATGTATTAGATGGAAATAAACATCAATAGCACTAAATATAATTTTTTAAACTACAAATAATTTACGTGTAATTATAAATGGCAGAGTAATTATCCTTTTTTCTATTTGACAGAATGACTAAGAATGTGTAGTAACTCGCAAATTCATAGAGAGCATTATCTTTGTACGCGTGCCAACCAGAATTCATATAGCGGATCTACAATCATATGAAATCAAACTTAATCCCACGAAAATAAACACATAAATCAAGATTTCAACCCACATTACAGGTGGAACGACATTCGACTTTAACCATCAGACCACGACCAACAAAAGTATAAAATTTCTAATTATAGGATAATGAAAAAACCCAACAGTAAAAAAATAAATAAATAAATAGTTAACCATAGACAGGCAGGAAGGGGTGTTTGGTGCAAGCATGGGAAAGAGACGTTTGCCCATAGAAAAGGAAAATGAATTGTTTACATAGATATATATATTGATAAAAAAAAATAATAAATATAATTTAGAAAGACAGAATGCGTAAAAATCAATGTTTCAGAAAACACATGGTTGTCAATTACTAGTACTAAACTGGAGGATAGAATAATTCCAAAAAAATTATTTTTTTAAATTCATCAACTGATGAAATTTTTGGACAATAAAACCAAAATATTACATGTGGGCTGTGGCCATCCCTCACCCTCTCCCTCTCATCATCACAAAAGCGATAACCTCAAAGATCAAATTTTGCAAATACTTCTTCCTATGTATGTATATATAATACCACACACCACATATTATAACTAGCTACTTGTTTTTACAATATTGTCTTTTCTTGTAAAGTGATCATTTTCACATTATTATTAGTTATTATATATATATATATATATATTTGGTGTATGGCAATTTATTATTTTATGAATTTTATAATTCGACACTGTAAAAAAAATTGAGTATTCGCTACATTATAAATTAACCGTGGTAAATCAACCACCAGTAAATAAAATCAAAGTAAAAACTTGAATTTTTACCAGGATTAATCAATATTCATCATGGTTTTTAGCTGCACCTATTAATGACCGTTGTGAAGTCGTGATTGATTCGAATTTACCATGAAATTCTTCTTTTGGCTACTGTAATTAATCATAATGTGAAATCATATTTTTTGTAGTGCGATTAGCCATGAATATTTTCTTAAAGTTATTTTTACAAAAAAATTGTGATGAAAAGGTGCGACTAGAATTATCGCTGAAAATAGTAAGTGATACATGTATAATGACAACCTGATAAAAATAATTATTTATTGTCATTGTATTCATTTATTTCACTAAGTCGATAAGTACACATATATCATAATTATTTATTGTGATAACTATTCTCGTCACTAAGAATTATATTACAACAAGATTAAAATTATTGTCAATAATATTATCAAATAATTCATATTATATGTAGCAGTGGTTAATTTTATTAATTACGTACAATGTCCGACATAAGGAATTGTTGCTTAATTTGATAAAAAATTATCACTTATATTTTATTCTTTTTTGGAAATTAAAATGAATAAATAAAAATTGAATTGGACCCACTTACCTCAAACCAATGATTATATGCTACGTTTTAATTAAGTGCTAATAGTGAATAACAATAATCTAAGAATATATTTGGAGGGATGGATTTAAAATAATAAATTTAAAATTTCTACTACAAATCCTTCGAGATTTTAAGTATATTAGCTTCTTCAATTTTGAAATTGAGCTATATTTTATTAAAATGTGTGGGGATTTTATTTTCAATTATCAGATTTTAAAACAGTAAAACATGCTTGTTTGTACGTATCTAATGAAAAATATATTAATTGATTAATATAAAAACACAAACGCTAACTTATACAAAATTTAAAATACATATTTTTTATTGAATATTAAAAATGAAAATAATATAAAATCGTTTGAAATTCTTTTTTAAATTTTTCGTTCAAATCCAAATTTATCGAGCCAAACTGAACCTAAGATTAATTGATTATTATTATTATTATTTTAGGGGGAAAAAAAGAAAAAAAAAAAAAAAGAAGGTAAGAGGTAGAATAATATTGAGGGATATCATGCACGTGAGAGGACACTATAGATGTTGTGCCTTTCTGCATCAAAAAGTTGGTGAAAAAGGAAAGAAGCTTTTCCCCTCTCTCTCTCTCTCTCTTCAAAAGTTAAAGAAGACAATAAAATGATTGAAGCCTTTATAATCCAGCAAGTCAATAGTGTTGGGGTACTCAAATCTCTGCTGGTATAAAGATGAAAGCTACATTACAAGTATTTGCAAATTAACACACACAGATATGGCTCTGGATGCACTTTCTTCTACTGAACTCTTCAACTTTATCATGTTTGATTCTTCTACTTCTGCTGCTCCTCCCACCCCCCCATTCACCACCTGCAACAATGACTCCTCCGAGGCCAGCCCACAAGAAATTGCTCCACGCCTCAGCCACCCACCGGACACCACCACGCTGCACGCCCGCAAGAAGAGGAGGAGAAGGCCCAAGGTGTGCAAGAACAAAGAGGAAGCTGAGACTCAGAGAATGACACACATTGCTGTCGAGAGAAACCGCCGCAAGCAGATGAATGAGCATTTAGCTGTTCTTCGATCTCTCATGCCAGACTCTTATGTCCAAAGAGTATGAAACTTCTACTCTTTTTTTGATATATAATTATTACCAAGGAAACAATTTTAATTTATAATTTCTGTAGTGTTATTTTCTTCTTCTTGGTGTGTGTGTGTGTGTTTTTGTTTTTTGTTTGGAAAAAGACTTTCAAAACTGTTGTGAAAACTACCAAAAGCAAAGCTCAAAAACTGTAAGAAAAAGAAAGAGCTGATCTCAAACTGTGACAATTATAAGGGTTTTCTTTCACTTTGTGACATGACCCTATTTTTATTGGTTGCTTTTTTGAAAATTTAGGACTTTTTGATTGATGAAATTAATCATTGCTACAAGAACCCAGATTCCCATTTGCTTCAAAATTAATATTAATAATAATAATTTGTGAAATTTTGATGAGAGCCCTTCTGTCCACATGACAATTTCTTGCCATATTTTCTTACCAAAGAGAAAAGGCCAAAGATTTTGAATCTCACAAGGGTACAGTTTGATTCCAAAATAGTTGTTCTTATACCCATTTTTCTCATTCATCTGTCTGTCTTTTTGGACATATATTGTTGTCCTAATTCTTTCTGGGTATAAGCCAAGCATTAAGGACAAACGGGTATTGTCCCAGCTACCTATATATCTAAGAAAATTAAATAAACTAGCTATGAGTATGATGCCCAGCTACTTTCTTAATTAATCTCATCTACTGTAGTTTATGGCCTATTTTATACACTAACTATTATTTATATGTTGTGATGGAACATTATATAGTGACGTAACATTCTTAGCTCTCTCCCTGTCTTCTTCTTGTCTCTGTCCTAACAAGATTTAATCTCATCAGTCATCACTACCTTGCTCACATACCCTCACATTGCTCAACTGTTCCAACACTCATAAAAAAAAAAAAAGAAAACATCACTGCCCATGTACATATAATGTCTTTTTTAGTGCTGTCAAGAACTAAAAAAAACCAGAAAACCCTAAATGTTGGGAATTGAAACGTTTGTAGGGTGATCAAGCGTCCATTGTTGGTGGTGCCATAGAATTCGTCAAGGAACTCGAGCACATTTTGCAGTCACTGGAAGCCAAGAAATTCGCATTGTTGCAGCAGCAGCAGGCAAGCAATAAGGATCAATATGAGAAGAGTGATGAGCAGAATTACAAGCAAGTCATGGGTGGCGGCAGCAGCCCATTTGCTCAGTTTTTTGCGTACCCGCAGTTCAGCTGCTCCCACAACCAACTCGGCAATAAGTACACTTCCCAGAGCAAGGCAGCCATTGCTGACATCGAAGTCACCTTAATCGAAACGCATGCCAACATCCGAATCCTCTCCCGTCGACGCCTTCGCCAGCTCTCCAAGATTGTGGCCTCCTTTCACTCCGTCTTCCTCTCCATACTCCACCTAAACGTCACCACTTTGGACTCCCTCGTGCTCTACTCCATCAGCGCCAAGGTACGTTAACGTTAACGTTACCCGAACGGATAATTGTTAGACGCACTTGGTTCATTCGTTCTATTATTGTTTGTATCTATCGCATACAATCAAGTCATTTTCTTGATTTATGCTCGTTGTCGTCGTCGTTGTCTGTATCTCACACAGACACACACACACTAAGTTAACATAAACTACAATCAAACAATTAATATCAGAGCTAGGTGATATATACACTATATATTCTCTCACACGTCCACCAATTCAATATTTTGGCCTTTCTTTCCTCACTTGTACTATAAAGTGTGTGTATATATATATTTGTGTGTGTGTGTGTGATGGTAAGAAAACAACAAGTGTGGAAATGACCTAAGCATGCAAAAGAATCTACTTTTTACACACAGCGCTATACGTACGTACTCTTTCCACATCGGTTTACTACGTACGTACTGCCTAAAAGATTCTACTTGTAATTAGTACCTTTTAATTTAGTACTCTTTTCTTTTGATGAACAGAAATTAGTACTTATTCCACAAGAGACGTTTTTGGTAATGATCTGGAAATGATTTCTATTTTCCATTTCCATCTCCAATGATGCCAGAGAAAAGGGACCTTTTCCCCACTACTTTAGTGTATATATATACACATATATGTGAATATAGGTACAGTTTGTTTTTACTTATAGTTTAGGAAAAAAAAATAAAAAAAATACAATTTACTCATGTGATACGAGAAATGAGAAAAAAAAAACCCCATGTGAAAAAAACTAGCAAATTACTTCCCGTGTTTTGGAAAATGAAGAAAATCATAGAGGTAAATTGAATTTAATTCCAAAAAAGAATTATTAAAAGGAAGTATTGGGAAGAATGAATAGTTAACTATAGTAGCTTGTTGCAGGTGGAAGAAGGTTGCCAACTCAATTCAGCAGACGACATAGCAGGGGCAGTTCACCACATGCTAAGAATAATTGAGGAGGAAGCTATATTAGGTTGTCAATCCTAGGACTGACTTTATATATATATATATATATATATATATATATATATTAGTGAATATTATGGGACCTTTAATTTTAATGTTCACTGTGTTGAATTAATTAATGTTCTATAGTCTTTTTCCTTAATTTGTTTGTATGGATCGATGTACGTAGCTGTAGCTGTAGCTGTAGCTGTAGCTCTTGGTTTTGGCTGCTGATGGATTTAGGGTTTGATGATTATTAGGCTTAGGATGATGAGTATGGATCTTATTTTTGTTCAACAATAATAATTTGGAATATGTAGAACAATTTGAAGGAGGAAAAACAATAAATCTATCTCTTCTTGCATGGACTTTTGTTTTGATATGTTTTTTGCTGGATGTTATAAAGTAACTTAATGGAGTTACATGATCACATGACACTATATATGTATCTATCAGAATTTGCAATTTTAGTAATTTTTATTAAAAAATATCAGTTGTTATAAGAACAATAGTTTCATTTGTTCTCGTAAATTCTATTCAAAATATGTTATACTTTGCGCGAGGAAAAAATATTTTTCTTCTTACAAAATTAATATAATTGTTGTCAAAATTCAACTTTGTTGTGACTACTAAGGTATATCCCATGTTAAGTTATAATACGGATATTCAATACAGTGTCGAACACGGACATGTTTCGGTCATATGTTGGACACGCGATCCAATTTTTCTTTTTTAAAAAAAAGAGGACATGGTGTCGGACATACCAACACACATTTTGGATTTTTTTTTTTTTGTAAATTCGGGAGATAGTCGTAGTGATCTAAATTATTTTAAATATTAAAATTTTTTCATTGCGTTCTTTTAATAAAAATTAAAGTTAACTGATTATGTATATTTTTAAAACCACATTTTGTTAAAATATAAATGTGATACATGTTTATTTTATATTTTATCTTGATACTGTTCATATTACATATTTAATTTTATGTGAAATTGAGAATGTATATAATAAAAATATGGTAAAATTACACTTTTGGTCCTATAACTTTAGATCATTAGCACTTTTAGTCCTGTAACTTACTCTATTCAATATTTAGTCATATTTTGACGAATTTAGTCCCGAGAATCTCAAATTTGATTCTTTTTTGGCAAATTTAGTCATGTATTGACAATTTTGGTCTTAACTACTCATAGTTACAAGATAAAAAATGAGATATATTATAGTGTGAGCGGGACAAAAATTGTCAACATAGAATCAAATTTGTCAAAAAAGACCAAATATATAAATGAAAGTTACAGGACTAAAAGTGCTAACGACCTAAAATTACAGGATCAAAAATATAATTTTGCCTACATGTATATATATATATATATATATATTATATATCGTGTCAATGTCGTGGCGTGTCCGAATCTTTTTTCTTTTTTCTTATCGTATCATATAGCATATCTATACCATGTCAACCATTATAGCAACTAATATGGATAAATTTCATCAGCATGCGATGCATGGATTTTTCGTTGACTTCAATTTTTTTTTAACTCATGCATGCACCACTCCACACACATTATTCGCTTCTTTTATTCGTTTATATTATCTATAATCTCGTATTTGTAGATGTTTATTTTGTTAAAATATTCATACTATATCGAACGCCCAGGAACCACCAAGGGTACACTCCTTGGTTGGATTGAAATTTTGATTATGCTTCACTTATATCTTTTCGTGCTTTCACTGCGCGTTTTTGAGCCAATCCACTCCCTTCAATTGGTATTAGAGAGCATGATTTAAAGCATGATTTATTAATTTATTTTTCATCATTATATGCCTAGAATTAACTTGTTTAATTTTACAATTATTTGGATATTTAATGTATAATTCAAAAAAATTTAATTTTCTGTAAATACATGGATTTTGTTTTAACTTAACATGCAAAAAAATAAAATTAAAACTGCACAGTAGCAGTTTGTTGCCCTTACCGAACGGCAAGGCCAACAGGCGCACAGGCAGTTGGCTGGCATTATCGAATAGCTGGACCATTTTTTTGTCGTTTTTTTTCAAAAAATTAAATTTTCCAGATTTTTGCATATTTTCTGAAATAGCATGGTAATGGTTGAGGAAATAGCATGGGCTCCTAATCATCCAACAAATGTATGCTAGGTTTATTTGCATGCGACGCATTTTTTTAAATGCTTTAAATATTGGATATTTATACATGCAAATTGTTAATATGATGAGGTCTCAGTCTACTCAATCAAACTCACACTTGGTTGGACCGAATTAAAATATTATATCCATGATGGACTTGGATCAAATAATTTTAATTTGTCCAATTATTCCATCCACAATAATATGGTGAGGAAGCTATCGTTATTAAAAAATCATCTCACAAGCCGTGGCACATTTGGAATACAGGAAAGTTGGACTATGATTCGGTTGGAGTCATCCCGAATCACATGAAGAGGTGAGGCGAAATATCTTTGGGATCTCAATGGATGAAAATGATATTGGATATATCCCACAAGAATTTTTTAATGTGAATCATAAAAGCAAGGCATGATAAATCACACTTGTGGATCTCAAGCCCACTAGAAATGATTTTCCAAAACCTCACTAGAGAGTGTGGGGCTTTTGAAGAAATTGTGAGAGGGGTTAATAACTAAAATCAAGTCTTAACTTGAACACAACACTACTATAATCTACTTATGATCTACTTTATATTTTGAATGTAGAAAATGTCTAAGAATCTATTTACCATCATTCTTGAGGCTAATAAATTCGATGGAGCTAATTACAATGATTGACGGTGAAATATGAGGATTGTCCACGATTTTGAAAATCAGGCTTATATTTTGGATAAGCTATTTCCGCAGGCCTTGTCGGAGTGGTCCGCTTGAAGAACGTTTGATGTTCGAGAATGACTTGAGGACAACCACAAGGTTCATAATATTATACTTGCTTCCATGACCAATGTGATACAAAAGCAGTATGAAAAACTAGACAATGTTGGCTCGATATTGCTCCGCATGAAACAAGTTTATGTTTTTATGGACCGACATATAAGATATGTTGCAACGAAGGCATTCTTCAAAGCCAAGATGATTAAAGGATCGTCTTTACAAGAGCGTGGGGTTAAGGTGCTATCTCTTATGGAGAAGCTCAAGGACCTCAATGTTGATCTTAAAAATGAGACTTACATCGACGTAATCCTTCAGTCTCTTCCTTCCTCCTTTGACTTGTTATCGTAAACTATAATATGAATGGGCTTGAGAAGTCCATTAATAAGTTGATAAATATGTTGTTCAATATGAGGCAATGATTGAAAAATTTGTGCTATAGGCAATGTTGTTGGACGTTGGAAGAGAAAAAAAGATGAGACAAAGTTAGTCGTTGCAAGTGCTTTGAGTGCTCCTGTTATCCTGCTCGACAAAGGTATAGGAAAGAGGAAGATGGTTTGGCAGTTAAGGTTGCAAATGATGTTTGCATTAATTTCTAGGAGAAATGGCATTGGAAAAGGGAGTATCCTAAACTCCTTTCCAGTTAAGGTATTTGTATTTGTTATTGAGCAACATGATTACTATTTCTACTTTCTAGGTATTAGATATCTGCTTTGAGAGCTCATATCTGCAAATGATTTGTAGATGATGGAAAGAAGTAGATAGCTAAAGTAGATGGTCCCAAAGTTAGGCAATGATAGGGCTATTACTGCAGAAACTATACGACTAATTGGCCTAAGCTGTTAGCGATTATGTTAGGATAGAATACAATTATATAACCTAACATGATCAAATTTTTGTTAGTATATTGTTGGGCAAGTTAGACTACAAATCTGATCAATAAAAGTTCTTTATTTGATGACGAGTCTACTGGCTATAAATTGTTGTACTCTATGTCGTAATTGAATTATTTACGCAAAAAACAAATGACTTAACGGATAATCACGAATAAACTTACAAAATTAGCTTGCATAAGATATGCCATATTACTCTAATTAGGATAAGTAGGTGGGTAGATCCAAAGAGTCAAAATATAGATAGCTTGAGTTTACTAACTTATAAATCCTTCATATGAAGGATGAAAACCTTGAAGCACTTTGTAGGACATCAATAAGTACCCAGGACTAGTTGAGGGGTTCACAAGTCTAAGGATTTTTTAAAGGATAGGAGAATTAGACTTGAAGTAGAGAATCAAACTGATTGCGAAGTTAACCCTTCGATTGGATCGAGGTGGTATTAATTTAGTGGGAGTTCTTGAAGTATCTAAATGAGAATGAAATTCTCACTTAATTAGTGAAATTCTTCTCTCAAAGAGACATTGTTACATTGTCTTTGATAAAGAAGAAATTGAACCTTTATTGGACATGGTTCGGCTGGTGTTTCACTAAGTTACCTGGCCTATCTGGACATAGGCTTGAAAAGCCATCAAGTTGAAAACCATGATATATTCTTAAAGTCTTGATCTAAGCACCAATATTAGATATGGTTTGACAAGCCTATGTTCTACCAAAAAAAATAGTATGAGGGATAATCCTGCTTACGTCAAGAGACTAGTGGGAGGTTTGTGCAAGTTTATTATAAAATATTGCAAACATCATATGTAATCGAGATTTTTGTTGACTATATTTCAGTTATCTAAAAGAGGCAATCAGAAAACTCTAGTTACCTGGAGATATGGGTCTAGCCGGACAAGAAGAAGTGATGTAGGACATCAATTTGGATGAATGACTTGGAGCCATAAGATCCAAGATGGAATTCAATCTAGGTGTGAGCGTCCTATATCTGAAATATTTGTTTTGACAAGGTTATAATGGTGTATGACTCAGTCAATAACAAGCTAAAAGGTCAGTAGGAGTTTAATTGTCTTCCTAATATTTAGGTGTTAAACATTTTAATCATTTAGAGTGATGTAAAGATGTTAAGAAACACTTACACGAATGTTGTTTATGTAATTTTCTATGAGGCAATTGGATTCTTGCTTTAAGTCGTCCAAGGCTGAGTCATGGTAGACTGAAAAAGAGCTTAGATGGTTGACATCCCCTACGTCTTTGCCTAATATGAGAATGTTGTTTGGTGAACCAAACCTGGTGTTGTGTACGCTTTAAGAATAATATAGGATATCGGGTGTGTACCGAGAAAACAATAGACATCTGTTAAAAAACTATCTTTAATACCTAAATAATGATTAAAGAAGTTTTCTTCATGCACGTTAACAGAGAGTTGATTCTGGAAGGCTACAGTAATAATAGTTTTCAATATCATGTGAATAATATCTAGTCTCAAAATGAATATGCGTTTAGGGTTTATGATGATGTGGTGATTTGGAAATATTCAAAGAGGAATACCACAACAGGTTTTATCTTGAAATTTGAATATATGGCGACTTTAAAAGTTGCTCTGAAAAGTGGTTTGGATGGAAAAACCACACCTAATAGTTGGGTGTGGTATCTTGTACTAAAAAATCAATTATCTTATATTCCACATTAAAGAACGGCTTGGAGCATTTGCAATACACTTCTTGAATTGCCTCTTTTCAGTGATATGCTTTGATGGCAATTTAAATGCTCATAACCACATTGATTATTTGATTTTTCATTTTTTCTATGTTCTTTAGAACTTTCTCCACGCGTCATGTCTCATATGCTTATCTTCCATTTCAATACAACTCTTTGTAATTGGTTGAAGGTCTTACGTCTTTGATTGAGGCGTTCACTAACATTAACTTGTTGAAGTTATCTTAACATCAAATTCTCAATCGACAACTAATGTCCCGCATTCTTTGTTTGTGGATTTCTTAAACGGCACAATTGTAGGAAAATTCTTTCCCGAACAACAGGTGGATTTATTTGGAATCCAAAACTATATTCGGACTCCTAAACCCAATCAAGTAGTTGAGCTCAATAAATAGGTATTAATTTAATCTTAGTTATGCATGGATTTATGCCTCAATAGAAAAAAACATTCATTTATAATGTTAATTATTGAATTTGTGATATGGTCTTTAATCATAATCTCTTTCTCTATTTTCCCTAATAGGCTTGAGGTCCATAAAACGATCTCCATACCCTATTTTTACGATTCAAATGAAAATAATATATTGTAGGAGATAACCTCATCAGCATGAGATCCTCAAATTCTTTTTCCCACTTTTTACACAACCCCGAGGCCTCCATGTGAGTTGTGCTACTCCATGTTACGCTCAATCCATCGAATTCACTTAAGGAGGAATTATGGTTTATTTTAGCAAGTCGGACGAAGGGGCAGGTCCTTGGGATGGGATCAAAGGCCCATTTCTCGTTCGCCTGCTACTCGGGGGCACCATGAGCACTGCTGCCGCCCACCTCCAGCAGTGCCCCACCCTCCATGCAAAGACCCCCTTCCACTATATAGTATGCTTGGACGGTCGAGGACCCCCACCCGATGACGATGTTACGAACCAGCCACTGACTGCAAATGTTGATCAGGGGGGCGACACTAGTTAGGATTTTCTTTTCTTGTACATTTTTATTTTAATCAAAAGTTGCATCAATTTTTCTATTAATTTATTTATAATAAATGAATTCTTTTAAATATATGTATTTTAATTTATTTTTAATTGCATCGTATCCTCAAAATTAAATTTAAATTTAAATGCAATTTATTATACATTTAATGAAATGTTGATCGCAAAACTAATAAATTTATTTTTAGAAAAATAGAGATGAGCACCATGATACTTAGAATCCTCGCAACACAACAAATCTTCGCAAACAAACAGAGAACCTAGAATAGTGATTTGCAACGTACAATCATCCCAAAATTGTCCATATTTGCGACAGTTTGTCATCCCAAAATACCGTCACAAATTTGAAATGGGAATCTCAATTTGCTTTAGTCTACCATCGCAAAGTATGCTCCAATTCTACTAAATAAATAGACAAAAATTGTCTCGAGCATGTCAAAAAGACCATCACACACTAGTAAAAATTACTTTTCTACAATGGCCAATTACCATAGCCAAAAAAAGAAAATCGTGGCAAATACCAATTAACCATGGCTTCACAACGGCCATTAGCCGTTGTTCCTGCAAGTGTGACTAAAAAATTAGCCATGGCCAAATCATGGCAAATATTTTGGCTATAGCTGGAAACCATGGCGAATATGAATTAAAATTGATAAAAAAATAAATTTTTATTTTGACTTTATTTAACCATAGCTAATAGTAGTAATTTACCACAATTTTTAAACCGTGGTCATTTATAGTGTAGCGAATACTCAATTTTTTTGTAGTGACAGTGGACTACTCGAATCGATTATTTTGCGATGATCTACCATCACAACATTAGTCCTAATATTACTGTCTAAATAAACAAAAAGGCATCCCAAAACCGTCGAAAAAGACGTAACAATACATGACTAAATTAATTGTTCGTAAAACAAACGAGACCTACAATGGGATTTACATTATGTCCCAAAATTTGGGACGGAAACTAATCTAAATAGTAAAAAAATTGTTTCCAATAGATTTTATTATTACGTTCTCTTAGCCATCAGAACACCCGTCGCAAATTTTAATTTCGCTCGAGTTTATCATAAAATCCGTGGCAAATAACCATATCTTTTTGTAGTTCATTAAGCTCAAACAATAACTTAAAAATATTCTATATTCTAACTCCAATATCTAAGTAATATGAATGAAGATGAAACTGAAATACTAAACAATGCTTTCTTTTTTTCTTTGGGATCTAATAAATAAAACTGAAATATTAAACAAGGTTAATTATATTAATATGATGGGTAAAAATTGTATATATTTTCATATTCTTGGGAGAGAAATTGATAGGAAAGTAAAATTCATCCATAGTTGTTCCGTATGCATGGCTAGACACAGGTTAAGAAAGAATCCAGCCTAAAGATATGCAGCTAGGCCTCATGAGGCTCCATGATTAAAGCAAAGTATACATGCGATATACATAGAGCTGCGTGTGTGTATACGTATATGTGGTCCACGATTTTAAATATTCAGACAAGTGTGTGTGTGCGTGAGTGCATGTGTCTGTTTGTCTATATGCAGAGATATGCATACGATTTTTTCTTGGTAAATAAACAAGGAAGTTTATAAAGGGGCTATGGTTGACAGATCTCCGTCGTGAATGATATATAGTATAGGGTTTTCCATTTGTATGTTTTATGTGCAGGGATGGTGGTGAGGGCTTCGATGCAAATTGCCATTTGCGTTGATTTCTGGCCTTCACCTTTGTTTCTTTCTGCGACGTTAATCTGTATCCTCATTAAGGATGGTGTCATTTTGTGGGAGTGGATAGAGACTATTCCCAATACAAAAATACAGCGGTGGGGTTGGATTCCTTCACACTGCTGCTGGAGGGGGAGGTGTTTGATTTGGATAACATGTGGCTACACATCAACCTTAACCTACGTACCTGCATTATCACCTTTCTTTTGGGACTATAAACCTTAGACTTGTTCTTGTAGAGCATGGTTTGAAATTAATAAGTTACTTATCTAATAATTTATTCGGAAAATCTCATTTTTAGTCCCGTATGTTAGGCCATGTTCAATTTTGAATCCATTCATTACAAAAATCTTAATTTTAAGACAATGTTTTTTTATTTGTCTCAATTTTGATCCACCATCACGGGATAAGCCATTTAAAAAGCACGTGCCCCTCACATAGTATCACTGAATGCTTATTTGGACGAAAAATTCTTCTTCAGTCCTAATTTCTTCCCCAAATAATTTCTTCTGTGAAATTGCTCCACCCAAAAATCCATCCTAAACATTTTTTTCCCCAAATTTCCCATCGAAGAAGAGAAGAATAGAGATTATTCCTAAAAGAATAAGTTTTCATGAACCAAAGTTGAATGATCTCCTCTTCTTTTTCATTTCAGCCATTTCTTTCCACAATTTTGTGCAAGAAATTCACTTTCTTCCTCATTTTGGAGATCTCTTTTCTATTTTGTTCAACTTGCGAAGGAGCCTAAGTATAATTTTCTTCGTCTTTGTGCACATTTGTGGGTCTTTCGATTATAGAAGTCGAATGACACAATTTTTTCACAAATTGAAGTTTGATTTGGACCGGAAGAGAGAAGGTGGTGGAGTAACTTAATTTTTAATTTTGCCTCATTTCTATCAAAGGGTATATATTTTTTCCCAAATACGCATGTGAGAGGCACAAGCCCCTTTAATGAAAATTAACCTATTCCGAATCAATTATTTGATGGTGTTATCAAGATGTTGTCTTGAAATTATGATTTTTGTAATGAATAGATCGAAATTAAACATGGCCTAAAAGTTAGGACCAAAAATAAGATTTTCACCAATACGTATATATAATATTTAGAAAAAATATCCAAAAAATTAGAGGGGTAGGTGTAAGGGGGCAAGTGACGACGATGATCAGGGGGGAAGGGCGATGTCGACGGCGGTAGGGGGAGAGAGCGGTCTGTAGGGGAGGGAGGGGGGCAGTCTGTTGGGAAAGGGTGAGGAGGAGGGGAGGGGGCAGTCTGTTGGGCAGTTCCCAAAAGGATTTACAAGAGTGTTTTTTTAACTAAAGTTTGTAAAGTGTTGGAGTAATTCCAAAAAAATTATAGTTAATATATGCAGGATAGAGGTATGTACCATCACAAATGAAAAAAGGTTGGCATGAATTCTCCCTGTGGAGTTATCAATCAGCCACGGAAACTAAGGCTTTGTTTGTTTTTGTGTCTTGTTTTATTTTGGACATTTCCCGAGACAAAAAAAACACGCCCAATGTTTGTTTTTTTATTTTTACACCTTATTTGGGTGTTTTTTTTATTTTGAATTGTTTATGTATAATATATATACACACTTATATATATAAATATAATTATAAATATATGATTTGACAATGAATAGTATTTTTTTATCAACAAAATGCAACATTAACATATAAATTTATATATATACATATTTATATATATAAAAAAGACATGATTTGACAATCAACAGTAACATTTGTCTCCCAAATCCCAACATCAAACATACACCATTTATTTTAAATTATTTTATATTATTTCAAACACAAATCCAAACATACCATTTATCTCAAACACACACTTATTTATCTCTATTTTTCTCTCTCTATCTTAAAAACACCAAAACAAAACACCCAAAACACAAATCCAAACATTATGTAGGGGTTTGAGATGTTTCACTGCAAACCAAATCTCACTCCAAATAAATATATAATTATTAGGGTTGATAGCATTTTGGCCTTCTAATTATATTATCGTTTTTATAATTTGATAAAACTTTTTTTTGTCAACTTAATTTTACAAAATATTGCACTTTGCTATGCATAACTGTTTCTTGTCGAAAAACATCACATACAATGTAAATATGATATTTAAGAGTTATGTGATGTGATATTTACACATATGTACAACATGATATATTTTTTTTAGCAAAAAAATCAACAAAAGAAAACAGTTATATATGGAAAATGCAGATTTTATAAAGTTGGAAAAAAATATAAAAACGGGCATAAATATTCGAATGGAAAAATGTCATTTCCTTAATTATTATGTGAATAGGAGTAAATAATACTTACAAACTAGTTGTAGCTATGCTTGTAATTAATTAGGGATAATTACACTTTCCTCCCTCGATGTTTGGTGTAATTATACGTAGATCCTTTGTAGTTTGAAAAATTATATCTAGCACACATAATATTTGCTTTCGTTTAACAAATAAGCTCATCTCTTAGTCAAAATTCACTGATTTGCTAATATTAAAGAAAAAACAGAATGAAAATTAATATTTACCCCCGATTGACTTATTATTAACTTATTGCAAGTTAAATAATTTTTTGTGGACTAAACTACCCTTATAACGGTGAAGATATATCTCCTCACATGCATTAAAGTGTGAAGGCCTATTAGGGTAATTTGAGTATAAAAAAATTATTGGACCTGCAATAAGTCAATAATAAGTCAATTGCGGTAAATATGATTTTTTCTGATTTTTTTTTTGTTAATATCAATAATTTAGTTAATTGTGAGTAACGGATGGACTTATTTATTAGACGAGAGCAAACTTTAGGATTGTTAGATATAATTTTTCAAACCACATGAGGTCCACGTATAATTATGTCAAATTTCAAATAAAAAGAGTTGTAATTATCCCAATTAATTAAGTTCAAAATTCAAGTTTAATTCGGCCGAAGTTTTAGGGCAGGTTGGGCTGCCATGGGCTTGGTCACTCTGCTTGCAGTGCTTGTTATTGGGTTTTACGCCAGAAGATTTGTTAGAAAAATGGGTCAACCAAATGCCCATAAGAACTAACCCAACCCACTAATTTGAATAGCTTTTTGGAGGGAGTGTCATGGAAAACCACATCCAATGCTTCCTCATTTGACCTGTTAATGGACAGGCAATACTCTGAGTTGGACCCGTTATTTTTATGCTAGATCCGAATTTGAATTCTATTCGTTTACGTTACATGCAGACTCGAATTCATATTAATTGAAATAAGTATTTTAAGTATGAGTAGTTTAAATCCTAAAATAGCTGTAGGTATGAGTGTGCGGATAAAATTTGGTACTCTAAAAAGGCATATTAATATGTTAACTTAAAATCATTAATTTGTAATTTATTTTATAGATGAATCAACTAGATCTATTTGTCAAAATTTTTCATCGTTATTTTGTAGTGACAACAGTTTATGATAAAATTAAGTTGACGTTTGGAAAATAAATATATATAATATATATATATTATATAATATATAAGAAATTTAAATTAGTTAAGCTCAACTAATATATGAAATTGATTTAACCTAATTTTTTGAATTGAAAAAAAAGAACATCAACTGAAAATTGCCCGCAAATTCAAATGGATGACAAAATTTATTTCAAATTTAAAATATATTTTTCATACTTTTATTTACCGGCTCTACAATTTTCAATCTTATCCCGAATCTATCCAGTTGCATAATTGATCAATAACGTTCTATTTTTTAACAAAGTCAATATCATGTACTTATTTTTCTACTATGTTTAATTTGCACATATTAAATAATTAAATAATTTTATTTTATTGATCCAAGTTCATGCAATATTTCAAATAAATTAATTTAGTAACATTTTTTTAGTCACATTGTTACGAAAGATACGTAGAATTGCTTCATTCATTAAGAAATTTAGTTAATTTGATGTAAACATAAAATTTGAGAAAATTTATTTTTCTAACTTATAGATATAAAGAAATAACAAAAAATTTAATAAGAACCCAACCAGGCCCGATTATTTTATGTATACCATGAGTAAGATTCAAACGGGCTCAATTATTTTAAGTATATCATGAGTAAAATTCGATGATAGGACTTGTGTAAAGTATATAAGTGACTTTACATGTACTTATTATGGATTTTAGTAAGATAATATCCACCCACATTGACATGCATATCCCTCAATAGTACACATGCATACACATACATCTCCACTAGAAAAAAAAAAAAAAAAGAGTAAAATGCAGACACCCCTCCAACATATGGGGTTATTTGAACTTTGCCTCATAATCATTTGTTTTTTTACACTTCACTTCTCAACCTTTTGCTTTTATTGCACTTTGCACTTTTCAGGGAATAATGATGGAATATTCCGTCCGCGTATGGAATTATTTGCACTTTCCCCCTAGCGTATGGAATCACTTGCACTTTGCCCCCCAACTTTTGGTAATATCAGGTGTGTGAAACCCCTAAATTGAATAAGAAAATTTTAAATTTCATTTCACAAACAATTGATGTGCTTGATGGTGGTAACGATGGAAATACATAATTGTTTTTCTTTATTTTTTTAGTTTGATTTTTTCTCTTTTATACAATAGTGGTGTATTTGATTTTATTGTGAAATTACACTCTTTTGTGATTTTTTTTATTTGGGTTGCTGAAATTCAATCTCTTCATTCGGGTCAGTGAGTTTTTTTTTATTTTCTCATCTGGGTTTTTTCAATCTTTGTAATATTTTGTCGATTTTATATTTGTGTTGAAGTTTTTTGCTTGATGGTGGTGTCGATAGAAATACATGATTTTTTTTATGCAATATTAGTGTACTTGATTTTATTGTGAAATTACACTATTTCGTGATTTTTTCATTTGAATTATTGAAGTTCTATCTTTTCATTTGGGTCGGTGAGGTTTTTTTTTTTTTTTTCTCATCTGGGTTTTTTCAATCTTTGTAATGTTTTGTCGATTTTATATTTGTGTTGAAGTTTTTTGTTTGTGAATTGAAGTTTAAAATTTTCTTGTTCGATTTAGGGATTTCACACGCCTGATATTGTAGAAAGTTGGGGAGGTGGGGCAAAGTGCAAATGATTTCATACTTTGGGGGGGGGGGGAGTGCAACTGATTCCATACGCGGACAAAATATTTGATCATTAATCTCCAAAGAGTGCAAAGTACAACAAAATTAAAAGGTTGGGCGGTAAAGTGTAAAAAAAAAAGTTGTTGGGGGGCAAAGTGCAAAATGACCCCATACATTGAGGGGTGTCTGCAATTTACCCAAAAAATTTACTATTAACTACAATATTAGTGGTATGGTTAAAAATCATGATAAACGACTATTATTGACTACAATTTTGTAAAATTTATACAAAAAATTACCTTTTTCATCATGAAAAAATTTATTTGCCACGGTGAAGAACCTTGGTTAAAACAAAAATCATGGCAATTGTTTTAGTCACTCTCACAAAAATCACGATCAATCAATTATTGCATGGCCGTTATCAATAATGATTTTCTATGATTATTTATTATTAACTATGATAATTAATCATAGTTAAATATTATAATTCTTCAAACAATATGCAAGAGAAAAAGAGCCTATAAAAACGTGCAAGAAGAGGATGGATTAATTGTGGTGATGTATTTCATGTGTTGAAGTCAATTTTGTGATCGTAGAAACCACTGATTTAGAAGCATGATGTATATATGCATTTTTCTTGTTTTTTAAGCACGTACCCCAACAAACTCACGCATGCATCCAAGTTTGAAAACAATATCTCTCGTAGAAAATTTTGAGGAAAAAATGCAAGTGACCCCCTTATAATATTGTAAATGAACAAATTATCCCCATGTAAAAGAAATAGCAATTCATATAGTAACCCCCTTTTGAGAATTTCATATGGAACATTCGAAGTTGAGAACCCTCAAAATAGGGCATCAAGGGTTCTGTAGAGACGTTCACTGAGTGATGCATTCATATGCTAAGTGTCGTGTTTTATCAACAATAGACATGTGATGTCTATGGACTATAGTGGGTACCTGACAAGTTGTTGTCAGGTTAACTGAACTGATCCATGGAGTAGTTATAAAAAACATGTATGGCATGATCAATATGATTTGAATTCATTGGTTGCAATAGTAGAGGATCTAATCCTTAACTTGAGGAGCCACGGTGGTCTTGTGGATGGGACAACTGCATCTTGGTCTTGGCAAATGAGGTTTTTACGTATTTTCACACGGTCATTAACACCCTGTTCCAGTGCAGTCAGAACAAGCATGACGGATAGTGCATTTCAAGATAGAATTCACCACCCATCATGAGATGATAGTGATCAACTACGTTCTCGAAATAGTGTTGATCTCCATAAATATGTGGTCATAGCGGCAGATAAAACATGAAGGTGTTTCCTATGTTGATAATCGAAGAAACCTAAGTAGAGTAGATATATAGACATAACATCCAGGATGGTAGGGCTTGAGAATTCCATGCCCTATATATTGATTGGGAGATAGTGATGGTAGGACTGTACATGTATGGTACACTCGTGAGCTTACAGGTTCACGCCATGTTCATATGTTCTCAACGCTCCATGACCACCCATGGTAACATGTACTCTTAGATTGATATGATTAATCAAGAGTGATTAATTGAACATGATTCAATTAGTCTAGAGCAAACTATTTGCTAAATTAAATTGTGTAGTTGATATAAGTCCAAATCTAACTGAAGGTGAATCTCAAGGGTCAATCACAAATTCCTAAACAAAATAGGAGAATTAATTATTAATTCTTAAAAAATAGATTAATTTAAAGTGTTTAATTATTCAAATATGCGATGTATTTGATAAAATGCCCAAATAATTAATTAATGATGGGTGGGCTTGGTAAATTTATGAGATTAATTTATTGGGTCGATCCAAATATTGTTGGATTTGGACTTTAATCAATGAAATTTAATTTAAAGGTTGAAGCCCATTTTTTGAGCCGAAGCCTATTGGAAGAGAGGTTATGAGCGGTTGAAGGAGTGGTGGTGAGGAGTTGTAACTCCTCCAATAAGTAGCATGATGGCCGAGTCGTTGGCTCGAGGGATCCTCGGCCATCAACATTTAATACATACAATCTTACTAAGTCACCATGCTACACTCTTATTTTCTCTCAAAAGTGAAAAGAGATTTTATTTTGTTGAGAAAAAAGTCAATTTTTCTTGTTCTTAACTTGATTGTAAACCAAAAAGAAGAGAGAGAAAAAGTCGGCTAGGGTTCCAAGAGAGGATGGCCGAAAATTCCTTTTTGTGTATGCTATTGCTTTTCCATAGTTATTTGTCGTGCTTATATCATATATAGTACAAACAAAGCCTCTTAAGCCTTTTGAAAATTTAAGACCCAATGAGAAGAGTGGCAATGATTTAATCCAATGTATTCAAAAAAAATTATTAATTCTCATCCAAAATAAAGAATAATTTGATTGGGGAAGTAAAAAATATAGGTTGATGAGAATATAGTAAATAGAACATGTATTAGGCCCAAGAGACCGACTAAAGTCCAACAATACCATGGCCTATTAATAAAGAGCCCAGAAGGCCCACTGCACACAGATTGACCTGCATGTGGCAAGATCCCAAGGGGCCTCCAGGCATCGTCCGTACATAGGGAGAAAGTACAAAAACCCCTCATTTATGAAAATTTCAGGTATCTTAACCACCTTATTTATTATCTGATTGCTCTATATTAAGGACCCTCGATCTACTTAACTAATTTGATCATAGGAGTACTTATGACGAGGCCTAGCCCGACACCTCCTTGTTTTGTCCAAATCTCCAACTTATTCTCTTGTAAAGCTTGTGTACTACCAGATGATCTACGACAATGTGGCCTACAACCAAGCACATCAAGACCAAGTCAATTCGATCCTAAGTCGATCCCGCCCAATCAAACCTACTACGCATCTTGATGATACACAAAAAAAGATCCGACATTAAAATGTCCATCTCCCTTAATAATAAAGTTTAGATATTCAATTCATCTAATGATGATTAGAAAATTAAATAAAAATAAAGAAATATATTTTGTTGGGAATATGAAATTGTTAGTAGATTTATTTACACTCCAATATGTTATTGTTGAAACCAAAAAGAAAAAGAAAAAGAGAAAGAAAAAGAAATCCACAACGCTTTGGAGGTGAACGCCCCAAATACATAAAAGATAAAAAGCCAAAAGACTGGAATTGCCCTTATGTTAGTTAGTGTCGGAAGAAAAGAAGAAATCGAATTTAGCAGCAATTCGAATTCTGAAAGAAGCCCCGCATAGAGGAGGATTGGATGGCGGCCTCATCCCCGGCAAAGAGCAGCAGCGGTGCCATCGACGGCGCTACCGCCGGCGCGACGCCCTCGAGCTCTAACGCATCCAAGAGCCTTCGCGGCCTCAACAAACCCAAGTGCATCAAGTGCGGCAACGTCGCTCGGTCCAGGTAATCTCTTCCGTTTTTTTCCTCTTCACCTTCAGTCTTCGCCCGTCTTTATACTCTTCCTTCGTTCAGTTAAAGTACGTTTGTCTGTGTGCCTGTGTTATTGTTGGTTGGAATTTTCAAATCCGAATTCTTGTTGCATCCAAGTGTTGTACGTCATGCCGCTCAAAGTTGTACTTCGGTTGTATGACTGGAGTTGTTTTGCTGGGGTGATATAGGAACGTGTAAACGATTCTTCAGCTTTGTGCCCGCCTGGATTCAAACACCCTATACTAATTACCAGGTTTTGATACCTACTACCAAGAGTTCTCAAACGTATGTACGCAAATCCGCTCATTCTAAAGATTAAAGCTTAATATGCGGAATAAATGGGTGTAATAAAGGCAATTACTGGATTGTATATATATGCTTTAGGGCATTTGAGCAAATTATTTCTGAATAGATTTTTAGTGTTTGACTATCTTTGCTTCATGCATTTGCGAGCTAGTTTTAGTGTTTCTCGAGTTGGATAAGAGAAGGATGTTATTCTAGTGAGAAAACGATACCATTGCCCAAGAAGTGGCTGGTAGGGAAGTCAGGACAACTTACTACCTCAGACGATTATTTGTCACATCTCAATGTTAGTGAATAACTTCAGCGATGTAGATCTCTTTTAAAGTGAGCTTTTTGATATTATTCCTAGTTAGTTGCTCATATGAAGAAACTTGATGTGGATATGAACTTTACTGCTCTATAAATATCGTCAGGGTCTTGATTTTTTTTTTTTAAATTGATATTGTAGAAAATAATGGGTGTTATATGAATCAGCTGTAGTATTAAAGGTATCAAACTTGTAGCCATTTCAGGTTCCGTGCAGTTAAAGGCTCTGATTTTGAAATAACTTTTAATCTGAATCGTATTTGGAACTTTGCTTTCCAGTTAACAAACATATTAACTAATACTGCATCTGGTCCACTTGAACTAGTCTCCCATTGATTTATACGCCATTAACTACTAATCCTTATGCCAAAAAAGAAAATTTCTAAATGTAATATAAATGTGTTGAGTGATGCATACGAGGTTTGTATATTCTGTCACATTTCACTAAAATGTTTTGGCTGTAAATGGAAACACTGTCACGATATCCTCTTAATTATGTATTTATGCTTGAATATAGTTCAGGTATACTGGTATAGTGACATAAATTGATGCCTCCTTTTCTTGTGCACCTTTATTTGTCCCTGATTATCTTTATCATTAAAGGTTCCTGTTGCTCCTTTAATAATACATTACCTTCAAAAAATGTTTTAGTGAGATGTGTGGATCGTTGCTTCTGAAACTTCACTTGTGAAAGATTATCTGTATTCTGGAATTGATCTTGTATCTCATAGACACCACTGATTACCTAGTCTAGTGTAATAAAAAATAGAAAATAGTGATATGATTTTAAATTCACTAGATGCTTCTGAAAATGGTCATGCCATCAAGGAAGAACTTGGTCATCATAATACCTGTGTCGCACCACGTTCAACACGGAATCCAGTAAGAATCTTCCATAACTTTTGGACGTATTTGTCAAATATATGTTACCTTTGTGCACATATGTGCTCAAATATGACAATTGGGGTTCTAAATATACATTTGTGCGTGTGTGTTCTCAAATATGATAAGTGGGGGATCAAATGTTTTCGTGCTTTCAACTTCTGGATCACATCCTGATGCTGATGCATCTTTCAAAATTAATTATAACCCAGTTGTCGTTTCCCATCCCTAAGTGCTTTTATATGGATTCTAAACCCTGTTAAAGGCAATGAAATTCATGTCGTGTTTGGATCAAGAAAAAAATCACACTATTGACTCATTCGCAAGTGCAAAGGCCTCGTCTTAGCGCCGCTTCTTCTTTCTCCTCATTATGTTTCTTAGCGGCTTTTTTCCTTGATTATATTTTTCTTAGATATTGGGGCCTCCAAATGTGAAAGGATACCAAGCTCTTGTCAAGATGCTTTTCAGACTATTGACTGGTTTGCAAGTGCAAAGACCTTCTCTTCTTAGGGCTGCTTCTTCTTTTCTCCTAGTATGTTTCTTGGGTGTTTTCTTCCTTTAATCAGGTGTTACCCAGAGTCAAAGGAGACCGAACTCTTGTCTGGATGCTTTACTCTGGCTGTTACTTCTTTGCATTCAGAGATGCTACAGTTTCTCATGATTTTTGTTTTATGCTGTATGCGTGTGGTTGAATTAAAAATAAGTCAGATGGATCAACAGTTTGCTTGGTTTAATTCTGTCCGAAGACATCCAAGTGTTTACCAGTACTTCTTTTTAACTATTGCATAAACTTCTTCACTAGAAGAAAATTAGGTTAACTATAGAGCTGGATTACGATCTACAAGATGATGTGATGTGCTACCATAAGCCACGTTTTTTTCCACTAATTTTCCAACTTCATAAAAAGCTACTTTTGGTTATTTCCTTCTTCTGCCCTAAACTTTGAGTGACAGCCAAGAGTTGATTTACTTACTTGGCTGCTATTGCACAAATGAAAAATTTACTGTCATTATTCCAAGACTGAGGAAAATTAACTGTCTCTTAGTTGTGAAGTCCAGGTTTATCTAGATCTAAGTGAATAAGTTTGTCTTGGATGGGCGAATATTGTACAAGGCTGCTGCAAACTTGATTTCTAGTGATAATCACTTTTATTTCCTTCTATTCTGTGGTTGGAATTGCTCAGGTTTGTTTTTTAAGTTTCTTGCTGTAACGTGGAGTTTGTGAAATTGAAAGGAGAAAACCTAATACCATTTTAACATTGCATCTTGCGGAAGCTGTAGAATGGAGAAACATGACACTAAAGTAGTTCGCATCTCGATTTGAGACATAACTATTTTCTAATCCATGGTTTTGGCTGTTGTGATGCATTCATTGATGTCTGTTTGACGTATGAATGAATAGTCAAAGTACTGGCCCTTCTTCATAACTGTACATAAACACCAGACATATGGTATAGAAGGAAGCTCACTATGGCAATTATGACTACCCTTAAATCAAGCAACATAGCACCTTGGGTTGGTCTGTCCTCATCTGTCATCACATCTGGTGTTGTCTAGCTATGTAAGATGCAGACACAACGATTTTAATATGTTCATGTGAACAGGTGCTTGTGGGTAAACCTCATTTGGAAAATTTCAAGGGAACTAGAGCCAATATGCAACATGTTTCTCTAGAACTTTAGTTTGCCAACTGAGGAGAATCCTTTTCTTCCTTAGAAACACATCCACTGGGTTAGATCTGGTGTTGACTGTTTATATGTAAGAATAGAGTATTTGTCTGGTGATTAGTAATCCTAAAAATATTTTGATAGTGCACATGCATGGTCATCCAGTTTTTAGCTGATGCTGCATATGACTTTAAATTCAGCTATTATAAATTCCTTGACCCATGTCATTCATCCTACTTAATATCCTCAATGCTGCAAATTTGCCTTCAGTGCTGATATTTATCTATGTTTTAATCTCTTGATGTTTTTAAATATTCAGGTGCCCGTACCAGTCTTGCAAGAATTGCTGTGCCAAAGCTCAAAATCCTTGTCATATACATGGTATCTCTTGGGAGTGCTTATGAATAGGATCCTTTTGATAGGGTTGATTTTGTGGCCCTTTGATCACGTAGAAATTAGTAATATTTGGTCTCTTGAATTTCAAGTTAGTGTTTGTTGTCTTCGTAATGTGCTAATCTTTACTTAATTGTTTTCAACTAGTGTGTCCTGGGAGTCGAGTGCTGCTCGTTCCATTTAGAAAGCCACATGTTTTTTCTTTTTCAAAAGGGGGCAGAGAAGTTTTTTGCCATAATTCACATCAAAATACTGGTAGGGATTTTTATTTTGATGACTATGAAAGAATGTAAGATGTTAGATGAGGGCACCAATGAGAAAAGGTAAACTAAGATGGTATAAGATATTGTGAATTAGTATTTCTATTTGATTTCATGATTTAAATAGAAAACTACTGAAAGATCTAGGTATATCCCCTCAGTATGATAGACTAACAACTTTTGTTTCAGTATGCATATTCTTGATTAATTAATGCGAAGAGGATATTTAGTTTGTAGGTTTTTAATTACTTGTTAAGGCTGCCTGTAACTTACTGTAATGTGTAAATTGTATCATGAGGAATGAAATATTTCAGGATATTGCTGCACTCATTGATATATTCCTCTCTTTTAGGGGTGATATTATGGTCCATGTCATTTACTAAACTAATGGAGGCTAGAGGAACCAGAGGTGGCTGTTGAATCTAATCACAAACAGCCTTATCTCAGGGTTGCCACCTTTAGTGGCTTTTGGAACTTCCCACATATAGGCTTGACATACATTCTTTAATGTCTTAAATACAGTTCTTTTGAAGCCTACACCAGAACTGCATTTGTAAAATGAACTTCTCTGAAGTGTTTTTTTTTTTTAAATTTAATTTCCCCACATTAGCACTTGATAAATGCAATGTATATTGTTCTTTTTCCTGGAGAATGATAAGGTTGAGACTTACTAAATCAAGCTCACATCTTATGATTATGGTTAATGCAGTTTTAAAAGGCAACTCATCCTTCCCGGACAAGCCACCCTCTTCGAGCGCTCCTTTATTCGACCAACAGTCAACTGATGTATCTCATTCAGGGTAAGTTGCAAAACCAGTTGTCCCAGGTCTGAATCATGGTATAAGATCACTTCCTATGTTTCAGATTTGCATTTCAATACACCAAGTGTGTTTTTATGGCTCACATTCCATGGCACCAACAAAGACGCCACAACATTAAGTTTCTGATATGGTGCTCCATTATTGCACATAGTGATTGGTAGCTACACTGTCTATCTGCTTTGCGTTTATAATGGTAGAAATATAATAGACATTCCATGATTGTTGCATGATCCTCGTAAGGGTTGGCTTATTTTGTCATTTAGGAGCTTGTTCCCTTATAACTACTCATGCATTAAACCGGCATAAAAACTTGTAATTGCTGGCAATCCTTGAGTATCTGCTGTCAAATATTTCTCATTTTTCTTTTAGGATCGTTCGACCTGGTTTTCTCATCCTGAACTGCAATGCAAAGTCAAGAATACCAAGAAAGTCACTTATTTGTTGTCAATTGTTGCATTTTCTGATAACTTATTTTACAGGAACTCTCATAGACTTCGCCAACTTTCCAACAACTTTGCACAGTTCAGTAATTTACAGACACCACTTCGATCTAGGAAGCCATTGACCAAAAAGGTGAAGATATATCAAAATATATTACCTTCTATTCATCCATTTATGGCTTAAAGAAGTGCGTTCTGTATTTGTCTACTTTGTCAGGATGCACAAGTTATAAATGAATGGAGATTCTTGAAGTTGAAAGAATTCAAAGATGGAAATGTTGAAGCAGAAAGTGAAGCTTTTGACAGATACATGCAAAATGTTGCTCTGTTGGAAGAGGTTTTTCTGATGAATTCAGCACCTGATGACCAGATTCAAGATGGGCAGTCTTTTGGGGTGAACTCAAGATCTGATGGAGAAGATACTGAAAGGATTGTTCATGGATTGAAGTTGAAGCTCAGATCTAGTTCAGGAAGAACTGATAACTTCAGAAAGAGGATTCAATACATTGTAGATCAAGGATTGAGGAATCTAGGAAAGCCAGAGTTAATTGATGGTACTGGTGACCTCAGTGATGGAGAAGGACCAGCCAGACCTGCTAAGAAGACCAAGTCTTTGCCTGGTGATCGTGCAATGGCTTTACGAGATGTAAGTGATAAATTGAACAAAGCACGAAATGAAGAAGACCTGAAAGGATGTTGGGAGATGGCGGCTGAGATCTTTAGATGGGATGCTAAGATGAGCCAGACGGAACCTGGTGAGGTTCTAATACCCAGGGAAATCAATGCAGAACATGATGCTTCTACAGAACAAGAACCCTCTCTCTTCCCACCGAAGTGGGTTAGCACAGCCACATTGACCAAGAAGCCCTTTCTCAAATTGATGCACAATTTTCTTCCCTTGAGGAGATAGAAGATTTATAGGTTAACTCTACTCTTTTTCCGGGCAGATTCTACTCAGAGATGATACATAATAAATGTTGATATATTTGATCATTAATCCCGTTGGGAACTGAAAGCTCTCATCTTTGGAAAGTGGATTGGTGATACAACCCCATATATGAATGTGTTCAGGCAAACACTATCACAGCTCAATATGAAAACTTACATAACTGTCAATGGGCGTTTTGAGAGAAGCCTGAGTCGTATCCGAATGAAATTCCAAATAAATTGGATTCGTTATCGGGTAGAGAAATAAATTGGCCTTGCAATGGGCTCTAGGTACAAGACTGCACTTCAACACAACGTTCGTCCTCAAACAAATAGATAATAGAAAATGATGATTCAGATGTTGGAAGATATAGTGAGAGCCATAATAAGAACACTGAGATGATCATCTGCCATTTATGAAATTTGCATATAACAATAGTTCTCATTTAGTATTGGTATGGTTCTATATGAAGCTTTGTTTGAAAAAAAATGTTGGAATCCTATTTGTTAGGATATTGAGGGATTAAGACAACTTGAAAGGCTTGAACTAGTTCAAGAAATAGTGGATAATATAAAAACAGTTAAAAAGTGTTTGAAGGCAGCACAAGATTCACAAAAGAGTTATAATGATAAACAATATTGCAGAGAGTGGAGCATGAGCGGGAGAAAAAGTTTTTCAAAAGGTATCACCATGCAGGAGAATCTTAAGATTCGGAAAGCAAGAAAAGTTAAGTTTGAGGTATATTAGGCCGTAAGAAATTACTGAGTGAGTCAGACCACTAGCTTATCAATTAACATAACAACATAATCATCGGAGATACATGATGTGTTGGATCTTTTAATACTACGGCATACTGATTTGATCCTAGTCATAGTTTGCATGAGTTGGAGATAGAAATATTGGAGGGATTAATATACATAGAGGGGCCGATAGAAATATTGGGTCAAAGTATAAAGAAGTTGAGAAATAAAGATATCTCAATAGTCAAGGTAAAGTGGAGTCATCATTTCTCCACAAGAAGCTACCTACTGAGGAGAATATGAGAGAGAAGCACCAGTCTTTATTGTCTAATCTAATACGTTAATCAAATCTTGGGATAAATTTTTTATTAGGAGGGGAGAATTATAACGTCCAAAGATTTTAATTCATAATTGTAGGGGGCTAATTGATAAGTATTAAGAAATTTAAATAATTAATAAATGAATTATATGTTTGAAATTTGAATATATTATAAACTTTAAGGGACTCTGCTTGAAGTTTTATAAATTTTTTAGGCTTGAATTATATAAATTTAGAGGTTTAGAGGACTAAATTATAATTTTGTAAAAAGTTTAATAATAATAAGAATAATAATAATAATATATGAAGACGTAAGAAAAAGATGAGGATGCTATAAAGCGGGCACTTTGAAGTCTCAATTTGGATTAGAAGTGAGAATGAGATGTGAATTAATTCTAATAGTTTTATTTTGTGGTATTTGATAGATTATGTATAATTTTGTGGATGAGATGATAAATATGTTTATTGTGATGATGAGATTATATATATATATATATATATATATATATATATATATATATTGAGCATGTACATATTTACATATTTATGAATATGATTTTACTTTAAGTGTGATATTTAGAGTGAATATAGTCATATACGGTTAGAGGTTGCTACAAGAAGAGGCGAGGGAGAGCTGGTTGGGCTATACATACATATATATATATATATATATACATATATGTTAAAAATATATTTTATAATTTTGTATATAAATTATATACATAAATTGAATTTAGAGTGTTGATTTTTTAAATTAGATATCAATAAAAAATTTAAAAAAATTTTACATTAATCGTAGATTATTATTAATGTGAATGAACATTAATCTGTGTTATATAAATCCAATGATTGCAAGATAAAAATAAAAATAAAAATAAAATATTTTAAAAAATTGGTGCGTGCATTTCACCTTGTAGAAGGGCATATTTTGCTTATTTTTAAAGATACATGGAGGTAATTTGAATTTTTATTTTATATAAAGGGGCTTTTTGCTATTCTTAAATAACATAGCTTATTAGCTTGGGAAGGTAATAAATTGCATTTTTGTCCTTTAATAATTCAATATTTTGATAGGTAAAACACAATTTGTCCTATATTTTAATAAGGAATCCAAAGTGCTGACAGAACACAAACTTCTATTGCAGCAACGAAATTCTCCTCGTCTTTACTTTTCCCTTCTTTACAACCTGTTCCCATCCAAAAAGCTCAAAAGGTAACTAAAAATTTGGACCCAAAGACAAACAACCGATTTAAACAGTAAAAAATACAAACAACTCCCTTATTACGATATTGTAAATGAATAAATTATTTATTTATTAAAAAAATAATAATTTATTTTTCCGTATTTTAAAAATACATCAATTTGTTTTCCTGTATTTTCAAAATGAAACAATTTATCTCCTTAAAACAGAAAGATAAATTGCTTCATTTCAAAAAATATAGAAAAAAATAAATTGATATAATTTTTCATAAGAGGTAATTTGCTTATTTGTAATATCACAAGGAGGAAAATTGCATCAAACTCGATTTAAATAAATCCCTAATTCATGACTTTACCACCTCTACAAATCCAATCTAAGTAACAGAAGCTAGTGTACCTGGAAGGCACCAAAACCACCTCTCCTCTCTTCATAAAGGCAAATTTCAACCCCTTATCTCCTCCATACTTCCAAGAACTGCCCTTTTCCCTAGCCATGGCCCTAAGCAGCAATGTCATAGGAGCCATAAACTTTGTCGCCATGCTCTTATCCATCCCTATCATCGGTGCCGGGATCTGGCTCGCCACAGAGGCCGACAACTCCTGTCTGAAAATCCTACAATGGCCAGTTATCATTCTCGGAGTCCTTATCCTGGTCGTGGCTCTTGCTGGATTCATTGGAGGGTTTTGGAGGATCCCTTGGCTGCTGATTTTCTACCTCATTGCCATGCTTGTTCTGATCGTGCTTCTTGCATGCTTGGTGGTTTTGGTGTACATGGTGACCATCAGAGGGTCGGGTCATCCAGCCCCGAGTCGAGCTTACTTGGAGTACAGTCTTGATGACTTCTCAGGGTGGCTGAGAAGAAGGGTCCGGAGTTCTTACAAGTGGGATAGGATCAGGAGTTGTCTTAGCTCGACCAGTATGTGTGCGGAGCTGAACCAGAGTTATCGCATGGCTCAGGATTTCTTCAACGCTCATATCAGCCCGTTGCAGGTGCGACGACCTGCCTTCTTTGGTTCTGTTTCTTTTCTTTGCCTTATTTACTTTATTCTACTTGTCATATAATCAATTTAGGTTGATTCTAATCAGGTTGGGGTTAGAATTTACGCTTAGTCATTTAGCAGCTTTGTTTAGAGGGGAATGGCGATTGTGGGCTCAATGCAGCAAGTTGTTGTGAAAATAATATTTGGTATTACTGTATGTGGCACACTCCAATGGATCGTGCACAATAATTTGGTGAAAATAATACTGAAAATAAATGTGAGATGTCAAAAAAAAACCTCTCTAAATAAAAATAAAACAAAATTATACTTCTGAACTTTTAGGAAAAAAGAAAATGCAAACCCTTAACGTGAAAGACAGTGAGATCTTTTTAAAAAAAATAAGATGGTCATATTGTTTTCGGATAGTAAAATAAGATTTCAAAACTTGAAAATTGCCATTATGTCAATTTTCGTAAGTAATCTTAATAACAAAATTAAAGAAGTTTTTAAAACAAAGCTTAAAGCTTAAAACAAAAAATATTTAACATTTTATTTTTTGATATTCTAAACTCGTATTAAAAAAAAAATCACCGCAATTTACGATTTTGCAAATGTAAAATATTTTAAATTAAAACAAAAAATTGTAATCAAGGTAGAGCCTCTAAAACTCCCTCTTAATCAAGAACTCTATGAAGTCACCTTACTTGGCAAGATCACAAAGCTTCTGAAGCTTAACATCATTCTTTCTCTCTTTTCCCCATTTTTGCCAAATGATTCTTAGAGTGGTATTGATGTGAAGGTTAATTTATACTAACTTAATTAAGCATATAAAGAATCTCCAAAACATGTGCATATATACTTGTCTTAACTAATGCTATATACTATTGGGTTAAATTGCAATCTACCTACCTATGTCCGGAAAAATAGCAAAACAACCCCCTTAAAAAAAATAAAATAGCAATTCATCCTCTTATATTTTTCAAAATATATCAATTTACAGAAAGATAAATTGCAAATATAATGAGGTAAATCGTGATTTATTTTTCACAGGGAGGTAAATTTGCCCATTTTCAATATCACGTGACGGTAAATTGTTGTTCACCCTGCACCATTGGTTGGGTTAACTTTCTAATAATAAGTGGTGTTTGAACTGGCATATATACTTACAGTCAGGATGCTGCAAACCACCGACAGAGTGTGGGTACACATTTGTGAACCCAACGTATTGGATCAGTCCCATAAACACAGCAGCAGACATGGACTGCCTGCAGTGGAGCAACGACCAAACACAGCTTTGCTATTCATGCAGTTCATGCAAGGCAGGATTGCTGGCCAACATCAAGAAGGAATGGAGGAGGGCAGACATCGTCTTGCTCTTAACTCTTGTCCCTTTGATCTCTGTTTACTTGGTTGGATGCTGTGCTTTCAGAAATGCCAAAACAGAAGAGCTCTTTAGGAAATACAAGCAAGGAGATCCATACACTTAATTCTCGAGGGCTGCTTCATTTCATCAGCTTTCTGCCTCACCTCGGATTATGTTTGTGAATCTTAATTAATTACAACTATATGTTATTAAGTATGAGAATACTTTTTCAGTTTGGTTGATTAGTGAGATCATGCCACATAGAGAGATTGTGTTGCAATGTCTGGGGAATTTGTAGTCCAAATTTGACAAGGTTAGGTGTTGGTCCATTTCAAAAAGTGCAGCATGCATGTTGATAGGGGTAATACCAGATATTTAGTAAAAATGCAAGAATACTTAAAAGAGTGAAAATAGCAAGAAAAATCAAGAGGATCCGCATATAATTGTTCGGGTGGGTCGTAAACACCCAACCCGTATGAAAAATGAATACGATGCTTAGTGGAAGAGCTTAGAATGTCGACAGGTGACCCATTTCATATTGAACGCTTGAGCCTATAAATACTACCAATCAAGAGTATTAATTGTGACACATATTTATTACTCTATAGTTCATTTATCTCTTTGATTGCATATTTCTACTTTAAATTAAACTAATTTGAGTGTCGGAGGATCTAAGTTGAAGACGAACCGGACTAGCCTATCATGCTTATTTCATCTTCATGACCCATCCTCGATATTTGGGACGAACATACGCGGAGCTCGTACAATTGCAAGGGATCAAATATCCGGATCACATGTGAACACACGACAAGATTTTCAACTTTATGATCTTTTGCAAAAGCAGGCTGATTGAATTATGATTGACTAAGGATTCTTGCTCCTGAAAATAAATGTTTGTCAAAGTGGGATTCCTTAACTCGAGGAGGAATGCGCCGAAAGTGTTCGAGTAGCTGCTACTGCCACTAAGAATAATGCTTCAAAGAGCGTGGGGTCGATTTTCAGGTCTTATTACTGTTCTAGGGCCAATTTTCTCTTCTCTCCTAATTAATTGATTTTTTTATTTCTTTCTGAAAGAATTTCTCTATGTTATTTCGTTTGAATAATTCGCCAAGAAGAAATGTGAGATATTCAATTATTAGATGAAATAATATTCTACAAAGTAAATGTTAGGATAACATCAACGGTTGAATAGCAATTTATTCTCTTTGTATTTTTTAAAATAAACAGATTACCACTATATAAAAATAAAATAACAATTTACCTTCTTGTACTTTTTGAAATGAAATGATTTACCTTTTTAAATAAAAAATTAAACTACTTCATTTTAAAAAATATAACAAGATAAATTATTATGTTTTACAAAATACAAAAAATTAAATTATATTTTTTTTCTCACAAGGAGTAATTTACCCATTTATAAAGATTGCTTGCAAACATCAATGTAGAGGATGCTGTTAAAGTGAAATGAACCCCTCAAGCAAAACACATGTGATCGTTCACCGATGATAGACATGTAAGATATGACATGTGAGAGGTGTTTTCTCAATTACGGCCCCCATAAAACGTGTTTCTAAATCGTTATATTTTGGGGCCCACAAGAACAACAAAGAACATCAACCTCAACTGAGTACAAATTATAGAACCTCGTAAAGACGAAAACATCATAAAGCGTTAAGGAAAAGAAGGCAAGGAGCGGAACGAATATTAACGAAAGCATTTTATCAACATGGAGGATGAAGAAAAAGCTGTAAACGCTCTTGCAAACATAGCTTTGTCAAGATTAAGACAGAGTAGGAAAGATTTCCAAGGTTAATGTTACAGTAGCATAAATCAAAAGTTGTCCAGTAATTAGTTCCAGCAGCTGTTAATTGCCCCATCTTGACTTCTTCAGAAGAAATTCTGCCATACACAATTCAGTTGGCAATCTTTAGATGCTTGTCGAGCTGCGCTGCGCCGCGAGGATATTCATAATTTCGAATGTTGTCTCCAAGGACAACCACCCTCGAATGCCTGGTCCAGCACGTCCTCCATCCGCTTTGCAAGTAATATCTGTTAACAACATTTATGATAGAAAATGAATTAGACACGCATTCGTTTCTGATTTCGTTATTCGAACCTCACAATGCAAGTCCTAGCTTTTGTCAACTGATACATCAGTAAGATCTCAGTCTAACAGAAGTAAGAAGCTTAACGAATAGATTCCAGGCAGATCATGCTCTTAACCAAAACCTCAGGTAACACTGATAAACAGAAATGTGAGAATCCCCTGATCAGTAAAATCTAAGTTGCTATATGGCTACAAAGAATTACAAAACACACAACCATGATGTTCAAGATTTTTACCTCCAGACTGGAGAGCACAGCTGATGGCACTTCTACTAAGTCCTTTAAGTTCCTCTCTGGTAGAATAACTCTCTTAATTCCATAGCGATGGGCTGCTAAAACCTGTATAGTGCTTAATTAGATAATAATATAAAAAGTATGTATAATGGCAAGCAGTGAGTTTCAAATTATTCAACAATGAAGGTAAAATAAGTGACTTCATCTATTTACAATGTGTACATTATCCGAGTATATTTAACCCTTGGGATATATAAACACTTTATCTAGATGCAATTAACTGTTTGGATATACAAAAACCTTATAACTATTGGAACTACATAAAATGATTCCTGCCTTTTACATAATTAGACTTGTACCCCTATGTCAGTGATCTCCATAAAAAAAAAAGTAGCCAGAGAGAGCAAAAGGTCCTTCTTGCACCTCCACTAGGGCTGCAAACTAGCCAAGCTCGGCCAAAAAATCCAAGCAAAAACTCGAACTCCCTTGATCGAGCACGAGCTCGACGAGCCAGGAAATTTAACAGGCTCGAGCTCATAGATCACAAGGCAAGCTCACAAACAGGGGAAATGGTGAATCCACGGAGAAGAAGAAAAAGAAAGAAAAGGAAAAATAAATTATTTATAAAACTATTTGGTAATTCTTTCATTTGTTTAATTAATTATTTATAACATTTAATCCTAATCAAGTTATCATTATAATCAATATAAATTTAAAGATCAATTACTTGATTTTCCACAATTAATTGTAACTATTTAGTAATTCACTTAAAGAGCATGCTAAAGGCACCAGTCAAGCTCCATTTTCCAGCCATTGCTCTGTGCTTTTGCCTGGTGCAACCTGTCTTTTTTTCAGTTCCCCAAGAAGTTCATCAAGTTTGTTTCTGAAAAAGAGAGAATAAAAGCCAAAACCTTTTTTTTGCTTTTCTGCCTCTGTTCATGGTAACTCTCTCCATCCCCTGATACATCGTTCTTCCTTCTTATCTTCTTTTCTTCTTCTTCTTGCTTCCTTCTCTTCCTCTTCTTCTTTCTTGCTCTTGTTTAATTCTTACTTCTTTCTTTCCTTTTTCTTCTTTTTTTTTTTTTTCTTTTTTTGTTTTCTTCCTCTTTTTTGTCTTTTTGTTTCTCTTTTCCTCGTTTCCTGTCCTTTCTTGTTCTGCCTATTTCATTTTGCAGTTTCTTTATGTTTAATCAAATTATAATTGTACTTACTAGATTAACATTAAAATTACTAATATATGCCAAATTACTGAATTATTGCTAATTCATTTGTGTGGCTATGCACATTGCTTCAATAAGGCATACATTGAAGCATGCACCTCACATTCCTCTAGGGACCTTTGACTATAAACTCACAAAGTAGAAGGGTTACACTAGCAGAACCAAAACTAGCCCTTTAAAAGAAGTACAAAGCATACCTTATCCTTTATACCACCCACAGGTAACACTAAACCCCTCAAAGTCATCTCCCCAGTCATCGCTGTGTCTGCTCTAACCCTTCTGTGACTGAAGAGTGAAACCAGTGCAGTAACAAGAGTCACACCAGCTGAGGGCCCATCCTTCGGTACAGCCCCAGCAGGAAAGTGTATGTGAATATCTCGCCCTTCGAGGAGATTGCTCTCTTCCACAGTAGCCAATTTAAGTTCCGTTGCTCTTGCTCTGACCTATATATGAAGAGAGAACCACAAATCATTAGCAAAGGAACTTTACCTTGCAGAAATGCAACTTCTCTTTGAAGAAAATGAAAATTCATAATGCACTTAGTCAGTACTGTATAGTTATCCCAAGCATCGGATCACGAGGACTGGACTTGGTTTTCATTTTACATCAAATATTCACAGGAGCATACTTCTAAAGGGTTTAAGTGGCAAGTCAATATTGCTTTATTCAAGCATCACTTGTTCCAACAGGCATGATAACCTTAAGTGACAGGCTACCTCAAGCCCACGAGACACTTGTTACCGTGCCTCACACAAGAAAGTTGAGATAGTACACAAAATCCCCAGAGGTGGGCTTCAGAAAAGTTGGAAATTGGTTCTGAGAAACAAGAGAAAGCATTTATAACCACAGTTTTTGGATGGCAAGTTGCAACTCTTCCTAGTACCTGAACCTCATCTCTAAATTTCAACAAGACACATCCTCAAGACAAGTATGATAACTTTTAAGGCGCCTGATATCAGCATGTTCAATCAAAGAATTAAAACCATTACCCAGGTCAATGCAATTTGTGCTGATTCTTTAATAACATCCCCAAGTTGGCCTGTGAGATGCAAATCACCTTTTCCCACCATTGCAGTAGCCTCAACAAATTGAACCTCCCCTCCGAAGGCTGTCCATACTAGTCCGACAGATACACCAGGAGTTGCAACACGGTCAGCAGTTTCTCTATCATCATATCTTGGGGGCTGAAATTCAGCATATACAGAATTGCATCATTCGATTCATTCCTTAGTTGTAAAAAATTGACACAGCAGATAAACAAGACAAATAGGTACAATAGCAGAACAAACAGCTTTGAGCTTTCGGCCAAGTGATTGAGGTTCCAAACTCAATTAGTTAAACTGGTGATTTTGAAGATAATACTACTTACTCCAAGTACTTTTTCCAACATAGCCTCATCCACAATGTAAGGTGAGGTGACCCTGAATGCATTAGATATATCATGGTTGTTAACACTGATTGGAATTACTTCCATTTCCACTTCAGCCTCGTCGGCAAGCCTACCGTCCAACAAGGGTGATGCTAACCGCTGGACATCTTTGCTAAGTGGCACAGCCTGATCTTGTTCGGCGACTCTGACAGCTGCGGCACGAGCTAAGGCAGCCAAGTTTCTCTCCAGGTTACGCACACCAGCTTCTCTAGTATACCTTTGAATGACAAGTTTCACCATGGCCTACCATAAAATCAAGAAAGCCAGTATGATAAAGGTTCGAGTAGGTTTAGGGTAACATGTACAAAAGGACTCCCTAAAAATGGTTGTTGAACAGGCAACATACTTCTAGCTTAATATTAATAATAAATTCTATATAAGAAACAGTTGAGCACCTAACAAATTACAAATGTATTAAATAATGCACTGCAGAAAGAAATGAAAACAGAGAATAAACTATTTACCATCTGTGGTAATATAATTGTTTGGCATTGATAATAATGTGTATAAAGCAGCATTCAACTTGAACCATCTAGTAAAGGCAAACCCATATGCAATATTCCAGATAATCATATATCTAAGCATCATCATATATATTACAAAAAGATAAATGCTTGATAACTTCTATACCTCAGGAACTTGAAGGAAATCAAAGCTCAAGCCATGCTGATCAAGAACTCGTGGAATTAAATGCCGCATTGCTATTCTAAGTTTCTCTTCAGGTGTATATCCTGGCAGCTCAATGACTTCCATCCTATCTAAGAGCGGTGGAGGAATAGGCTGTACTCTATTTGCAGTAGCCACAAAAATAACCTTCGAAAGGTCAAATGGCACATTCAAATAGCTAAAAACTTCAATCAAGGATCACATTAGTAATATGTTTCCCAAAAGGTTCGAGCAAATGGTCATCTGTTCGCTTAATCATGTTTTTCTCTCTAAGAAATCATAAAAAATGGCAATAATTCACCTGACTGACTCTACCTGTTCGCCTTTGTTATCCAACAACACACAACCATCTGTCCATAGTGGGGCAAAAGCAAGACAAAGGACATGGAAAAGAGATTAAGAGAAAAATAAAAATTCATGTTAAAAATTCACAAGAAATTTCATAAGGTTTGACAATGCCAGGTTCCAGCCACCAAAAGCAAAATTTAAGAGCAACCCTTGCAATGCGCCATACATTTCCTAAGATTAAAAATTTAACAACAAGCAACAAGATGATATTTCAGCATAATAAATTATGCAAAAAAATAGCTGGTCAATATTGTCTGGATATTGTCAAAACTTCAAAAATGGATAGTGAAAGGATACTGATCATTAAAGGTTTTATTCTGTTCAGGATCAAGGACTTCAAGTAGCGCCGAAGCTGGATCACCCCGAACATCAGAACCTGTTTTGTCAATCTCATCCAGCAACATAACAGGATTGCAAACACCTACTCTCTAGAAAATCAAAAGAATGTGTGAACTTCCCAAACAGGAAAAGTATACAATTAGATAATTATCATCTTTCATCCAATTTCAATAAAATCCAAACACTGAAGGTTGATTCATAATAGGACATTGGTTCTGAATTCTGAAGCCAGGCACAACTACTACCCTGTGAAATAATTCAGAAGAAAAAAGCACATAATATAGTCAAAATATTCTATAGCAACTAAGCTGCTTAATCAAAAAAAAAAAACTAAGCTGCTTAATTAACCAACCTACCGGATGAGTATAGCTTTACTATACCAGGAAGAATTTTAAACCAAGCCAGGGTACTGAAAGACATGTAGATAGGTTAAACACACAGATGGATCAACTGCGACTCTACCTTCTATCCCTTTTACGCAGAAATGTCCAAAACTCAGATGATGGACATGCACATTTAGTGTAAGTATGAAAATGCCAATAGGCAACGAGCAAATCCTGACTCTCAAATCAATAACCCTTTTAAAAATTTGATAAAAACTACACTAAACAATAAACAAAAATACACCAAGATACACATATTAATTTCATAAAAAGGCCACACTAAACAGTGCAAAGGTCTGGCCGTTTTACATAACACACGCAAAAATCCCCAAAGGGCCAGAACATATTCATTCTCTCATTTGTATAGGTGAAGTTGCACAAGTGGAGGATAATAATGGAGGAAATCACTCCAAAATCAATCATATACCTAAAGCATCGTAACAAGTAATTGTTACAATTGATCGGATCTGTCAACTATTTCAAAAGTGCCAACTTTAATTATAAAAAATAGTTTATTTGACCACTCCTAAGCAGGCCGTGTTTCTCTAAATGGGTTCCATTTCATTGACTCGTGACACAGTTAGGAAATGGTGTTGGAAATAAGAGGAGGGAAAGGAATTTTAGCATTGATTGTTCCATTGCAAAACATGCAATTAGTTCTCTTACCATGCATACACTTGGTGATTTATGTTTAATATTTTGCATCACTAACTTTGTTCCAGTGCTGAAAGAAGAGTAATAGAAACTCGCACCCATAGATCAACTAAACTCATTCATCCACTTACAGCCACAAAATAAGATGCATACCCACAGAAGACACATAAACCTCTTCCTCATACAAGCTAAGAGCCCAGAAATTGTCTCTTCTTTTCAGCTACAGATTAAGCAACATAAAGGAAAGGTTCTGTACGATTAGCTCTCACCTTCAATCCATCAATAAGGCGGCCAGGCATGCTACCAATATATGTTCGCCTATGACCTCTTATGTCAGCCTCATCTTTGACACCACCTAGGGATATGCGGATAAATTTTCTGCCCAAAGCAGTGGCAATTGACGAAGCTAATGAAGTCTTCCAACACCAGGTGGACCAACAAAACACAATACTGGGCCTCTTGCATCTGGTTTCAGCTGCATGAAGCATTTGAGAGCGATTAAGGTTTCACATACAACTATTAGATGAGGAAACATCGAGCACAAAATGGTAACAAGAAGTCAACCTTGCGAACGGCCAAATATTCAATTATCCTTTGCTTGACCTTTACTAGACCATAGTGGTCAATGTCAAGGCGCTCCTTTGCAGCCTTTAAATCCAATTCTCGTTCTTCACTGGCCTTCTGCCAGGGAAGGTCAGCAAGAAGTTCCAGGTACACACGAGAACTATTTTATCCAGGTTTGCTGAGGCTGCATTTTTTTAAGTCTCCTGATATAAGAATTTAATTTGGAAATTAAAAGAAAACCTCCACTATATTCAAAATTCAAAATATGGAATCATAAAATAGAAATTTAAAAGTTGTTTGCTTCATGAATGATTGTTATGGTGCCACATATACTCTATAAAATAGCATATGATCATGTTTGCAGAAGATACACCTGTGAAAGTCTTGCTTAAGACTAGCAAGCAAAACTGCATATGCTTCAACTATGAGCATTTCATAAGATGATTTTAGAAAATATTCTATTAATTGAATCAGATGTGCCGGATAACTCGACTTACAAAGAAATCTATGAATATCATGAAAGACAATGCTTTGATATATTTAGTGAGCATCTCTAAGAAAGCTGTGAAGTGGAAAGCTTAAAAAGATTATTAATCACAGAGCTGAATAACTATGATGCTCTACAGCTAGAGTGATACCAAACCTGGATATCAATAATGAAAATCTCTCTAATAAAATCCCCTAGGGCGTTATACCTTAATTCTCTCTGAGCATGTTTCCAGATATTTGCTGGCATCCCTGCATCTTGCATCTTCCTCTCCAGAGCAGCCACATCATCCTCATCATCGTCGTTATCACCGAGTTCTTCCTTTATAGCCCTCATCTGGTACATGTCCCAAAAAAGCACAATGCACACTATCAGAGTCTACTGAATGCTAGATAAGTCAGTGAAAAGGAAGTTGTTTTTCTCAGGATCCAGAAATCAAATATCTGAAATCATTTTTCCCATGCAACATGGATTCAACTTGGGTTTCCACAACAGTTACCAAGTAAGACAAAAGTGACACCCCAGTTAAGTGAGGTGGTAGCTATATCATTCAAGGCAAAGGGCCAGATTCAAGCACTGAAACCACATAAATGTTACCTGATGGTAAAATATCCCCATGTAAAAGCAACAAACACTATATCTAGCTTATGGTAGATCAGTCCAGTAGCCTTTGATGCGAAAAGAGGGCAATGCATATAGCAGAAACACTCATCTTAAATACAAAAGAAAGTTATAAAAAAGAAGAGATATGGTGATTACAAGTTTTGTCTTTGTAAATGGTCGTCAACAAATTGATAATAGATTTTCTTTGGTCCCAATAAAAACGAAAAAATCTAAGAAAACTTCGTCATTATATATCAGATTGTTGTTTATTGAAAAATGAAAACCAATAAGTAGAATGAAAGGAGATTATAAAGCTGGCTAACATTGGTGAAAAATATGAATGAAAACCTGCTGACGGAGTAGAAACTCTTTCTGGGACTTGATAATTGTTTCTTTCTCTCTGCTACACGAATTGACTACAAGGCAAGCAAAATTACCATGACTCATTATTCTACAGGATCATAAAATGTATAAACCCTGTCAGCTAGATACCTGCAAGTGCCTATCAACCAATTCGGTAGCTTTTGAAAGCCTCACTTTCACATCAAATCTAACATGGATATTTGCTCTTCAAAGCTAATCTCAAAGCTAGCAACAAAAATATCAGCCAATTTGTGAACAGGAACTGTCTCCAGCAGAACTTTAGTCCTTCCTCCTGTTTTTTGTTTCTAGATACAGAAATAACTCAAATCGGAGCAAACGTAATAAATTGTAAGTGGGCAAAAGTAAAGTATTGAAATGTATATCTAATCTTAACTAAGTCATGACTTCCTCACTAATGCTTTAGCATATATCAAACAACCAATAATTGAAACCAAACCTCAAATGCTACCTGCTCAAGAACAGAGATGAGCTCCATCGCTGTGGCCTTGAATTGTCTGGATAAAGCTGTGAAATCAGGGTCTTGTTCCACTTGATCCATCTCTAACATTATTATCACAGGGTTTCAAATCAGCATCTTGATAAAGCTCTGTATACTCAAAGTCAAAGATGATTATTCCCACCATAGATGGCGGCAAGAGAAAATCTAAGACGGCATTTCAAAACGCAAAGATATGGACATCAAACATCGTGTCAGTGCAAAAAAATAACACATTCGATGGATCCCTTCTCAGACATAATAAATTTGGAAATGATTAAATTCCACAGATACAAGCATATTTTATATGTGCAGAGGAATTAATGAAAGCAACAGAGTGTAAGCATTCAGTTCAATCCTCATTCCTGTCAAAGGTTTCAGAACCTTTAATTGAAAAGGTCCTAAAATGATATATAAGGGAGAGAACCAATCTTACCATCTCAACACTCCGCACACCTTTGACAGGTATATTTTTTAATGTAAAGGAGTACTACTCCTTTTTTATGCTTCGAGGATTGTAAGGGAGTAGTACTCCTCATTTATGCTTTCTTTATCTGTAAGGGAGTAGTAATCCTTATTTATGTCTTTCCTAGTACTATTTATGGTTTAATATAGACGGGACGGGGACCCTGAACAGCTCCCCACACCCCTCGGGGTGGTTCTTAAAAAAAAAAAAAACAAAAAAAGGTCATCCAACACCTCTGTTCTGCTCTAATTTTCTGGCAGTACACTAGAAGTTGGTACAATAACAGCAATCCTAAAGATTAAACGTGTGGCTGTTAACTTTCATCAACTATATTCTGGTAAAAGATCAGACTTCACTAGACACAACACTTTCTAATAAAAACTAATGCTAAAGAGGATTAAATGCTATCAGAGATGGATCACTTAGAACTTATGTCATTGGATGATGAATAATTTAAGTTAAATTATAGAAAAACTGTAGCATAACGGACTAAATACCAAAACTTTCATCTCAACTTCCCCCAGTTATCTTAAACCATGTTTCCATTATCCAACTAACTTAGCACAAGTTGCAAATTTAGAACTTCCCATCAGATGCTTCTGGGTTTCACAAACTAACAACTATATAGGTTGGAAGAGTATTAATAAGCATAGTACCACATCCAACCAGGTGACCTCAATTACATGTTATCCAATGCTAAAAAACAAAACAAACAAGGCAAATCAGCTGGATGATCTATGCCATCAATTAATTATTTCAAACTAAAAATAGCATCTAACCAGCATCTTGATAAAAGATGCTAACAAATTATTGATGTACAGTATGAAGAAAATTCAACCAATGCCCTAATTGAGTGATAGAAAGGATTCAATTATGTGGGATTAGTTGGGAAACAAATAGAAGGCTCTGGCGAGTCATTGATGCACTGCTAAGTAACTGTCCAGTCCTCAAAATTGAAGTCTCGCTAACTCACATCATTAGTTGAATATTCTCCAATATGTCAGTTGGATAATTGTATGACTTCTTTATCAGGTAAAATGCTTTGTCAAGTAATTGTTGTATTACTAAATTGTGTCATTCTCCATTTCTCCAATCCTTTTTAGCCCATTAATCCTCCATAGTGATTCCACATTAGTTGAACTTTCTTCAGTGTGTCAGTTGAATAGTTTTCTTCAAACCTTGAACAGGTAACAGATCCCAATAGACATAACATTAGAGATGTGTACCAGAGGCTCTGATGAATGAAATAACTAACTAGTTGTACAAAGAATTCTGCAAGAATATCAGTGGCTCAATTAGTTCAACTTCTAACCAGGTGATCTGAATTGCAAATTTTCCAACGCCATGAGTTAGTAAAACAACCAATGCAAAATTAACCTGATGAACTACGTCGTACCCACTTATCTTCTTGTTCATCTCACATAATAAAATTAACATCTTGCAGCAAGTGGTGGTGGTTAACCGGAGGAAACTCCAATGACTTTTTTCCCTCACTTATGCCTACAGTCACAGAGGCAGCCCAAGCAAAGCAATTTGAAGAGATCCAAAATCCTCTCAAAGAACAGAATTTTTCCCAGGGAACAGACACTTTTGGATCAGGAAATGACAGCACAATGTATAAAGATAGAGAGCCCACTTATGGGCATTTATCATGCAGAGTGTGAATTTTGCAAAATGTTCGCATGCCTATACATTTTAGTAAAGGAAGCACGTAGGACCTTCCATTTCTTGACAGTAACCTAAATGAAAAAAGAGTGCAGCTGTTAGGGACATAAATTTGGTCAAGGACAATATTGTTATGCATAATTTTCTTACATGATTCCGCAAAAGCCAGCAGAGGATTGCCTGTGTTTCTTGGTATTAGGTTGGTTTTAACTTGAGTATTACTTCACCAAATTTATGTCCTTATTAGCTGCACCATGAAGCAAAGAATTTTACAGATTTTTACCAACTTTCGTCATATCAAGGGGAATGATGCGGGCAGTGTAATACGTTCCTCTCGTGCTCAGCTCCTGCACACTAAATCTGCACAAGCCTTCAAGAACAACAATGTAGGTGACCCTGCCACTTGGTTTCTCCACTCCTCTAGACAGATGTAAAGCTCGGGCAGCAACTCCTCTGGAAAGCAAAAATAGATCACTAGTGACTGACGTAATTCAGCAACACACACGGCAAACAGAATTCAGCTTCAGTAATGCAGGTATACTTATTATGCCAGTGGATAACTTCCTGTTGATTTTTGCCACCATGTTTGTGGGAGTCGGATGTTTCCTCTTGATTTTTGGAGCTTCTTTCACCTAAATTAGTTCTCCCGCCTTCAAGACAGTTCCATAACAATTCATCAGTAATCACAATACTGCCACTACTGCTGCTAAGATTACTTATGATCATCATCTTTATTACGTTACAAATTATCTAATCAAGGACTCAACCAAAAACCTGCTCAATAATCAGAGGAGTCATTCTATACTACACCAGGTCCTACAATTATTCTCTTAATCAGGTCAGATGCTGGACCCCCCACCAGAGTAAGAAAGAAACAAAACCCTGTCGGGCTCAGACCATCAGACTCAGCGTGTAAGTTAATCACCTGGAGCCAGTGTTGACCCTGCAGACTGAGCCTCCGCAGCAGCATCACGAACTGGCAGAATACCAATTAGTCCTTTCTCTTCCCTCTGCCATAACTCTTGTTCCACCAATTTCACACTAGCACCACAACCATTCGCAACAAACACAAGTAAGTATTGAATAACCAGAAAACTACAAAAACCATAAGATTCAGCCGGCAAGAAGAATTGGACGTAAAAACAGAAGGTACCTGCTGGGTGAAGTGCATCGAATACGAATAATTGCACCAGGCAGCAATACCTTGTTCCGGAAGGGAAGAATTGCGAGTCGACCCGGCAACTCCACCGATTCCGCCATACCAACCGTCTGCTTGTATTCCCTTCACACAGGAATCAACAACAGAAATTTTGCGACGAAAATTAAAGCTAAATTGATTGAGAAAAGGATGCGGGGAAGAAATTAGTAGGCAGAGAAGAAGGGAGAAACAAAAATCGGACAAGTGATGAAAAAGAAGAGGTTGTCGTGAGCTTTGCCAACGAAATGCTACTCTCAATTAATTTTGATTAAATTCAACTATATTCTACCATAAATATATCTATATTATATCATACAAAAATCCAAGCAACCTTCTTGTCCTATTACAAACCAATAAATTATCATCTAATGAAAAAATAATAATAAACGGGTTTAATGCAATTTAGCCCAATAAGCAAATTACTTTCTTGTAAAAAAAGATATAGCAATTTATCCTCTTATATTTTAAAAAATAAAGCAATTTATGAGAAAGTAAACCGCTTCATTTTTAAAAACATAGGGGGTAAATTGATACATTTTAAAAAACACAGGGAATAACTTGCTAATATATTTTTATAAGGGTAAATTTACAAATTTGCAATATCACAGGGGGATAAATTGTATTTTTTCCTTAAAAACAATAATTTACTTTTTGTGTCTTTTAAAATAAAGTAATTTACCTCCTTAAACAAAAGTTAAATTATTTTAATTTAAAACATACAGGGATAAATTAATATTTGTCTTTTTTATATGGGGTAATTTACTCATTTATAATATCATAAGAACGTAAATTACATTAAACCCTATTATATTAATTATAATCAACAAGAATAAAATCTAATGCAATAAATAAATAATGGGTATATAACAACATAAATCATATACTATAATTACATGTTAGTCAAAAAGAAACTACAATTACATCTAATTCAGACAAGTTTTTCTTAATAATGTGTATTGTCTTTTCGATTCTCTCTCTCTCTCTCTATGCACTTTCTCTCTCCTCATGATCAAATGTTTTTGTTTATTATATTTGAATGGACCATGGTGGCTAAAGTGAACACCACTTATTCAATTCAGCCTCCACTGCTTTCAATGGGATAAAAAATTGAGTTAATTTTGGTGTCCAAATAATGAGCCCAATACCACATCCTTAGATAAAGTGGTTGGATGGATTGGTCCTCTTGTAAATGTAATTTATTGATGTTAGAATATTCAGGATTTATCATTATCATTTGTGCATATCTTTTGTTATCTATTCTAGATAGGTATCTTTTGTTGTTATCCATTAAGTTGTAGTTATCTTTAATTCCACCATTATATATAGTGGTGGAATAATCAATAATAAGTACATAGACACTCTCTTTTATTTTATCTTTCTACATGGTATTAGAGCAGGTTTATTTTTCAACCCTAATTAGGTGAAACCCTAATCACCCACCCACCCACCCACCCCACCCGCCGCCGCCAACCCCCACCCGCAGCCGCTGACCTTCGGCTCCAAACCGCGCCCCACCGCACGCCGCAGCTCCGGCGCTGTTCCTCGCGCCGCCGCCCGCGCCCCACGCCGCTCCGGCTCTGTTCCGCGAGCAGTCAAAGCGCCGCTCTGGCGCCTTCGCTTGCGCCGCCTCGTTCCGCGGCCTGTTCCGCCGCGGCGCATCTGTCTGCGCTCAGGCGGCTCGGTCTCTAGCGCCTCGGTCACCAACTCCCCGCCGCTCGCGCCGCCGGACCGATGTACTCCGCCGCCCATGGCCTAAATGACTGATTCTCCCTTGTTTTATGAAAATGGCTGCAGCTGCCACTGCCACACCTTCCTCTCCGGGTGTCTTTATTGCGTGGTGGTCTATACTTCCTCGATACAACTCCACCTGTTGATGCCGAGTGCCTTTCTGCTGGTGTCTTGCACCTAAAACTGGTTGTCTTCTATGGGCCAAGTGCCTTTCTACTGGTGTTTTGCACCTAAAATTGAATGTCTTCTACACTGGCTGTCTTCTATGGGCTAAGTGCCTTTCTACTGGTGTTTTGCACCTAAAATTGACTGTCTTCTACACTGGCTGTCTTCTATGGGCTAAGTGCCTTTCTACTGGTGTTTTACACCTACAACTGTCTGTCCAAGTTTTCACTTCTTTTGTCCAAGTTGAACATTACAATCAAGATCTCCATGTCCAACTTGAGGGGGAGTGTTAGAATATTCAGGATTTATCATTATCATTTGTGCATATCTTTTGTTATCTATTCTAGATAGGTATCTTTGGTTGTTATCCATTAAGTTGTAGTTATCTTTAATTCCACCATTTATATATAGTGTGGAATATAGTGGTGGAATAATCAATAATAAATATATAGGCACTCTCTTTTTATTTTATCGAGCGGCGGGGAGTTGGTGACCACGGCGGAACAGACCGAGCCGCCTGAGCGCAACGAGGCGGCGCTTTGACTGCTCGCGGAACAGAGCCGGAGCAGCGTGGGCGGGCGGCGGCGCGAGGAACAGCGCCGGAGCTGCGGCGTGCGGTGGGGCGCAGCTTGGAGCCGAAGGTCAGCGGCTGCGGGGTGGGGTGGGTGGTGGGAGATTAGGGTTTCACCTAATTAGGGTTGAAAAATAAACCTGCTCTAATACCATGTAGAAAGATAAAATAAAAGAGAGTGCCTATATATTTATTATGGATTATTCCACCACTATATATAATGGTGGAATTAAAGATAACTACAACTTAATGGATAACAACCAAAGATACCTATCTAGAATAGATAACAAAAGATATGCACAAATGATAATGATAAATCCTGAATATTCTAACAATTGATTACATGGTATTATTCATTCTCCACATGTGAGCCTCCATGACGTTGGAGGTTTTAGATTCGAACATCACTTTATACGTGGAATGTTGTTTTTATTGAATAGTATGTGTATTGTTTTTATTGGATAGTAGATAGTGTTTCTACTGTAATAATAGACTTTCATTTGATTGGGTGTATTTGATATTACTGATCATACTATGACTGTTGTAACAGTTTGTTGGATATTGATATCCATCAAGAATGATTGTAATCAATTTATTTCAATTAATAGTAATTTATCGCTCTTATTTAAAAAAAAACATATGGGGAATGAACTTTTTTCTTTCTTGATATGCCAAAATCATTTCAATTCTCTCAAATTTATTCCTACATACCAATCATGACCGTGTAGTGTATAAGGAGTGATATCCTTTGTACGTATGTGTTTACAAGTATTTTGGTCAGGCCGTAATTGAGCAGGTTCGTCCGGTATCAGGTCACAAATTTAGGTGTTCTAATCACTAATAATTGTGACTGGTTACAAGCCAAAGAGAACAAACCCAATTGGGACTCTCTTTTGTGTTCTCGCATGAACTTTTCAGTCTACCACGAAAATTACATCATTTATTGTCAGGTGCAGTTAATACATCTAACACACTCATTTTAATTGTTGTAGCAACTTTCCCCACCAGCACAGTGCTCTTCTCTGTATTATTGGTTCTTCTTCACAACAATCTTCTTTTCCTCTCCATTTCTTTAAAAAAAAAAAGAACAAAGATAAATGGATCCATGATTGCATATTGTTCTACGTTGTCCATTAATGTTTAGATTTGATTTGCTCACGGATTCAATTTTACTAACTGTAGATCTTCTCCTAAGACTTCGTTTTTATGGTCGGTTTTGAGAATCAAGATCCCTTTAAGGGTAAATTATAACGGGCTCATCTGAGATCTGTGATAATTATAAATACCCCATCGTTATTTAAAAGATTACAAATACCCCCCTAAAATTATAAATATTCTAATAAATACCCCTTTGTGACAGCTCATTATAGAAAAGGTATTTGTTATGATATTTACAAATTTTCAAATAATGAGGAAATATTTGTAATTAAGACAAATTTCAGTATATCACGTTATAATTTAGCCTTTGTTTAAATGTGTGTGTTGATTTTGTGAGAGTTGGATGGCAAAGGGATTTCTATAGATGTTGAAAGATGAGATGGGGAAAGAAAAGGGAAAGAAGGGCTTCTCCTCCTCTTCACACTTTTCTCAATCTAGATTGCTTTTTTTCTCTCTCTCTCTCTCTCTCTCTCTAGATATTGAACTCTCCCTCACACATCTCTCTCTCTCTCACACACTCTCATACACGTGCACATACTCTGTATCTTTCAAATTTTAAAGAATTTTATTGCTATTTTTTCTCATTTGAAAAAGAAAAAAATATTTTATTATTTAATAATAAGTTATTATAATTAAATATTAAAAAATATTATTGATATATATTTACTGAAAAAATATAAATTCAAGATTGTATTAATTATAAGACTAGAAATAGTGATTGGTAAATGTACTATCGATTACGTACCTATGTTAACTTTCGACTAGCAAAAAATTTTAGGTAATAATTCATCATTTTTTTTAAATTATCTATTAAAGTTTTATTTGAAATTAAACTAATGTGAACTATTCATGAAAGTATTTTAAAAATATTTAAATACAAAATATGTTAAGACATAACAACTTATTTGATTATAAGGTATCATGCCCTTTTTGGTCATTTTATTAATAAAATACCTTATAATGCCATCCTAACATTTATAAGATCTGAAAATATTTTATAATTTTTAACATCTTATTTTATCCAAACGGTTTGAGAGCTTATTTTGAAAATAAGATTCAATATTTTATAAAAAGGCTTAATTGTATTTACTTCCCCATATATTAAGGGGTAGCAAAACAAGGATTTCAAATATAGGGGTGGCAAGAAGTACCCCATAATTAAATCTTTTTTCCAATTGTAGAACTCCGGCCATCGGATTTTTAAAAGTGGCCAGAATTTGCTTATGTGGACAAAATTAGGGCAATTTTTTGGGGATTTTGTTGACTGTGCATTTTTTTAAAAAAAAATCAACTGCCACCTAAGCATTTAAGTGGAAAAAACCTCTTCCAAATAAGCAATGACATGGGGAAAAAATCTTTTTATTTAAATTTTTTTACTATATAAACATGAAAAAAGAAATGTCAAATTGCATAAAAAAAAATAAAATTTAAATTTATTTTATATACTAACTGTTGTTGCACGACATCTAAATGTATATAAATAATTTTACACACTTTAAAATGTATCATAAATTTAAAAATATAAACATAAAATATAAATACTTAAAATTATAAAAGAATAAATTATAATATTTATAGATAATTTTAAATTATAAAAATTCATAATACAAGTTTAATTAAAAAAATTACACCCTAAACCCACCTACCCCCATCCTGCCCCTACCCCCCAATCCCTTTCTCCACGCCGACGAAAAATCTATATCTATTATTGATTGACTTATTACTAACTTATTGCAGGTTAAATAAATTTTTTTATGACCAAATTATCCTCATATGTCTTCACCACGTTAATGCATGTGAGGAAATATATCTTCACTGCAATAAGTTAGTAGTCAGTCAATCAAAGGTAAATATCAATTTTCATTCAGTTTTTTTTTTTTAATATAATCAAAGTCAGTAAATTTTGACTAACGGAGGGACTTATTTGTTAGACGAAGCAAACCTCAGGGTGCTAGATGTAATTTTTCAAACCACAGGGGATCTAAGTATAATTACACCACTATAAAAAAAACAACATTTAATCATGGGTAATTGCCATGGTTAAAAACAAAAAATCCATAGCAAATAGTTATTAACAACGACCATGCAACAGTTGTACATGTGGCCGTGGTATTTGTGAGGGTGGTAAAAGTATTTGCAATGGCTAAAAGCCATGACAAATATTTCTACCATGGCTCTTAGCCATGGCAAATAACTTTTTCGTGGTGGAAAACCTATTGGTTTTATTTAACTATGGTTAATAAAATTTATTTACTACGATTTTTAATCCATAACTATTAAAGTTGTAGTCAATGATTATTTTTTTCCCTAGTGCACCAAACTTTGGGTGAGGAGACTGCAATTATCCCTAATTATTTTATAGGATATTAAAATTAAAAATGGACATTAAATGTTAATATTAGAAGTTTAAGAAAAGTAGACTATCTCTTAGTTTATTCAATTAAAAGTCTCCCATTTTTAATTTGAAATACATAATGTCTAGAACAGTCAGAATGTCCACTTCAACACTAGTTTGTGCAAAGACCGCAATCCCAAAAGGGTAAACCAAGCATCAATTCTTCATAATTTTCTCATTATACCATTGCCAAATCATGAAGACATGTTTAAAAAAAAAGAAACTCTAGAAAAAATTAAAGAAAATGAAGTTCATTTAGTTTCATGGAAATGATGATAAAAACAGTAATGGAGGCGAAAAAAAGGGTGAATAGCAATTTATCCTCCTGTGATATTGAAAATTGACAAATTACTTCCTATGAAAAACGAATAGCAGTTTACCCCTTGTGTTTTAAAAAATAAATAAACAATTTACCTCCGTACCTAAGGAGGTAAATTATTTTAATTTTAAAAACATAGAGAGGTAAATTGCTATATTTTGAAAAACATAGAGGGGTGAATTGCTATTTTATTTTTCATAAAAGGGTTGTTTGCCTATTTTCCCTAAAACAAATAGGTAAATTGCAATTTATCACGAAAAAAAGTTGGAAGTTGGTGAAAGAACTTTCATCATTCTTTCTCTTTTACTGTAATGTTTCCTTTTGATCTACTAATTTCATTGTATTGTAAAGGAACTTTAATTATCCTTCACAAAAGTACATCATATACCCCAAAGTTGGTATTAATCCTCACAGTGCCAAGAAAATTTAAATAATTTATACTAAACCATGTTATTTTCTTACTATGTTTTTGTGCCATTGGTAAAAACTAATGACAATCATCTGTTCTGTGAAACATTAACCCTTAATGCAGAGTTGTAAGGGGAGAAATGACTAAAAAAATTATAAAGAAAAAGAAAGAAGAGACTATACTTTGTTGATATCTCCACCTGAAACCACAGTAAGACCAAAATTTCTAGTGTTAGCTTTAGCATTATATTCTCCAAAGGTTGTCCAACTTTTGTTACACTTATGTCCCCTTAATATATCTGACTTCACATGTTCGGGCAATCTTAAAGTAAATCTATCTTCTTCATCCGAATTTCCAATTATTGAATGCCCTGTTGAATGTGATCTAGAGTACTTTTCTACCATGTTTTGTTCCTGATCACCTTGTTCATCTGTGCTACAAGAAAACCCTTTGGTCTTTATGATCACTACCCCTTCTTTCATCTTCATTTTCATCCTTGATTGTGATGCTAAAACTATCTTCATTCGGCTCGTTTTCATTTGTCTCATGCATGACATTGCTGGCGTAAATAGGAGATTTCACCGGTGATTGCACTGGTGAATCGAGGTTTCTCCTACAGACCGGGCACGTCTTATGCGACTCGAGCCAAAGGTCTATGCATTCTTGATGGAATACATGGCAACATGCTGTCAACAGGCGAAGCACGTCGCTAGCATCGAACTCAACCAAGCAAATGGCGCACTCTAGGCCATACTTTTCCTTCCTATAATCTTTGACAGTAGAGTAAATGAAAGTTGGAAAAGACTGTATAATCAAAGGATCGAGACCACCGGCTGCAGCGGATGAAGTGGCGCCACCTACCGGTGTGCCGGTGGGGCTGTGCCGGAGATGCCAGGTGTGCAGTATGTTCTGCATGAAACATCGACAAAAATATATAGAAAAAAAACCAACAAAAAAAAATACAAGGAGGATGATTGTGAGGATAATGGTGATTGGGGGATATATATAAGATTGTGGTGTTTGAGTTGGCGGCTGCGGCGAGGGTTGGGCGGAGCCTGTTGCCATTGCCCCAGGCAAAGGTTGGGTCGCGCCTGTTGCCATTGCCCCAATAATTCAAAGGAAAAAAGAGCCAAAAAAATTCTTTAACTACTGGCCAAAGATGAGTTTATTCGACCATGACCTACCTTTGTAAGGTCAAGATGAATGATGAAGAGAAAGAAGAGGCAAAACTTGGGTTGAACATTTTTGGTGTTCAAAAATATTATTTGTTGACAGACTGGAGAGAGCTGCATTACTACAACGAGACAATCAAGGAGAAACATTAGTTCAGTTTCTTCCTTACAATGTCCTAAAATTGTCTCACACGCGCGCGTGTATCACATACGCACTCACATTATAAGATGCTCATATCGACTATTATTGATGAATAATGTGGCTTAATGGTCAAGTTTCCTTATGCGCCCAAATTTGGAGTCATCGGGCAAGTTGTTGAGGCGTGGTGAAAAATGTTAAGATTCTATTAGAATATGAGCATTTTTTATTCATAATTATTTTAAATATAAAATATTATTTATTATATGCACGTAGGAACGGTGTGCCACGTTGGCTAGTTAATATAAAAAGGAAAGGGTCTCCATCTCACAAACAACGGTTAGTGACACCGTCACACCAATTCTTTGTAAAGTCAAAAGTGCCCTTCGACTAATAAGATAACTAACTCATTCCACTTCAAATTATACATTAATTAATAAATTAGTTTTCTTTTCTTTTATTTTCTTTTTAAATGTCATGCATTGATTTGTATATTTTTTTCTTATTTATAATACATTTTAAAACATGAAAAATTATTTATTACGTAGGAACAATGTGCCACAATGGCTAGTTATATAAAATGAAAATAAATAAGAAAAGGAAACTACCAAAAGGTAGTTATCTAAAATCATGACGAGTGGGAAAGTTAACAACAATTATTCAAATTTAAAAAAAAAAATTAACATACCAATAAATTAAAAATACCTCTTCAATTATATGCCGTATAGATATCAATAAGATGCAAAAAAAAAAAAAAAATTGTTAATATTTCACATCTGGTAAAAATTCTTGGAAATTAGCGTGGACTTGGCTCACTGATGGAGGCATCATTTCTAGATAAATGAGTAGACTCTGCCGGATTCCTCTCTAATGATCTACGAAACTCCGAGCTATTGGGCATGAAAAATGCAGGCGGCGAAGGCACCGGCAGAGTGGTGGAGAAGCTACTGAGCATGAGAACAACTGAAGCCATTGTTGGTCGGTCAGTCGCATTTTCTTGGACACACAACAGACCGATATGAATGCATCTTAAGATGTCTGCCTGAGAAGCTGTACCAGACATCAGTACCGGATCTATGATGCTTGTTGCTGTTCCCTCGTGCCAATTTCTCCATGCCTGTGCAAGTTTAAGATTATCTTTGAATGATGACTAACGAAGGGATTTATTTGTTAGAATAAAACAAACCTCAGGGGTATCAAATGTAATTTTTCAAACCATAAGAAATTTACTTGTAGTTATATCAAACCTCAATGGATGAGATCATGAGACTATAATTATCTCTATTTATAAGTGTTATGTTCTATCCATGAACTTACGGAAGTAATTAGCATGTCTCCAGCATTCTCCCCGTCCCGGAAAGAGTTGTTCTTCCGTCCGCTAACAATTTCAAGAACCAGCACGCCGAAGCTAAAGACATCTGTTTTCACGGAGATTTGTCCATGATTTGCATATTCTGGTGCCATGTATCCACTGCAATTGCCAAGTTGTATGAATAATTGGCCTATGATTAAAGAGATTAGATTTATGAGGGAGTTAGACTTACTATGTTCCAACAATTTTGCTTGCACAACCTGCACTTTGATCATCTTGGTCAAATAACCTCGCGGTACCAAAATCTGCTATCTTGGGGTTCATGTCTCCATCCAGAAGGATGTTGCTAGCTTTGAGATCACGATGAATAATACGAAAACGGGAATCCTCGTGTAGATAAAGAAGTCCCCTCGCAATACCCCCTATGATTTTGTAACGTCTATCCCAGTCGATATAAAAACGTCTGATTCGGTCTACGCGTCCAATGAGCATGACGTTAGAGCTAAAAACATGTACAGAAATACCAGCAACTAATAACGAAAACGGAAGCAAATCTTACCAAATATGAAATGATCTAGACTTGCGTTCTGAACGAACTCGTATATAAGAAGCCTCTCTGTTCCCTCTAGTGCAAATCCCAACAGCCTAACCAGATATCTGTGCTGAAGTTTGGCCACTAACAAGACTTCATTCTTGAATTCGACATCTCCTTGCGCTGAACGCCTAGACAACCTTTTGACTGCTATTTCTTTGCCGTTTTCAAGTTTTCCCTGAGACACATAAAACATAAGTTAACTGAATCGAACTAATTTTTGTTAATTCCCAGGTAGCGTAACCATATATATGTCCGAATACCTTGTAAACAACTCCGAATCCACCTTGTCCCAGCTTGTTAGCATCAGAGAAATCATCAGTGGCAGCTCTGATTTTGCCAAAATCATATTGCAGGGATTCTGTAGCGCTCATCTCATCATCATGAGCTGAATTAATTGAACAAGTAAAAGGCAAAAAGTTTAGTTGAAGTAATTAGCTGATGAAGTAGATCATAAGGCAGAATTCATATATCATAAACAAACAAAGAAAACACCTACACGGAATAGTTTCCACTGCCGCCTTCTTTGTTCTCTTTCTCAGGCATAAGCCAACACAGATAGCTACTATTAGACACGCAACCACTGTAGCAACAACGATTATGACAGTTCGAGCTGTATTATCATTACCATGTCCTGCAAAAATCCCATTATCATAGTCTTATTGATTTCCGCTTCTTGATATACGTGGATCCATCAAATTTCCAGAAGCAGGTTTCATCTTAGAGAAGATGCGGATAAAAGAATTGATCACCTGGCGGTGCGGGCAGTGGTGGGGGGAGCACTGGTGTAGGTGTAGGCACAGGCGGAGGGGATGTCATGGACACCGCCGCCTGTGCTTCTTGAATCCTAGTTATGTTGTAAAAAGGGTCAACGTCATATCGAAGATTGCAACTGGGCAACAGTATTGTCGCCGCTCTTTTACTATCACAACATTGCGGGATGTGTTGGGCAGCTGCGGTCAAGCAACCCGAGCAATCCTCCTCGGAGACGTCTGGCGTGCACTGCAGCATAGCATAAATCGTCTGAAAATCTGGCGCTGTGTGATTCCCTGCTGCAACCTTCATCAGCGAGCCCCCTGAAGCAGCCCGAAGAGAAAGAGCGTCCACCACTGTCCTCACGCTCGCCTTAAACTGGTCCGGACTCGAAGCGTTAGTCCTATCCCACACCATAATAGCCGGCAAATCAGCCCGGTTGCCGAACAAGGATACATTCGAGTAATGCAGCACACAAACGTCTCTCCAAAGAATTGCATGTTTTCTTTCTGGGCATAAATTAAGAAGCTGGGTTGTAGCATCTTGGACGCAACTACGACAGGATTCAAGCTGAATATCTGCTCTGCAGAGGGCTACGGCGTTGGCCTGATCGGGGGCCGCCTCGCCCCGGGATGCGTTGTAGAAGCCGCTGTCGTCCATGTTTGAAGAAAGTGATGAAAGGAGGGTGTTGAGATTAGTACTGTATGTGGAGTTGGCAGTGTAGTTACCATCGTTGAAGCACCAGTAGTTTTGGGCAGCGGCAAAATCAGAAAGATTTGTGAGAACGAGGAGAATCAAAGCCAGCCATGTTTGGGACTTCATCATGCTTTTTGTTTCTCTCTGTGAGTTATTACAGTGGAAATCATATACATATATAAAATGCAAATGAGAGAGAAGCATGTTTGCTTCCTTCAATCCTGAAGAAGATTTTTGGTTGGACTAGCTTGAATCAACCGTGTATATCACTCCACATTTACCTCATATTTTTTAAAATTAAAAAAATAAATTATACTATAATTTAAAAGTTGGACAGCAAACAATACATCAATGATCATTAACTTATATTCTTGTTGAAATATTTTTTTTTAATTTAATTATAATTTAGAAGTGAGGCCAGTGGCTCTTTTAATTATAAACATAAATTACTAAAAAGACATCTTAAAAAGTTTATAAATTTATAAACTATTGTACATCATATTCGGTTGAATCCCACAAGTTACTGGATCACTATTTCGATTAATTGGATCAGATTGAAAACTCGAATTGCATTATGTATATTATATATGTAATATATTAATACACATTATATATTTTAATTATGTTAAAAGACAATTATGATAGAATAAAAACGTGGAACTAAGGAAATTCATTTAGGGTCGCATTTGTCAAAGAAAATTTATGGTATTATTAAAAGTCATAAATAAAAAAATAGGTCCCTAATTTTCTTTTACAGACTTGGATGGTTGACTTTGAAAATTCCCAATTTCGGTTACTTTCCTTAAGGGCAATGGATGTGAAAGGACTACAAAAGACAAGGGCAGAGGAAGACTAATAAAGAGGTTTGTGGGAATGATCTTGACTTGGTCTATCTATGAGTTTTGGAATGGAAAATAAGTTTGGTTTATATATACTTTTTTGGAATGGGAGCATGACGTGCGATATACGTGTATAAATATATTTTTAGAGGTAAATATATTATTTATAATTAGTCATAAAAAAAAATTAAGTTTATGATATTATTGATGTTGTCATTGTAGTATTAGTATATATAATTAATTATATTTGCAAAATGAATTGATGATAAATTGTTTTAATTGATGAAATAACTATTTACTTCTATTATTTGTAATTCGTTTTCTAAATTTTATTTGTACTATTAAATAAAAAATATTTTTTCAAAATTAAAATTTTATATTTTGTATTCACTAAAGATTTATTATCTTATATTAAACCAATTAATATAAAAATAACGATAATAGGAATAGACACTTAAGAGATTCTCACTATTTTATATTTAATTATAAGTTTGGTTGTCAAAATGATACGTTCATTATATTATGAGAGAAATTATAATTTAAAAATAATTATCTAATGGTAATATTAAATAAAATCAATTAGTTGAAAGCCACTTAATTTAAATTTTTCAACAACACTTCTACTTTATTAAAATTGAGGATATTTAGTCAATATTATATTTTTATTTTTGAAGTTTGGATTAGTATTTACATGTTACTCATATGCTATTCATTTTAAATTTTACTATGCCCTAGTAATTTTTTTTTAATAAGTATTTAAGATCTTTCCTAGCAAAGTAAGCTTGATAAAATATTATTTGCATATTTATCTTTTAGTTAGATATATCATTAATCTTCTAAGTAGTTTAGAGGAATTAGAAATACCATATGTTTTTCTTCTTTGTTAGAATTAATATTATAGTTGACCACGTTGGCATTCTTAAATTTTGGCTTTGTTTCAAATTGATCCCTTTGATTATATAATAATTTAGAGTAAAATGATCAGTTTACATTTTCTTTTGTCTTTGGGTAAATTACATCCATCTCCCTACAGTTTACCATAATTACCAATACCACCATATTGTTTCAAAAATTATCAATAACCCCTAAAACTAACAGCTGTCTAACATGAGACGCCCTCCCGTCATAATTTTGTAGTCAATTGCCAAAATTGACTTTGAGACACCCTATAAAATATAATTAAATTAATTTTTTTAAATAAAAAAAAGACAGCGGTGGCGTTGTCTCCGCTGTTGCAGGGGAGGGCGTGGACGCGCCCTCCGTCCCCCCCCCACCCTTGGGCGACAGCAGTTGCGCAGCAACGAGGGCGATCATCGTCGCCCTCGCAGCACAGCGAATGGGCCGATGTCGTTGCTCTCGACTTCTAGGCGACAGCGCTGGCGTCGGTGTTGCCCGTCGTCGCCCCCTCTGCGGGGGGTAGGGGGGTTGGGTGACAGAGGTAGGCGGGGAGGAGAGTAGGTGCGGAGGTGGGGGTGGTCTAAACTGGAATCATGAATTGGATTTTCACTAATGTTTGCGTTACTCAAGTCGACATTCTCGCTTCCACTTCATCCATCGCTGCTCGCACGGGGGCTTCCCTCTAAGGCGAAACGCTCCTCTATCGATGTATTTTTACATCCCACAGCTTCGGCAGATAGCTTAGCCCCGTTCAACTTCGGGTCATGAGCGCTCGATCAGTGAGCTATTACGCACTCTTTTCTCCTTACACTCTTCCTCTCTTCTTGTGTTCTCCTAAACAAGGTTCAAGGTTGAACTAACAATTTGGATTCACCAATTGATAGCGCAAATTCAAATTTGTTTCTTCGGTTGAGAGAGCACAAGCTATCTAGCAATAGTATCATGCATACGGCTTCCATTTATGTGGTGTGAACAAACAAGAGAAGATATACGTTAGTCCTTGCGTGAATGCAAGTTCAGAACAATGCTAGTAGCTGAATTAGAAACTGAAAACAAAAGGGGTAAATTCGATTTACACTAATGTATTATTTTCAATTTTCTTGCCAAGCCAGTTATGAATGTTTATTATTTATTCGTTTTTATGTTCTTAAGTGATGAACTCTCAAGAAATCAAGGGTACACTCCTTTGATTTGGGATTAGATGTTATTTAAATTCCATGTTTTGCTTCTTTCTCTTATTTTCGGGAAAGTACCGCTCCTTTCACCCTCAATCCGATTAAAGCTCCCATGAAGTTCGGCAGAAAATGCCCTCAGAAAATAAATTGGTCCAAAGAGATCCAAGCGGCCCATCTGAGAAGGCCCCATAAGCTAATTCCCAATCCAAAGTCAAAACACATCATATGGTGTCCACGAGTGACCTTGGTGACATCCACGTATATAGGACCACTATTGCCATATCCACACAATTGAATAAGGACCAGTTGCCCCATAGATGACAAGTGGCAACTTCAGCCAAAAGTAACCTCCGAACGCTAATCTCTTTGAATTTTGCATGAGCAAGGTGTCTCCTCAACCACTTTGCCGAAAATCATAAAAAGACATTTTTATCTTCAGAAGATCCCCTCATCCGCAGCCGGCTCACTAAAAAAAAATTACTAGTAGCTACAATATTAGTGACAATGGCTAAAAACCAACTATTAACTACAGTTAAATAAAACTGATGCAAAAAATTAGTTTCTCCACCATAAAAAACTTATTTAACATGGCTAAGAGCCAAGGTCAAAATATTTGTCATAACTTTTAGCCATGGTAAATGTTTCAGCCACCCTCGTAAAAATCATGACCAACAACTGTTGTGTGGTTATGGTCAATAAATATTTGGTACTACTATTTGTTATTAATCATGTCAATTAATCGTAAATAAATGCTGTAATTTTTCTAGTGTACTCCAATCGCTCCCGAGGGTTGTGGGTCTCCAACCAATAAGCCTCAACCGAATCCATGCGGGTTTTAGCGCGTCTTATCTAACCACATGGAAGATGTCCACCCCAAAGTCCACCACATGTTGCATCAAATTTTTGCAACAAACGTTCCATTGTAAAGAATTTTCATTGTTTTGCCATGGGATTAGCCAAATTTTAAAATCTTTACAGTTTTGTTGCAATTATATGGCAAATGGCGGTTTTTTTTTTTTTGGCAGAGTAACAAACATATTTACTATTTAACCTAGGCTTGTATAAATAAAACTAATTATTATCGAAAAACATACAAGCAAACCCCTGTAATAAAATGACAAAATTAACTCTTATTGAATAATAAGAAAAATGAATAGGATACCTATATATATATATTATAATATATATATATATATATATATTTTTTTTTTTTTTTTTTTTTACAAGAGAAGAGCATTTCATTCCTTGAAATTATCAACATCTACAAGAGAAACAACTGCTGAAGGGGCAACATGTCCACCCTCGGTAGGATTACGAGCAACTTGAGCTAGATAGTGAGCTATGGCATTACAAGACCGCTTAACAAACTAGAAAGAACAGAAGCTAAAACAAGAAGCAATACTCCGAATATCCATAATAATCAGGCCACTTACCGACCAGTCTGGTGCAGAAACCTGTAACCTGTGAATCAAACTTTCGCAATCACCTTCAATGATTATCGAGCTCCATCCTCTTTGTAAGGCCAGGTAGATAGCATCCTGGGCTACCAAGGCTTCAGCAGTCTCTGCATCTCCAACTTGATTAAAAAGCCGAGAAAGCCAGACCATACAAGCCCCATTTCCGTCCCGAGCAACCACCCCGGCTCCCAGTTCAAGTCCCTGCCGGAAGGTAGCGCCGTCAAAGTTCACCTTGATGCAACCCAGAGGAGGGGCTTTCCAGCACAGAGATGCCACAGTCCCTATCCATATTTTTTAAAATAAAGTAATTTACCTTCTTAGATAAGGAGGTATGTTAATATTAAGGCAAAATTACAAAATTGGTCTTGTAAGTATAGGGGGTGGTGAAATTAGTCATGTAACTACTGAATTGGAAATTTTAGTCTTATATATTTTAATTTAGTGGCAATTTTAGTCCTTCCGGCCAAAATTACCCAAAACTTAGCCGCAAAAATTAGGGCTTAGGGTTTCGGTTGTCAACTAGTCTCAACTTAAACATGTGGCATCTTACGTGGTTGTTGACGAGTAATTTTTGCCAAAGGACCAAAATTGCCACTAAGTTAAAACATATAGGACTAAAATTGCCACAAAATTAAAACAAATAGGAGAAGTGAACCGACGAGGAGGTCATGATGTGGATGTTGCCGTTGACGGAAATTGATCGTAGGGTTGTGTGTGTCGTGGGGAGGCGAACACAAGGGTGTTGGTCCGCCAGTAAGATGATCGTTGGCGGTGGAGATAAGACGAAAAAACTACTGGTTGGTGAAGCGAAAAAGTAGCGAAAATAAAAATGAAGAGAACACGCCGTATAGTGGACGAAAATGGATGGGATAGGGTGTAATCAACTCGCAGGAGGATGGGTAGTTGAATGGTGGTGGTTTCGAACAGTGGGTAGGTTGGACGGCGGCGAATCGAGATGAGAGATAAAATAAATCTAGGTTTTAGGATAAGACTATAATCAGCAATTCGGGATGCGTTTGAACTCCCATTGAAACACATGTTGTAGGGTTGGAATCAAAATCGGACAGCAAGTTCAGTCGTGGTACGTGTGGCCGGAGACGTGCTGGAAAAAAATTTCGGCAACCAACAGTAAAGTGGTTGGTGGTGGTTAACTATCTTTGCCATGTCAGCATCTACTTATCATGCTGACTGTGTAAGTGATGATCATTTGGAAACCTAAACCCTAAGCCCCAATTTAATATGTTAATTTTCAGCCAGTTTTGGCCGGAAAGACTAAAGTTGCTACAAATTTAAAATAGAAAGGACTAAAATTGTCAGTCCCATAGTTACGGGATCAATTTTCAACCCCCCATTACATATAGGAGTAATTTTGCAATTTTGCCTAATATTAATTTTCTATTATGGGGAAATTTGCATATTTGTAATATAACACTGGAAGAAATTGTATTAAAAATCCAACTATTATTTGATTTATATTTCTCTCAATCTTATCTGTATATGCTTTTTCTAACCAGAAATTTTTATAAATTTTATTGATATTGATGCTTAATTTATAATTTGAAAAATATGATTTTTTTTACTGACTTTCACATAATATGTAACTTCTGTAAAATATAATTCTAATCCTAATTAGAGTAATCCGTGAATAGTACTATTGCAGGTTACACGCTATACTAAATGTAAGGGCAGCTTTAGTGTGATCCATGAAATTCACTAAAATCAAGAATTGTTGAAAAATGCAATTCCTAGAGGAATTATCGCCATCTCCTGTAAAATCCAATTGTCATAATCTTATTGCCTTTCCCTTCTTTATATCCATTGATTCATCAAATTTCCAGAAGCAAATTTCATCCTAGAGGGAACGCGGAGCAGGCACCGGTAGCGTGGGCGCTGGTGCTGGTGCTGGTGCTGGTGCTGGTGCAGGCACAGGCGTTGCCACGGACACCGCCGCCTGTGCTTCTTGAATTCGAGTTATATTGTAAAAAGGACTAACGTCATATCGAAGATTGCAACTGGGCGTCAGTATAGTCGCTGCTCTTTTACTATCACAACATTGCGGGATGCGTTGGGCAGCTGCGGTCAAGCAACCCGAGCAATCCTCCTCGGAGATGTCTGGCGTGCACTGCAGCATAGCATAAATCGTCTGAAAATCTGGCGCTGTGTGATTCCCTGCTGCAACCTTCATCAGCGATCCCCCCGAAGCCGCCTGAAGAGAAAGGGTGTCCACCACCGTCCTCAGGATCTCCTTAAACTGGTCGGGACTCGAAGCGTTAGTCCTATCCCAAACCATAATAGCCGGCAAATCAGACCGGTTGCCAAACAAGGACACGTTCGAGTAATGCAGCATGCAAACATCTCTCCAAAGAATTGCATGTTTTTGTTCCGGGCATAAATTAGGAAGCTCGATCGTAGCATTTTGGACGCAACTACGACAGGATTGAAGCTGAATATCGGCTCTGCAGAGGGCTACGGCGTTGGCTTGATCGGGGGCCGCCTCGCCCCGGGATGCGCTGTAGAAGCCGCTGTCGTCCATGTTTGAAGAAAGTGATGAAAGGAGGGTGTTGAGATTAGTACTGTATGTGGAGTTGGCAGTGTAGTTACCATCGTTGTAGCACCAGTAGTTTTGGGCAGTGGCCAAATCAGAAAGATTTGTGAGAATGAGGAGAATCAAAACCAGCCATGCTTGGGACTCCATGCTTTTGTTTCTCTCTGCGAGTGATTACAAGGGAAATCTGGAAATGATATATAGAGTGCAAATGAGAGAAGCAGGTTCGTCGTTTGATTGGCGTAGTTCAGAAAAAATAATCAATCAAAAAATAATTATAATTTGATTTAGAAGGACTTGGTCTACTAAGATTTTTTCGGACAGGACTAGCTAGAATCCGTGTTTGGTCGTCAGTCCACCCTTGTTACCTTTCTTCCTAGGATGAGAAGCATAAGAATAAGATAACCCAATCTTGAGGTCTTTCCACTTTTGGTTTAGTTTCCTAAAAATAGTATTTTTTGTCCTATAACATATTTTCGTTAGATGTTTAACAAAAAATGCATCGTTAAGTGCATGAGACCAGAATTGTTATTTTTAAAAGTTATAGGAATAAAAGTGATAATTTCATAACTAATTAGACCAAAGCGTGAAAATCGTCATTACATGAAGAAAAATATTATTTCCCTATTTAGTTTATTTTCAAATTTATATCAATCATTAAAATTATAAAGTTATCAGATTTTTATATGAAGATTATTATTTTTAATTATATAGATATGATAGAATTTAGGGTAAATTACGTTGAGGTTAAGCCATATACACACAAATAATCGATGTATTTATAAAATTACAACTACACCCTTGAAGGCTATCAATGTAATATTTTTTAGAGGGTGTTTGTTTAAATATAGCTGTAATTACAATCATAACATCAGGGGGCGTGTAGCCATAATTTTACAACAACAACAAAAAAAAGAGTGTATCTGTATATTTTAACATAATCTCAAGAGTTGTGAATGCAATTTACCTTAAAATTTATATTCGAAGTGTTCGCAATGTTAATTTTTTATATAGTTCTGAAAAGGTTATAATCTATTTAACATTTTATTTTCAAGTTATAAAACAAAATGTTTTTTGGAACAAAAGTTATAAAATAACATTTTTTTAGCAATAATTTATTTCTTATGAATAAATTACTATCAACTATCTAGAAAAAATATGTAAATTGCTTGTATGTGGAAGTATATATGAGCTAGTGAATACCATAAAAACGTGGAGCTGAGGGAATTATGTCTCTAGAGTCGCACTTGTCAAAGAGGGAAGTTGGAGGGAGTTGGAGTTGGACGAACAAAATTTGTGATATTAATAAAAGACTTAGACACAAAATGGCTTTCCAATTTTCCTTAATTGACTTAGAACATTCCCAATTTTTCTCATTACTTTGTCTCAATTTAGGACAAGGGAAGAATCAAGAGGTCGTTTCTTCCTTACTTGTTTTACGGGTTTAAAACAAATTATCTCTGGGATAGTTGAAAAAAAAGTAGATTGTTTATTTATGATAAATAAAATAGTAAATTATTTTTTGTTAAAAGAAAAAAATAGAGCAATTATACTCCTCATGAGAGTTCGTGTAATTCACGCATTTTATCTTTTGTTTTTTTTTTAATTATAAAATTATGTTTATAGCTTTATTTAATAATCATTGAATTTGTTTTGAATCTAAGGTTCAAATTGAACTAGTAAATCTACGACCCAAATTTTGTTTAATTTCAATCGATGTTTAATATTTAAACAAATATATATTTAAACAATATAAATGAATATAAATAAAAATATATATTATATATAAGGGTTAATAACAGACACCCCCCCAACGTATGACGGGTTTTGCACTTTGCCCCCCAACCGTTTTTTTTTTTACACTCGACCGCCCAACCTTTTGCATTTTGTAGCACATTGCCACTTTTTAACGTTTCAAAGAATAAAAATGGAATATTCCGACTACATAAACACACGCGCCTTAGGCGAATTTAAAGTTAGGGTAAAATTGTTATTTCACACCTCTGTAAAAGGAAGGGAAAAGAAAAAAAAAAAAGAACACCCAAAAGTGGGTCTTCTTCCTCATTTTCCACCACCGACCACCCCGCCATTTTCCAACAGCCATCTTTCCACCGTCGCCCACTGTCATCTTCTACCATCGCCCACTGTCATCTTCCCATCATCGCCTCACATCTCCAGCGGAAGCGGTGTCATTCGTCGCCCAAAAAGCATTTTCTTTACAAAATATGTTCAATCCAAACAATGGCTTTCAAGAAGTTCAAGAAATTAACACATTTCTAAATTGTAATGTGTGTTAAATTATGTATCTATTTTCTCAAATAACTAGAACACCCACTTGTTTTCTGTAACTAATTCACTTTGTATTTGTATAAAAATTATTCTTATTTTCCTTGTGTAACAATGGGTTGTGGTGATTTATAGGGAGACTACCAACTTCTTCAATAATTTGGAGTTCAAAATAGAGTTCGGTGGGGGTGTTTTAGCATTTTCTGTAATACAATTTCGAAAAATATCAGCCATGGTTGTTGCACAAAGAGTTTCTGCTAAAAGGGGAGCGCCTCTTGGGAATCAATTTACCTGCTTTCGATCTTCTTTTTAAGTTGTTTTATTTCAATTTTAAATGGGGGTTTGTAGTTGCAGAAATGGTGTTTTGGGATTTGTAAGAGATTGGTGAAGGTGCTAGCAATGGTGGAGGAAGAAGAAGACTATTTTTGATTTTTTTTTTAAACTGAATGTGAAGTTACAATTTTATCCAATTTTAAATTTACCTAGGCGCGTGTCTTCACACGATCGGAATATTCCATTTTTATTCCCTGAAAAGTGTAAAAAGAGGCAATGTGCCACAAAATGCAAAGGTTGGTCGAGTGTAAAAAAAAAACGGTTGGGGGGCAAAGTGCAAAACCCGTCATACGTTGGGGGGTGTCTGCTATTAACCCTATATATAATTAATAGTTATATATATATATTTAGGGAGAAAGAGAGAGAGAGAGAACAACGACGGTGACAGGCAAAAGAGGGGGGAGGGTCGGCGACAAAAACGGTGCAGAGAAGGGAGGAGTATACAGGCGAAGAGAAGGGGAGAGGGACGCTAAGGGAGAAATTGAGGGGGAGGGGAGGCGATGGTAACAACAATGTGGAAGGGAAGCGGAGGGACAGAGGTGGCGTAGGGAGGGGTAAAGGGGACAGGGTGTTAGGTATCTAGCCCAGACGTTACAGTATTTTTCACGAGCCTTTCACAACAGTTACAGAGGATATTCAGGTTCAGAAAAACCCTTACAACAATACACTGCAATATTACAAATAATGAAATAAAGAGATCTAAACAAGAATATAATATAAGCACTGAGATCAAAGGTTAAGATCACAGTGAAGGCTCAGCAAGCCAGATCCGATTTTACCGGAAACCAAAGGAGCCACAAAGGGCACCAACCAGTCACAAAGTTGCTAGTTCACAAACGGAGTAACCACAAAGGGCGAGCCACAAAGTTGTTTCAGAACAGAGCCACGAAGGGCCAGCCACAAAGGCTAAATCCCAAGCCACACAGGCTAGCCACAAAGGCTATAAGAAGACGTCGGTTTCTAAGCCAGAGAGAGAGGTAGGATGGAGAAGGAAGACTATCAGGTGGTAATCGTAGTATGTCTTTTGACCAAGGGTGAAAGGGTTTATATGAGAAGGCATCCATAAATGGAGGACCAAAAAAACTTGACGGGGAGAAGACGGCTTGGAGAGAAACGAAGAGAGGCGGAAGAGACTAAGAGTCATTTACAGAGAAAGAGAAAAGGGGCTAGGTTTTTGACTGAGGAAGTAAAAGACGGTGGGAGTAAATAGGGTAAACCAAGACACGAGTATGGGCTAGTGGGTCGGGTATAAGATGGGCTGACCTTACATGGAATGGGCCGAAGTGAAACTGCCGTCCAATAGTGACTGGTGGGCCGAGGTGGTTTTGGGCCACAGTTTTTAACAAAGGGCACAGAGGGTAGAGGAAGGGGATGTGGCGAAGGGAGGGGAGAGAGGAGGCGACAGTGAGGTGGAAGGGGCATGGTGGGAGATGGAGGCGGAAACGGCAATGACGGGAAGGGGAGAGGGAGTGGGAGAAGGGCGGCAAGGGGTGGGAAGGGGATGCAAGGTAGCTGGTTTAGAGGTGGGTGGGTAGGGGTTTTTTAAAAAAAAAAAATAAAAATGTGTGTATTATTAAAAATATTATATATATATATAAATTAGTATATTTATTTTTTAATAAATATTTGTATATATTATAAATTAGATATATAATATATTATACTTATAAAAAAGAAAACTCCATTTTCACTCATAAATGACGGTTACTTACACGGCAACACCATTTTTTAAAATTACCAAAAATGTCCTTATATATTTTCAAACCACCCCTACTCAAATTATTCTTCTAATCAATATGATTTATGCTATTTATCTATACTAATATGAAAATTTCACTCACACCAAATTCTTTTTGTGTTGGTAATATTTCTAAATAAGTTTTATTTTATTTATTTATTTTTTGAATATGATGTGTTGATTTAATATTTATAATTTTTTATTTATAATATAGTTTAATATATAAATAATTATTTATTATATGCATGTAGGGACGGCGTGCCATAACAGCTAGTTAATAAAAAATAACTTTTTTGGGGAAAAACCATGCACAGTCGCAAGGCGCGAGTGCACTACACACATTCATCTAAGGGGGTAAATTGCTTTAGTTTAAAAAAATACATGACGGTAATTTGATATTTTTTTTTCATAGAGAATATTTTGCACATTATCCTATCACAATGCGTAGTATTAGGGGTGGCAAAAAGACTCGTAACCCGCAGGACCTGCCCTTAATGGGGCGGGTTTGGGTTCAAAAAATGAAGACCGGGCGGGTCTCAGGTTCATTAGGACCCACCCCGAAACTAATTTAATATATATTCTTTTAAGTAAAAATTTGTAATCAAGTCAAAAGCCAAAACCCTACTCTCTATCTTTTGAAAATTTCTTCTCTCTCTCTCTTTTCTTCGTCTCTCTATCTTCTTAGTTTCCCCCATCCCCACTTCATCTTCGTCTCCTCTCTCTTTCATCTCTCTCTTCGTCTACTCTTCCTCCCTCTCTCTCACTCCATCTAACATTTCTCTTTCTCTTCTTCCCTGCTGTGCTGCGTCGCCTCTCTTCCCCACCGCTCCGTCCCCTTGCCTCTCTTTCCACCGCCGCTCTTTCTCATGGTGTCACCTCCTTCCGTCACCTTGCCTCTCTTCCCTACCGCCGCTCTTTTTAACGGTGTTACCTCTCTTCCCTCTCACCTCGTGTCGTTAAGCCCTTCTCCCTCTTTTCTTCTTTTTTAATTTTTGAAACTAACAAAGAGATAGACACCCGAGTCAATCGGGTTAGACCCACCACGACGGGTTTTGAGGTGGGGCCGGGCTGCACAGAAGAAAGCCCGATAGCATTCATTTTTTTCAATATTTTATTGGCGTGTGTGGCACGACCAAATCTATGTGGTATTAATTTAAAATTGAAATAATATGAATATTTAATTTTCAAAAATATATATAATAGTAAAATAAATAAGAAAAGTAAAAAAATTAAGAAAATTAGTGAGATAAGAGTAAGGGAATAAAAAGCAAATTGTTGTAAGAGAGAGCGGGACAGAGAAAAAGAAGAACAAAAAAACCGTTGAAATAGTTTAAAAATTAAAAAAAAATGAAAAAAAAAAATAAACATAAAAATGTGTTTTTCAATTATAATAAGGTATAAATTATTATAAAATAATTTTACAAAATTTGTGTTTTTTTTAGGATTTACAAAAATACCGCAAGTCATTACTTAACTTTCCGACAAACGAGACTGCACAACGGAGGTCCGCCAAGATTTGGTTGTCGCCCCTTCCAGAAAGGGGCAGCGGGGGCGGTGGAAATGGGCGACCTCGCCGTCACTCCTTTGACAGCGGGTGACGACGAGGGCTTCGCCACCCACGTAGGTGGCGGTCATTGCCGCCTAGTGATACATATATATTTAAATTTCTTAAGATTTGGACCATTGATTGTTTATAATTAAAAATCATGGTTGATATAAGAAGAGTATAACAGGCAATTCAACAAAAATTTAACGCCATTACGGCTTACCTAATGGAAATAGAGAGTATGCAACATTTTTTAAAAAATACGGAGGGTTATTTGCCTTTTTTTAACGCAGGAGAATTTTAGCTAAATTTTAAAATACATGGTGGTTTTACGCAATTTATCCTTGATATAATTAATTAAATTTGGGTTATGCTCAATTATATTAATTGGACTGATTCATATTGTGTTCTACTTTTTAATTAATCTGATTAGTTAACGAGTCTTGGGTTGTTTTGTTTAATAGAATTAGATAAAAAAAATGGGGTTTCCAAAATTGATTTTTAATTAATTTGGCTAGGCTTTCGATTATGGGCTGGTATTAATTATATATCCAAACCCATGTCCATCATAAGTCAAGCCCAAGCCCAAGCCCAAGCCCACAGGTAAATTATATTTTATCGTCCGAATTATACTCATTTTTACACTTTGTTATCGAAACTTTTTTTATGTCAACTTACCATCTCAATTTCGCGAAATTTGCCCTTTGCCATATATGACCCTTTTTTTTTAATTTTTCTAACGGAACAATATTACATGTAGTGCATATGTGAAGAATATCACATCACATAACCCTTAAATATAACATGTACACTGCATGTAATAATTTTTCAACAAAAAACTTGATTGAAAAATAGTTATAAATGACAAAGTGCAAAATATCGAGATGATAAATTGATAAAAAAAAAATAGATGCTAAAGTGTCAAAATGATTATAGTTTCAATGCCAAAAATATAATTAACCCCAAAATCAAATGATAATTTCAATAGCATCACTTAATTGTTATCCCTCATATTCATTTTTTTTTTAGTGGATACAAGAAAATTGGAGTTGTGATTAGAAAAGATAGGTAACCAAGTAAAGTAATATCATAGAATTATGAACAAAACTCAAATTTAAAAAAAAAAAAAACTTATAAATAAAAAATAACCATTTAAAGATTTCCTTTATTATAAAAATTATCATAAATTAGTATGGGTTAAAAATTGACTCAATAGATTGGAAATACAAATGTAATATATAAAATAAAAATTTGGATTTGACCCACTAATCACTAATTTATGTTAAAATAGAAAAATCATACATATAAATAATATATAGTAATGTAGACAAGAACTTGCACATTATTAAACACCATAAATGTACAGATATATAATATATATATGATTGAAGTGTGTGTGTTTGGATAACTTTGATGTCCATGAAGTATGTGGACACTTATGAATTTGGATAAGCCTCTAACATTATTAAATTGAAATATTCTTTTGGCCAACAATTTTATATTTGACAAGAAGATGCTCTTATTCTCTTTAAACCCACATTATTGCATGCCTTTAATCATTTCATTTTCCTCTCTTTTTCTTGCAAATGCTTAAGATTGGTTGTTTTAGAAAAAAACAAATATATATATATATATATATATATATATATAGGGTAAATTAAATTATATCGACATCCTTAAAATTATATTTAAATACAGAAGTAATTTTTATTTTTCGTAAAATTATATATACACTTTATGAGGGGGTTTTAATGTGATGCTTCAAAGGGATTTTTATAAATTTTTGTTAGTGAATAGGGGTATACTTGTAATTATAATTACAACCTTAAAGGGCGTATTTGTAATTTTGTATAGGATAAGTGGTTGCATATTTAGACCTCGCATTATGAGGTGTTAATGTAATTTACTCGAAAAATAATTAGTAATCGTTTTCATTTCTATTGGGAACCAAAATTAATTGAGTTAAATGCAATTTACCCTTTTATGGTACGTGAAATGAACAAAAAGAACCTTGTGGAGAAAAAAAGCAAATTATCCTACTATGTTTTGAAAAATACAGCAAATTACCCCAATTAATATTTAGATATGAGGTAAATTGCTTTTTTTTTTTTTTTTCAAAACACAGAGGGTATTTTGTTCCATTTTGTTCATTATATTAAGAGAGAGTAAATTGCATTTTTTTTTTCAAAATAAATTTATTTAAATTGTAACTTGATTAAATATTCATTTTTCTTTTAAAAGAGAAAAGGGAGATATCAATTATTTTTTTTTTTTTTTTTGCGATGAACTATTACTTATTTCATATAGTAGAACAAACTTTCACGTACACAACAGAGTTCGAATTTTGACCTCTGAGATCATGAAAGTCTCAACTTCGCCAACTAAATTAGATCTCATTGGTACGAACTCAAGTAACTTGACATCGACATTTATCCGTAACTACTTGTTGGTTTGAAGTCTATCTACGCTCTTATAAATAATCGAATTTTCAAAATATATTATTAAATGAGTCAAATTTAGGTGTGTTGATGTCTAGAAGTACTAACTAGTCATGATAATTAATGAGAGGTAACCCAATCAATGAAGCAAACTATTGGACTAACTATATATTAATGCATGATGGCTTAAAGTCAACGGCTTTCGCTTTTGTTTATCATAATCAGATCATTGTGGAATATCACCATTGGTGGTTGATCCGAGCTCCAGGTGGGTTGTTGGAGCACTCCTTATTGGGGTAGATAGGTATTTAGTGTGAAAATATTAAAATACCCTTCGATAAGGTAGAATTTACGAGACAAGATGGAAGATCCGTGTGTCTAGAGTTCGGCCCGACCCAAGACCCGAATGTACTGACCATTTTGCCTTTCACCACATGGATGGCCCAGATAATGACAGCTAGAGTTGTGTATGAACAGGCATGTCGTCCTATAAATACCTCTGATGATCATATTTTGAGGTACGGCATTTGATATTACTATGATCGATGTTATAGCTCTTTGAGTTGTATACCTAAATTGATTTAGGTGTCATAGGATTTTAGTTGGAGACATCCCGACGTATCTAACTTTTGCTATTTTCTCAAGTACCCCCAAAATTTCTGCTCAAGACGTGGACTGTCAAGTGGGACCCTGCAACTTTGACCCAAATCAACTCCATTATCTTGTTTTATTTCATACAATGAATCAATTATAATTATATTATAAATTTAATTATTAAAAACTATAAAAATAAATATATCAACAACTAACATTAAGTATAATAAATTAATAACTACTATTGAAGAGACTACCCCCTAATTTATTTTAATTCAGGCATATTAAATATAGTAGTGTTGCTATACCCGATATGTATATCTAATATTTATTAATTTTATATAATGAATTTTTTATTATTAAAATCTTTTTTCAATTAATTATATGTTCAGAAAAATATCTATATATATAGCAGAACGATGGTTGACCAAAATTGAGCCAATTTTGATCGAATACTAATTTATGGTGATTTTGAATTTTTTTATTCACAAGAAAAAATCTCATTGGTTGGTGATTTTATTTCATTTAAATATATTAAAGATTGATTTTGTATTGATCAAAATCTTATCACTTAAAATATTATTTTGTATTTATCCAAAATTTATTCTAAAATTTCAATTATTATTTTTAATAAAAAATGGACAAAAAATATCTATATTGTGCTTATCCAAACACAATTTTATTTAACTTAAATATGTTAAATATTAATTTTTTATACATCCAAAAGCTTATTTTAAAATTTTAATTATTATTTTGATAAAATATTTATATTGTATTTATTTGGAATCGTGACTCCAATGATACAATATTGATTTGTAGTTATCTTTTATTTTAAGAGTAAGTTTATTTGATAATTTAATTTATCTCCATCATATTTGTATATATTTATATTTATCCAAAATCTAATAACCAAATAATATATTTTTTATTCCATGATCAATAATTTTTCCATTTAAATATTTATATTTAACTCCAACGTATTTTTTCTTTTTAATTTCATATTTTTTTCAATTCACACATGTTAATTTGTTATTCCTATATGTTTGTTATTTTCATATATAAATGTATATATATAAATTGTCACTTATTAATTATTCCTCATCCTATAGTTCTTTTAATTATATTGTATATTATTTTTTTCTTTAACTTTATTTTTAATTTCATCATAGCTATAACTGAATTTATCTAAATAAATACAGAGAAGTTTTAATTAATTTAAAGTTTATAAGGTTTTTAACCAATAAAAGAATTTTTAGTAATGAAAAAATAAAATATAATCCTAAAATATATATTCGTTTAAGATAAATAGATATTAGTTAGGATCTATATATATCTTGAAGTTAAGATTTTTGATAAATATATATTAAATATTTATTTTGTATTTACATGAAATCTTATCTCTAAGATTATAATTTAATTATTTTTAATTATCAAGAAAAAATCTTATTAGTTAGAAATATCATCTATTTTAAATATATTGTATATTTACTTCGTATATATCTGAAATTTTATCTCCAATATTATAATATAAATTCAATTTGTATTTATCTTAAACTTACATAACGATCATGGTCCCCATCATATTTATTTATAAATAGAACAAAATCTACCTTGCATCTCTTCATTTATTAAATAGGCTCAGATCTATCAATTGTATATTTTTCATTAAACGATCTCAAAATCTAGCACTCCGTGTGCTTCTTTTTATTGTTCTCTTGTGGCTGGAGCGATGTTCTACATATTTTCATTATCTTCATTCTTTTTTTTTCATGATCTTTGAAGTTTTATATATTAATTTTTAATATTTATTTGTCTTTTACACTCATCTTTTATGGGTAGAGTGGTGTTTTTTTTTTTTTTATGATGATAGCATTTTATATTTATATTTTATTTTTCATAATACTTGAAAGTTGTTGAACGAATAATCTCTATCCTTTAGCTATGTTTTTTTATTAGTTGTTAATTTATTTCTCTTATGGTGTTAGTTTTTCAAATTTATATGGTGATTGCTTGATTTGGTAAAAAATTTATAGATTTATTTAGTGTTAATGGTATATGTTTTGTTTTAATATTTATTTGTATAATTCTACTTAATTTAATTTTTAGTTTCTAGATATTTATTTTTTTGTATCTTTTACACACCAGTATATTTATACATATTATAGTTTCATCCATTAAACTTTTTACAGTTTATTTCTATTTCTCTTTTTCCTATTTCATTCTATTTTTTTTTTCTATTTTTCTACAAGATGTAACAGATTTATTTAGTATTAATAGATATGTATTTCATTTAATATTTATTTATATGATTGTGCTTAATCTGCTATTTAATTTTTATTTCTATTTAAATATTCACCATTTTTAATCATTTTACACACCATAGTTTTCTATATATTTTAGATTTATTTTATAGTTTAATATTATTATTTTTTCTTTAGATTTATTCGTATTTTGTTTTGGCTTTGGTTTTCCTACAAAAAAAAAAAAAAAACATACTTAGTTAGTGTTAATAGGCACATATTTCGTTTAATATTTCACCCTTTTGTATCTTTTATACACCAAAATTTTTTATATATAGATTTCAATCATTAAAATTTTATTTTATAGGTTTAATTTCGTCATTCTATTTCAGGTTTTATTTTCTTCTTTTTTTTATCTACCAATAAGATTTTACAAGATGAAAAGAATCACCAAATTTTAATTTTATTGTAATTAATTTCTGAAACTATTTAGATATGATTCTACTAGATTTATGATCATATGCTTTGTAAATATTTACATTCATATATAAATATATTAACATAATATTTCATAATTTCTATTATTACTTCTCTTATCACCAATTCCTATTAACACATTAAAGGTAAGTATACATTCTTGGTTTATATTTTTTTTTTTCAATAAGTAAGATCATTTTAAATGTACGTACTTTAATAGTTTCCTATGGAAGATAGATTATATATAATACAAACAATACATTTAAGTAATTTTATATTTTTATACAAGGTTGGATATATATAAAATGTGATTTTATATATTTAATAGAATGTCATAATTATTTAAAAGTAATCACCAACCATATATAAACTTTGGTAAGTAGAAATATGTTGTATGTGTCTAAAAATATAAAGTTCAGTAAAAATTCAAAACTACTAACATCACCGATTAAAAATTAAAATTCTATTTTATGTAAAAGATTCATTTACAATACAATATATTATTAAAAAAATATTTAATTTAAAATATATTAAGTATAGATATAACCGTGCATAGCACGGGTTCTCCGCTAGTTTATATATATATAGCAGAACGATGATTGACTAAATTAATTTAATTTTGATCGAATACTAATTTCCGATGATTTTAAATTTTTTAATTACTAAGAAAAAATTTCATTGGAAAACGGCTTGGCACACATCTTGGTGGCCTGTTCTTTTGCAAGACTAATGTGGGCCTTGTCCGGCGTTGGATCCATCGAGATGGTTTACTTCTCGAAAGAAAAAAAAATCATTTATTAAAATATCTCTTTTATTTTAAATTTAAATTTAAATTTCAAAATTATTTACACGGTATTTTATTTTTCAAATTTAATACTTATCCATACAAAATTATATTTCAAGATCAGGATATTTATTCAATTTTTATATTTAGCTTAAACAAATCAAAATTTTAGAAGATTTTGTATTATCCGTTCATAATATATTTACATTATCACTATTATTTATTTTTACCCGACAAAAAGGGAAGAAATGTGACATAACTTTTCTTCTGAAAAGATATGCACATTTTTCTTAAAATGTTAGACATTGCAATGGTCAAAAGAATTAAACAGCTTTTGTAAATAAATATTACAATGGTTGTGAACCAATTTGCAATTTAAGCATTCAATGATTCGAGAAAAGGTTCGAAATGCATATAAATACTAAGTGTCAGATGGCATATTCATCCCTTGAATTTTGTATTCACATATATAAATTTTCTGTCTATTCTTGATAAAAGTCTTTAAAATTGCTATCCGCAGACTTCTGGGGACTTGTTGGATCATATCAACTTATAGTGGAGGCAATTATCATTTTAAAAAAAATGTGTTATGTCCACGCCTCAAGCCTAAATTCACTTTGCTTCTTTCTTGTTTATTATTTTTCCTAAAAATTACAACTATAAACTAGATGGAGTACCTGCAATTTTGCAAAAAAAAAAAAAAAAAAAAAAAAGAGTGTTTGTGTTTTAGCCTCATCTCGAGGAGTGTCAACATGATTTACCCTAAGAATAATTTAAGATTTTAATGGTTTAAATCTATGTGCAAATAATGAATTTTGGCATAAATGCAGTTAGTTTATTTTTTGCTTTTAATTTGTAGTGCTTTTTTTTTTTTCGATGTCATTTTAATTTTGCAATCATATAATTTAATATTTCATTCATAATAAATTTTTTTTATCCATCATAAGTGTGCAATTTATTTTTTTTGGATATATTTTTTTATCTATCATAACTGTGCAGTTTTTTTTTTTTTTTCAAATTTTACTGGAAAAAATTTGTCATTTTATAGTGAGATGCATGAAAAATGCAATAAATTGAATATAATTCCCTCCAAAAGGCCTAGTGGTTTTCAAACCATAAAAAATCACTTTTGACCTTCTAAAAGTGATTTTACATCCTCACTTAACGGTTTAAATGGGGTTGGGACCAAAAGTGATAAGCTTGTAACGTGCGGGATCAAAATTGCAACAGTACATATCATGTGGGACCAAAAGTGCAATTTTTCCTAATTATTACATGATTCTCATCTCTAATTGTTTAAATTTTTAGATGAAACAGTCATTTAACATGATATCAAAGTCAGGCCAAACAAGAAGTCCTAGCTCGAATCTTATTACTACCCATTATGAAAAATAATAATAATAACATTGTATCACAATCAAGTCAAACAAGAGGTCTTAAAAATGTTAAATAAATTTCGTCTCTAATAATTTGAATCTTCAGATAAGATGGTCGTTTAGCATAGGGTTGGCAATTTCAACCCGAACCCGGAAAATTCGCCCCGGGCCCGCCCTGCATGGGGCGGGTCTGGGACGTTATTTTTCGGGTCCGGGGCGGGGTACGGGTCTTGCCCCAACCCCGCCCCGACCCCATCCCACCCCGGACCCATTCTTTTTTTATTAAATATTATTAATATATAATATATTATAAATAAATATTTATAGTATTATATATATATATATGAATCCTAAATAATTTTTGCATGTACCCAACTGTATATACAAAAATAAAAAAAATTAGTTGATAAAAAATTTAATAATTAACATGAACGTATTTTTTGTCTTATTTAATTCATTTTAGATTGATAATTATATTAAAGTATTTAAATTTAAACTGATATTATTTTATTAAAAAATATTAATTTAATGTATTCTTTATTTATCCAATTCATTTTAAAGTTTGTAACTATATTAAGGTATTAAATTATTTGTACATATATTTGTATAGTTATTAATATTAATTAAAAAATAAATATAAGTTATTTTTTAAAAGTTGTTGATCTCATTATATACAAAGAAATAATAAATAATCTTTTAATTTATTGTTATAAATATAAACTACTAATTAGTTTAGTAGTAATATATTTAGTAAAATATACCAAAAAATAAATAAAATTCATACCGATGGGGCGGGTTGGGTTGGGTGGCGGGTCGGGTGGGTCGTGATGGGGCGGTTGGGGGGGCGGGGGCGGGTTTTTAACGGGGCGAGGCGGGGCGGGTCCGCAGCGGCGCGAGGCCGGGTTTTAATGGGGCGAGGCGGGGCGGGTCCGAAGCGGCGCGAGGCCGGGTTATGGGGCTTGCCTAAACTTAATGGGGCGGGTCTTGGGTCTGGGCGGACCCGTACCAGACCCACCCCATTACCAACCCTAGTTTAGCATGATACCATAATCAAACTAAACAAAAGGTCATAATTCGAATCTCATTATCACCCATTAACAAAAGAAATGTTTCACATGCATGACTTGCACATAAGGTGGCATGTTAATATATATGCATATTAAAGGCAAATTATATTTTTTGTCCTGTAATTTTAGATCATTAGTGTTTTAAGTCATGTAACTTACTTCATTTATACATTTAATCCTAAACGTCTCACATTCAATCCTTTTTTGACAAATTTAGTCATGTATTAATAATTTTGGTCCACTTCACACTGTAACAGATTTCATTTTTTGTTCAGTTACTATAGATCCTTAAGACCAAAATGATCAACACATGATTAAATTATCAAAAAAGGACCAAATATGATACTCATGACTAAATTCGTCAAAAAAATGGACTACATTTGTAAATAGAGCTACTTACAAGAATACTAAACTAAACGACCAAAAATTATGAACCAAATATATAATTTTGTGGATATTAAATGATTCATTATCTAACAATTTAAACTTTTACATGGTGTGGTAGTTTTTCAGAACAGATTGATCAAATTCCCAAAAAAGAAAAAAAAAATCATTTACACTCCATTGCTTTGTGCACGGACGCAAAACAATTAGAATACAATTCTTAAGCCAATAATCAATGGAATCAAGATAATGCGCCAACTCACTAATCAAACACCTCCATTCATTTCAAGAAAATGTTTAAGTACCTAACATAGGGAACATCAATGCCAACCACTGCAATTATTTATTCTGTATTTGACCAACAATAAATTATTAATAAGTTAATTGGATAAATATAATTTTTTTTTCTTAATATCAATAAATTTGTTGAATTTTGATTAAAAGGTATTTATTTATTAGACGATAAAGGTATTAGTCAAATCGTATAGACTTTACATATAATTATAACAAATCTTAGGAAAAGCCAATGAAACCTAGTTCAGTTAGCGAAGCTGAAGCTCTATGATTTTAGAGGTCATGGGTTCTCTCCCCGCCTTATACGTGGGATGTTATGTCTACAGAATAGTAGGTGTGTGTTGTGTCTACTGAAAGTAGGTGTTAAAACTACTGTAACAGTAGGCGTTAATTAAATTCCGTTTATATAATCAAATTATTTTAATTAATAATAGTTCATCGCTCTTTTTTTTAAAAAAAACAAACTTTAGAAGAGAGAGAGATAGAGAGACAGAGGGAGCGTAACTATCCTTATTTTTATTTTTTGATGTAATAGCGATGGATTTTTATTAATTGAAATCAATCAAGTACAAGTACAATCATTCATGTCAACTTCAATATCTAATTAAAACTATTACAATATCATATGCTGCTCAATAAACAAACAATATCTCACGCACCTGGCAGAGTTCGAACCATAACTTCTAAGATCATGAGGCCTCAATTTCACCAACTAAATTAGGCATCCATCGGCAATTATCCTTATTCCTACCCATTAAATTAGCGGCAAAGTCATGCAGTGTACATATGCAAAATTCTTTTCAACATTGATTATTTTAATAACAAGAATCGCATCACGTCATCACTTCAATTTATATACACACACACACACACACATATATATATATATATATATGTGTGTGTGTGTGTGTGTGTGTGTGTGTGTGTGATCTATGTTGTTTGTGTGAAAGCATTTCGTTATATATATAAAGATAATTCGTACTCCTCAACTTTTGAATAAAAAAACTCACTACCTCTCTGTTTATTATCATTGTGATGATTTTTTTTTTAACAAAATTACCATTATATATATATATATATATATATATTATATATATATTTAAAAATTGACTATTTGATCTCAAATCGGGAAGGTAATTAAGTATTTATGTTTTCATATTATAAATTGGGCAAAACAGATATTACATCGGTAAAAAATGAACCATCGATTGCATGCACGAGTGAGGCACCTAGAAGGGCAATTTACATTTTATTTGAAAGTTTAAGAGGGTGAATTACCCCTTTTTTTCTTTGTCTTTTTTTTTCCGGGAATTATATTTAACCCGAAGATAATATATAAATACTTTTTTATGGTAAAAAGTAAATATATATTTAGACAAGTCAATTTAAATGTCAAAATCTATAAAAGAGTTGTACTTGCAATTTTGCCTAAAGTTCATTTCAGTTGTATGTGAGCAAATTACACAGGTTGATACTAAACTGACCAGGTATAATAGGTTGACATTTTTGCCCATACTCAGACTTGCATTATCAATCTTGCCTATATGGTTTTAAAATTTAATTTAAATTTTCAATATGATTTTCTCTATTGTGTTTTTTTGGCAATTTTAGTCCCTTGGTCTAAATTCAATCAATTAAAACTGGTTTTGCACATGTACTAAGATATGAGGTAAGTCAGGGATGTGAATGGGTAGGGTAAGACCTTATATAAATTTATAGATTAATTTTAAGATCCTGGTTCAGACTCAATAAATATTATTAGACTCAGATCTATTAAAAAAATATAAATTGGGTCTGGGTTGGGTTTACCTAATTTAAACCCAAAAAATATATTTATTTTTCTTCGCTATTCAATTGAATTATTATTTATTAATCGATCCAACTTCAAGTGAACAAATTTAAAAACTTAAGACGTCATAACATTATTTATCGTGTAATATTTTCATAAGATTATTCTGTAAACGGTATAATAAATGATATATTATTTATAAAAAATTATAAAAAAAGGATTATTTATAAACTGGTCTCAATAATTTTGAATTAATTGATAAATTATTAGAGATGTTAAATATTCGATTAATAGATCGAAAACTAACTGAACCGAATTTTTGTTTGTAACGAAAACCAAACCAAAAATTTGATTTTGTTTTCAGTTAATTTAAAAAAAAAATACAATCGGTCGGTACGATTTGGTTAGGCCGGTTAACCGTAGTGACTAAATAACCGAAATTAAAAATATATCTATATAGTATATAATAGTTTTATAAAATATATTATTTATAATTTATAAATATATATTTATTTTATAATAATATAATTTAATTTTCTACTTATTTTAAACTTAAAAATATAAAATAAAAAACTGTTAAATTAATTAACTGGCAATTTTTTCTCTTATGAATTTGATAATTTGGTTACTAATCGAACCAAATCGAAAAAATATTCCACTATAATCGGAAAAAACAGATTAGTTCAGCTCGATTTTCGGTACGCTAAAATTTTTGGTTAATCAAAAATTGATTCAGTTTGGTTCGATTAACAAAATTTAACACCCCTGTAAATTATGGATAAAAAGAATTAATTTAATTAGTATGATTCTCATAAAAAAAAATGAGTTGAGAAATAAAAAAGAAAAAAAAATTAGGTCTGAGTCTGATCGGACCCAAACAATGAGTTGGGTGGAGTAAAATAAATTGAATAGGATTTGGATCTAAATTAATTTATTTAAGTCCTTTTTTAGTTTAGACCTAAATAGAGTAAGACGATATCCATCGACAAGGTAATAGCCATATGAAAATAGGATGTTTTATCTTTCATATAATGAAGAGATATTTGGAGTTAATTATACATAAACTCCTCCAAAATTGATTACATAGATTTCTTCCTCAAACCTTGAAAATATAATTGTAATTTTCTTTAAAAAAACAAATTTAAAGTATGATAGTTTTGTACTTTTGGTACATTGTATTTGTGCTTTGAAGTTCTCCAACTGTCATCAAGAGATGCATTCTCTCTTTCTCTCTCTTCACTACACATGTTTTCATTTCTTATTTGAAATAAAACTAATCAGGTTCAGGTAGAAAATAAAAGTGTTAAATTCCTAAAAATTCAATTTTAGAATTCAACTCGTTTACTGCTGAAATCAACAATTTATTAATATCAAAAGATGTCCTCAATGCATTTTTTAATTAATGTAATTTATTTATATAATAGGTGATGTAACTCATCCTTTCTCTCCTAAAAAACACGACGTTCATTAGATTAATCGAGCCTAAGATTTTACTTTTAAACTTCGGAAAAATAATTAACCCCCCCCCCCCCACAAAAAAAATCCCAAAATTAACTAAAAAGAGCAAAAATAATCCCAAAATTATTATTAAAAAATAATAATTTACCTCATTATATTTTTAAAAATAAAATAAAATAAAAATATTCATTGGTAACGTACATGTGTAGGTTAAAAAAGTATATATAGAGAGAGGAGAAAAAACATCCTTAAGGATTGTCGTACTGTGCACGCACTTATGATGCAATTTGACTTGATTGTAATCATTAAAACATTAAATTTTTATATAAAATATAATATATTAATATTTATATATATAAATATTAAGTTATATATACAATATTTATAATAATAATAATAATAATAATAATAATAATAATAATACGTTTATTTTTTTTCCTTTTATCTTCAGCAATTTGCGCACCTCCGTCATGCCTCCCTCTCGCCTCTCCTTCCCCTGTCGCTCCCATCGCCGCCTTATCTTCATAGATATATCTTAAATTCAAATTTTGACCCTAAATTCAAATCAAATTCGATGATTTTTTAAATAAAGTTATAAATATAATTTTATAATTAAAATGAAAAAAAAAGAGGCGCGTGAAACAACAGAAACTCACATGAGGGGACTTTTTACTCCATTTTAAAAAAATACAAAGGGATAAATTGTTATTTTTTTAACAGGGTATTTTGTGTTTTTTTTTATTAATATAGGGGGGTAAATTGTATTTAACCCTTTTAAGGGGTGTATTTGTAAATTTTCACCCACGAATAGGGGTATATATTTGTAGTTACAATTATAACCTCAGTATTATCTTACAATTTTACAGAGAATAGCAATATTTGCGTAATTAAACCTAATTCCAAAGATTATTGATGTAATTTATCCAAAATCAAATTGATGAGTTGTCCAAAAACAAAAAGGGAAAAAGGATGAAAAAGAAATAATAATTAATTACTTTGGAATTACTCTTAAAAGATGACACTTATGTCCTTAATTTTTTTTATCATTTTATCTCTAATATTTCCATGGAAACAAATTTTCATAATTATTAATTAAATATGAATCAAGGAAACAAATCTATCCACAATTAGAACTGTCATTAAGAATATTATTACAGTGATTAATAAAATTTAATTCATTTAACGAAGTTGAGATTCCGTAATTATAAAATAATGCGTTCAAGTCCATTAACATGTGTTATTCTCCTTCAATATTATTTCTTTATTTTACTCTAATAGTGATTAAATATAAATACTTAGTATTAATTATTATGATTATCAATAATTGATATCATGATTTGATTGTCATAATTATTATTTTTTTTCAAAAGAATAATTTTTTCCCCTTTGATTTCACAATTGATGCCATAGTTTTCCAAGTACGTTGTACGGGTGACAATATGACACATATTATAGCTAGAAATTATATTATAAACAAAATAGAGAAAATGATAAATCCCATGACAATGACATAAATATTATAAAAATTGTAAAATTAATCTTATTACAATGTACTTAGATAAGTTTGAAATATTGAAACGTGATCTGCAACGTAAAAAATAGTAGGCGAAAATATCAATTTTAGTCCTGTAATTTAAGATAGTGGTATTTTTAATTATGTATTAATTGATTTCGCAATTTAGTTATGTAATTTTATAATTTTGACAATTTTAGTCCTTTTCGGTCAACTTGGTCGAAAATTACAGTTTAGTCTTGTAAATAGATTCGTATAAGACCAACAATGCCAACCCCCTAAGTTATAGGACTAAAAATATCAATGCTCCCTAAGTTACATGACTAGTATTATAATTTAATTGAGATATGTGCGAATCACATGTAATTTTCCGGTCAAATTGGACGAAAAATGATGAAAATTGTCAAACTTTTAAAATTACAGGACTAAATTTCAAAATTTAATTCGTGTAGGAAACGAAAAGCCACCACCCGTAAGTTACAGGACTAAATACATATGCATTTTTCCCAAAATAATAGTGTCACGTTGAAAATATATAATTATGATTATCTAATGTTTTAGTCAATAAAATTATACTAATAAGATCTAGTTCGATAGGTGGAGTTGAAGTCCTAAGATCTTAGAGGTCATGGATTCAGATCCCGTTATGCGTTTGAGATGTTGTCTTATAGTATTGTATGTGTTGTTTACTGTAATAGTAGGATTGTTTACATTTCATTTATCTGATATTGAACGATCAGGTAATTATCGTTGTAATCGTCTTTTAATCGAGTTATTTTAATTAATAATAATTTATTGTTCCAAATAAAGAAAAAATAATCAATTTGATTATAAGAGGAGGAATGTTAAGGCTATATGTGTCAAATTTTGTATATGGAGCATAAATGGTTGGTATTTATAATTGCATCGAGTAATAATATTTCACGTGAACCATTTATTTTTTAGTGATCCGATGATCATCATGAGTCTGTAATTTTGTATATACACGAGTTTAAGTCAGACTGAGTTGGTATAATCAGAATACAAAAAACACAAATCTTAACATATTTTGTGATTAATAGGAGAATCGAGAGCATTTATGTAAAACTTTAAGATCTTGATATAACCTCGTCCTCAATATTATTTCGTCATTTTTCCATTAAAGAAAATGTCACATTACATGTCTTAAATATATTAAATTTATAAATTATTTAATATTATGAAGATAATCTTAACATACTTTTCGTTAGCATAGAAAATTATGTAATATATGCTAAGTGAAAGCGAAAGGCAACAAATAAAATATTATTATTATTATTATTATTATTAGGGATAATTATATTATCCTCTTCTAAAGTTTGGTGTAATTGCACATATATTTTTGTAATTTGAAAAATTATATCTAATGCTCATAAGGTTTGCTTATGTAAAATAAATATGTCCATTCATGGGTCAAAATTCATTAAATTTATTGATATTAATAAAAAAATTGAATAAAAATGATAATTACCCTTGATTTGAACCACTTTTATAACGGTGAAGATATACCTGCTCACATGCAACAATACAGGAAGAGATATAAGGGTAATTTTTTTATAAAAAAAATTATTTGACCTACAATAAATTATAAATAAGTGGGTAAACAGGAATTTTATCCTATTTTTTTTGTTAATATCTGTAAATTCGATGAATTTTGACTAAGCGATGAATTTATTTTTTATACGGAAGCAAACCTCAGGGTACTACGATGAATTTTGACTACTGGAAGGATTCATTTGTTAAATAAACACAAATTTTAAGAATATTAAATATAGTTTTTTTTTAAATTTTAGTAAATTTATATGTAATTACATCAAAATTTACGAGAGAAAGTGAAATAATCTTTTAATTTAATTATTATCAATATTATTATGATTAGAAGATAATAAAGAAAAGGAAGAAAGGGAAGCAGGTCGGCTCTTCCTTGCACCTAACGTATCTTCTGGGTCAGCCTCGGAGCCAGCCTCGGACTTTGTTTACGCATGACTTTGAAAGAGATAAGAACAAGTCCTCCCTCCCTTTCCTTCCCCACCCCACCCACTCTCTCTCTCTCTCACCGCCTCCATTTCCTCTCTCTTTCCCTCCCTTCTACCCCCATACTTTTTCGGAAACACGCACTACACGCACTACTCTCCACTTTTTCTTGATTCAGAGAAACTCTCAGCGTTAGCAGCCACAGCCTGATTGTTTCGTTTCATTCGGAAGAGCATATCGTTGAAGCTGGCGATTGATAATAGAGATACCGCGGTTAATGAAATCAAGCCCAAGAACAGGGGAATCATGGTACTTGTTTTTTGCGCTTTGTGTTCCTCATTTTTTTTTTTTTTGTGGTTTCTGTTCAATCTGTCATTCTTCAATGGCGAAGTTTTCTCTCTCCTTCGGTTTTTGTGATTTTGTAGCCTGTTTTTATTTTTTGAATAGGGAACTGATGAGGAGGAGAGGCGATGGCCGCCATGGCTGAAGCCATTGTTGAAGGAACACTTCTTTGTTCAGTGCAAACTTCATGCTGATTCACACAAGAGCGAGTGCAATATGTACTGTTTGGATTGTATGAACGGCCCTCTCTGTTCGCTCTGTTTGGCTCATCACAAGGACCACCGTGCAATTCAGGTCTGTTTCGCTTGACAACAGTATTGATTCCTTTCTCCTCTGTCAGCTTCTTCATCCACTTTTTCTATTTCTGCCCTTTCTGGGTCAGATTTCAGCCTTTCCATCTCTCTCAAAATCCCCGGTTTGAAACCAGTTTTTGATCATCTGGGCCTTCCCTAATTCGCAATCCAGCGACTTGTTTTTACTGTTTATGACCTCTGGGGATCCGTTTTCCCAGCGTTGACTTGGGAAATGCAAATGGGTTCCAACTTTTTCCATCCCCTGTTTTCACCCTCATTCATGTTAATAAGTTGGTGCCTGATTCGGGTCCTGATTTGCAGATAAGGAGGTCATCATACCATGACGTTATCAGAGTTTCTGAAATTCAGAAGTATTTGGACATAAGCTCAGTCCAAACATACATTATCAATAGCGCCAAGGTCGTCTTCTTGAACGAGAGGCCACAGCCCAGGCCCGGTAAAGGCGTCACCAACACATGCCAAGTCTGCGATCGTAGCCTCCTCGATTCCTTCAGATTCTGCTCTCTTGGCTGCAAGGTTTGTTCTTACTGCTTCAGATTTCCTCTGTTCTTTGGCCTAGTCGTGATCCTCCACGTTTTGCATTTGAATAATTCGAAGGGTTCAGTGTTTAAGATCATCCATTGCTAAATTTAGTATCATTTGGTGATTTTACAACTCTTTTGTAATGATGTTAATTGCCTTTTACCTGCGTGAAAAGTTAAACTTTCTGTACTTTTTCAAAGCAGCTCTTTATCTCGTGTGTCGTTGCTCTTTTTCTAAAAGATCGAGGATCTCTATTAGTGTAAGAGAGTTCATCCTATTTAATCCAATGTACGAGGGAGTTTGACTTTTGATTCTTGATCTTCAGATGGTTGGAACATCACCAAATTTCCAAAAGATGAAGAAGCAATCACCGGAGAAGAAGAGGGCGGCATCGGCATTGGAGTCAGAAGACTCGTACAGTAGTAGCAGCAGCAGCCATGGACGGAGCACCACCAAGTTCCCCAGCTTCACTCCATCGACTCCTCCTCGAACTGCCGTCAACCACCGTACTGCAAAGCGAAGAAAGGGTATTCCCCATAGAGCACCCATGGGAGGACTTACCTTAGAAATATAGAATTACCTTCATATTTGACTATAATTCCCTCTCTTTTCTACAGGGAGTTTACTGCATTGTATATATATATATATGAACAAACTGTAATATAGAATGTGAAATACAGGAGTGGAAAAATAAGACAATGTAGAAACACTGAAGCTACTGAAGTTAGTGTGAACATATAAATAGTATAAAGCTTGGTTTTCCATGAATCTTGAGTTCTTCTCATGCATAAACACATGGGGTGCTGAGTTTAAGTTCCATTTCTCCCTCTTTTGTTTCAAAAGGCAAGAAGAGTGTAGGTAGTAGCTATGAATGAGGTGACAAGGACTTGAGCATTGACTTGGTGATCAGGTGGTCAAATATTTGATTTTTAACTTGAATACCATGAGTTCCAACTTTACCGGGCGTAGGGCTTGATATCATATTTAGATATAAATATGACTACAAGATAGTAGTAGCTAATTTATAATGCTTTCTTCAATAAATTAGGGACTCTGATGATGGTTGGTACATAATGTTTGATCTATTAAATTCGAGATTACGGTGATTTAGTTTGGAATATGGTGTATTATGATGATGGTGGTTGATTCGGAATGATCGATTCAAGAGACTGTTAATGTTGTTGGATGCAGTAAATTACAAATTATGAATCTTCTAACAAATGTTTCTCTACATGTTGTAGTGTATTTGTTAAAGTATATACAAATTTAAAGAATTATTTATAATTTTTTAAATAATAAGTATGTATTTATACTTATAATAAATATTCAAAAAGCCCATAATGATTTCCCTTGATCAAAGAGGAGAAAATGAGAAAAGAGGGTTGAATGTAAAACTTTGGTATAGGAATAAGCGTATGTAGTAGTGTAGGTGTACTTGTCTTGAATTGCTACATTCGGAATGTTCTGGGCAATGGCGGGCCGCCCTGGGGGGTGGAACGGCGGCGTTTTAAGGAGGGGTGTGTTGTCGAAAGGTGATTGATTGGAGAAAAGCGCTGTGTATTGGGGAAGAAGGGTTAGGTCAAGGCAGCCGCCCCTTATTATATATATATATGAGTTTGTGGGTGGAGGAGTTGTTGTAGTTGCTTTGGTAGGGACGGATTGCCCTCCGGCCTTTATTGTGGACTTCTCTTCATTTATTTTTATTCTTTTTTTTTTTTTATTGAACTTTTTGTGTTTTAATTGGTTATTATATAGTTAGTAATAAGAATGAATATGCAAAAAATAATTATTATAAATAAATGGATATATTACCCCTACAAATTAATTTTAATTACATTTAGGCCCTTTTTGAAAATATGAAATTACGTTTTTCCTTAAAACAAATTTGAAATTATACTTGCATTCTCTCCGAAAGTTCACTGTTACACCCAGTCTCCTTCCATTATGGTTTGGACAAAAAATGCTGACATTAACAAAAAAAAAATTGCCTAAAATTTTACCCTTTATTTAATGTTTTTCATATAATAACTTATACTTGTAAAGAAAAAATTAGTGGACAGAAAAGGGCCACTTTTTAAATAAATAAAGTGTATTTAAAAATATATAATGAAAATATTTAATTCGATCCATTTAAAAATCCTTCAATACTTGTTGTACATGGAAATGAAGTGATTATTTGTGTTTTTTTTCCTTGGAAATTTTGGGACAATTTTCAAAATTCGAAGATGATAAGGAATGGTGATGTTTACATTAGTTTTGTATTTTATTGGACATTGAATAAAAATAATAATTTGGGTAAACTTGGGTAGGTTTAGAAATGGGCATAAATAAAATGTTATTCTCTTTTTATTTGTTTCACATCTTTCAAATCATTATCTACATCCAATATATATATATATATATATATATATATATATATATATATATAATGTAAACAAATAGGCCCAACACGATATTATCTAATCGCTAAAGTTATTATTAATTTAAAAATGTATTAATTAATCGATATATCAATAATTTACTAATTTAAAAAAGATTTTTTTTTCGATTCAATGAACCTACATTATTCATCATGAAGGAAGCATTCATAGCAGCAACAACACTTTTTTCAATTTTTTCTTGCAGTATGAGAACGCGACATCGGAACTTCTCAATGAAATAAGAAAAGTTAGAGATGAAATACAACTAGATTTGAATTTTTTTTAAATAAAACAAATAATAATATAATCATATTTTACTAAATTATTATAGTTATATTTAGAGTTATTAATGTTTAAGTGGCCGTAAATTTATGTAAAGATTTCAAAAAAATTAAATTTTTATCTTATTAATTTATCGAAATCATTATTTCAAACATTGAACTCAAATCAAATCAAGGTCGAGAAAAATTATTACTTTTAAAAAATTATGAATTTATCGAGTATTAATTTATAAAATTAAAAAAATAAAAATAAAAAAAGACAAAAACATAAAGATTAAATTAGTGGACTCCAAGACGACATGTGAAAGGTCCAGCCAATGTGCGTGGCATCCAATCCAATCCACCCTCCCCCCTTCGGAAGTTTTGAAACACGTTTTTCAGTCTAGAAATTTCTATAATACGCGTGGTTCCCCTTCCACTCCTCGTTGGGAAATGTAAAACCCGCTTTTAACCAATTCCGGATGAGCTTAGACGCCGCACGCTTCGTCTCTACCTATGTATGTAAGCTTACATGACTTCACATTCACTCCACTAACAAATTCATTTTAGACCTTATTTATTTTATTAATGTCAAAACGAAGATTAATTCATAAGTAATGCAATATTATTTATTGTAACAAATTTAATGCAACGATTTGCTATTACTTTTTGGAATAGTTACGTTTCCATTCTCTGAGATTTAGTATAATTATATGTAGATATATTTTTTTATTTAAGAAATTATATCTAGTATCCTTAATGTTTGCTTTCATTTAACAAATTAGTCCCTCCATTAGTCAAAACTCATCGAGTTTACTGATATTAACAAAAAATTGAAAAAGAATCTATGTTTACTCTCGATTAACTTATTACTCACTTATTCAAGGTCAAATAATTTTTTTTATAATCAAATTATCCTTATACGTCTTCACGCGTTAGTGCTTATGATGAGGTATATTTTCACATTTATAAGAGTAGTTTAGTTCGAAAAAATTGTTTGACCTATAATAAGTTATTGATAAGTCAATCGAGGGTATATATCAATTTTCATTTAGTTTTTATGTTAATATCAACAAATTTAATGAATTTTGACTAACATATTGATTAATTTGTTAGACAGAAGCAAACCTCAGGGGTGCTAGATGTAATTTTTCAAACCACAGGGAGTTTATGTATAATTACATCAAACTTTAGGCGAGGGGAGTGTAATTATCCTAATTTTTAGGTAGAAAATCATTTACGAGTTGAAGTTGGCTTTGTATTTTATTTTTAAATTGTTATTTTTTATTTTTAATTAATTATAATTATTAATACATTTAAAATTTTATATATAAAAAAAATAAAATTAACCATTACAAAAATTACGATAATTTCATTTTTTTTTTAAATGATCATTTGTCCTACAATTGTGCCAACCGGTAACATTGGCGCCGAGATGTTCTTATCTCCTCAAGCACATTCTGTTTTGGCCTCGTTTTATTTATTTCATCATCAATGGCATTAATATGCAACCAACTTGATGATGTAAAACTAGACTCTAAATAATCATGATATGCAGTAAATTATGAAAAGTGAATTGGTGAAATGTTGTATCCTGGTGCGTATGTTTGAGTTAATGCCTAGACCAAAGTCAAGATTAACCACTTTTATTATATAACATACCACAATTTACAATGTGGATGCATCTTCAGGACGGTACCCATTCTGCACACATCTATTGGTAGATGATGATACGAAATGGGGCGTTATGTTATTGTATCACTCGCAATATCCACGTTCCATATTTTATCCCCTTGAAAATGGGTAGTCGACACAGAATCATATTATATCATCTCTGCCATCTACTAACGATTGTATGTTTGTAGGTGTCAGCATGTGCTTGTATGTACTTTCTGAGACAATTGATGCAGGCTCATGTTATGATCGACATATATTTCTAAAATGGTTTGCTTCATTCCGAATTGACGAAGAGCCTGTTCGAAATGATGCATTTCCATAAAGACAAAAGATCATAGGACATGTTGATCTCCAGAATGGGTTATATTTTAGCAACTCCATAGGCTATAATGCATTCTAAATCCATGTCATATGGTTCAACTCCATAATAGTTGATTGTATTCATTTGGTATGTAAATTTTTAAATTTATTATACCATACAATTTTGTATTAGTTTTGAATTTTTTTTGGGCATTAATAAAATAAATAAGCCTTAATTTTAGGGTGCATTAATTCAACACTTTATAAAATCAAATTTAATTAAACAAATGTTTTTTTATTTTATTTTAAAAAAATCAAACTTACCTTCTTGAGTTTGTAATTGTAATTTACTTTAATACCTATTTAGTGTAAAAAAATTACACAAACAGACCTTGATAAATCAACACCGCTGAAGGATGTATTTATAATTTTCAAAAGAAAATGAAAATTTGTGTAATTAAAATTAATATCAAGAATATCGATATAATTTACTCTTAAATTGAGGATGATTTCAATTTTCACCATGACCCTACACTATAGTTATGATATATTTGGGCCCCTTAAACTATGAAAATGGATATTTTTTTTTCTTTTTAGTTAAGATAATAGTTTTTTAATTATTCCAAACATTTCGAAATATATAGCGCCACTAATGAGTTAAATTCTTTAATTTTATTTAATAATCTAAATCAAATTAGTATGGTTCATTTATTCTAAATTGTTCAGTTTAAATAAAATAAAAATTACTAGCAAGATTGTTATAATTGACTCTAATTGTATAACTAAATACTTATAACTAATAAAGAAAAAATAATAAATTAATTTAATTAAGCCGGCAATTAAAAGAAAGTAGAAATTATATATAATCTACTCCCAAATTATTAATTTAAGAAACTAAATTATTTAATGTAAAATTTAACCAATTAATCATCATAAAAAAAAAAAAGAAAAGGGAGGAGATGAGAGTTACCTTATTATCGATGAGAAGCAGACAGCTTACTCCTCCAAAAATCAATACATGTATTTTATAATTATAGAACATTTTTGTTTGAGGGTGGATGTGGCACTCTTTCATGCAATTAGCAAAAAGTGGGTAGACACGTTGCTCCCCATCCTAATAACCACCATTTTTCTTTTCTTTTATTTAAATTTTTTTGTGAAATTACAATTTGACACAGAACTTTACAAATTTATATAATTATTCTAAAAAATTCATAAAGTTTTAATTAGATCAGGTTCCTCTCGAACTTGGGCTGATTGAACTCTATTTTTTAAGGGATGCCTGCCTGCCTGTTCCTTTTGGGCCTCCTAGGCCTTCTCCCAAGCTGGGCTCCTTAGGGGGCACCATGGGGCATTTTTTCTGCTTTTTTGGCCGTTTGGGCCTTTTTGGACCAACATAATTTTATGCACATCATATATATTTGATATATATTATATAAGTGATACATAATTATATATATTTAGTATTCACTACCATAGGTATAATATATATAATTTTAGATCTAAACAATTAATCTTAAATTAAATAAAAACCCAAATATCAAATATTACCAAATAAACTTCAACAATTTATTAATTATGGCATCAAAATTATTTTATACTTAAAAAAAATCAAGAAAAATGAAAATAGGATAGCGTGTTGCACACCCTCAAATTTCTAGATCCGTTCCAGAAACAACATCTATACATACTATTATAAAAGGAAACTCATTTGGCGTGCCAATTTTAGAATGCCCAAATTTACCCTTCATTTCATTTCTTCTCTTTAAAAAATTTGGTCAATTTAGTAATTTTAATATTTTATTTGATAATTTAATAATTATTTATTTTTCCTAACTATCCACTACTCCACATTCCTCTCTCATCTTAATTCTTCACATTTATTATAATTTATAGTTATAATTTATTCTTTTTATAAATTTTCTTTTTATCATATCTTATAATAATTTTTTTTTGTATGCTCGCGGAAACTGCGTGTAATAATATCTAATAAACTTAAATACGTCCAGACATCTCATGTAGAGATCAGACAAGAAGTGTCGCCACTCCATTCATGTAAGATATATAGTGGTAGTAGATGGATTAATAGCATGTGATAAACATGAAATATATGTAATTGATGTCCACTCCACTAGTGTAGTATAGTAGAAGCAACTGCCATCCAAGGATGTCTGCCTCTCATCCCATCTTAGTGTTGGCTTTGTCGCCTCGTTAGTCATCAGATGATTAAGACAAAACATTGTAATATATTCATCTTCCCAATTCATTTTCATTAGTTAATTACACTAAAAACCCTTCTTATAAACACCAATTCGTTTTTTTTAATTACTCTTGTACCACTTCCAAGAATTCTTCATTTACACCTTAACCCTTTTCTAGTTAATTAAGCTTTGGACGAAAATGCTGATGCTAGCAAAAATATTACATAAATGTTTAATTTTGTCCCTTATTTAGCATTAATTTTCATGTATATTTTTGTACTTATAAAAGAATAAATGTAATATATATATATATATATATATATATATATATATAGTGAGATTAACATCATTATATTTTTTTCTTATAAATATAAAACTATTACATGAAAATATTGAATGAGGGATGCAATTGAAAATTTATGTAATTCTTTTTGCTAAGGTCAACAATGTTCACTCAAATCTAACAGAAGGGGATATGTGTAAACAGTAAATTTTCGAAGGAGGTGTAAGTGTAATTTCAAACTTCTTTGGAACAGGTATAAAACCCTTATGGCATGTAGGAATGAGCAAGGAATGAAATGAGCATCACCAAGCTCATTCCTAAATATATATTTGGTAAAAGAGTAGAAAGCCAAGACTGATGATCCTAAGGCTTAGAGATAGCAGTGCTATGACTGCAAAGGGTAGGGACTAATTAGGCTTAGCAGTTATCATGTTAAGATAGTGTTTATGAGAATTGTGTAACCTAGTATGATTAAAGTATGTTTTCATTTATTGTTGGCAATTTTTGGAGTACATATTTTTTATCAATAAATTATTTTTTATTTAATTAAAATTGACAATTCTTGTCTTCTAGGTTCCATACATAATTACTTAATATTGTCCCAGAATTGGATTATGAGTACTCAAAAGGAATGATTAAAAATGAAAAATCAAGATAAAAACTTACAGATCTGGTAGGTCAATTTTATCTAATTAAGGATAAGGTAGTTGATAGATTCAAAGAATCTAGAAATAGAGAATTTAGGTCTATTAGCTTATAGTTTTCTTTTTTTTCTAACAAGGAGAAAGACCGTAAGCTTTTTGTAGGACAAAGTGTGCTTGGCACTAGTCTAACAGATTAGATCAAGTAAGACATCTGTAAGTCGCTAAATACACAAGACCAGAAGGGGTTCACAAGTTCAAGGATCTTTGGAAGGTTCAAGCAATTGGACTTGAAGTGGAGAATTAAACTGATTGCAATATTAAACCCTTCAATTAGATCAAGGAGTGTATGTTTAGTAGGAGTTCTTGAATATATAACTGAGATTGGAATTCTCACTTAGTGGAATTCTTCCTAGAAGGACTATTGGTTGAGCGGTCTCTGAGTAAGGGAGAAATCAAACTCATTTGGACTTGTTCGATTAGTGTTCACTGAACCACATTAGCCCGAATTGTCAATCATGCCTTTGCCCTACAAAATACTTGAGTTTGTAGGACAGCCCTGCATACGTCAAGGGATTAGTGGGAGACAAATTAGACTCGATGTTTAGTTTGTAATGTTCATTAGAGAATATTACAAATATCATTAGCAATCATATTTTTCTCACTGACTATATTTCAGTCCTCCGAGAGACGACCAGAATACATTAGATACCTGAGAAATACAATTTTCTAGGTCTGACCTATTGATTGAATTATGATCCAAAAGATCCATGGAGAAGCAATGTTGGTCATCGGGATTGGATAAATAGCTTGGAGCCATGACATGCTTCATGGATTTGAAATTGGATTTTGATATTTTCATGTAACTAGAATATTCATTCAAACGAGCTTGTATGCAGCATAGCTTGGTCAGTAACGAGTGCTACGATCATTGGGAGTTTATTTGCGTTTCTAGTGTTTAGGTGTGTGAAGTTACGACATTAGGAACAGTAAGACACAAGTATTGTTCTCGTGATTCTCCATGAAATGAATTGGATTCCCATTTAAAGAGATAAGTTGTCCAGCACTCAATTAAGGTAGACTGATGAGGAGCTTAGTTGTTTGACATTCCCTAGTCTTTATCGTGGACAACATGGAAATGCTGAACGGTGCACTAGGCCTGATGTGTATGTTCGTTGAGCATAACAACGGATATCAGGGGAGTACCAAGGAAGCAGTAGAAAGTTTGTTAAGAGCAATCTTTGGTACCTAAATAAGGATTAAAGAGACGTTCTTGGTGCTCGATCAATGGAGAGTTGATTAAATTATAGCGACACCACCTTTCAAATTATGTCAATATGGATGTAAGTTCAAACTTAATAGTGATATGGTGGCTTGGAAAGGTTTCAAGAGGGATACCAACGATCGATTTCACCATGGAAGTCGAATGTTTGTCCACTCTAAAAATTGTGTCTACAAAATGGTTTCGATAAAAAACTGCATTCATTGGATGGATATAGACCCTAGCACAATCGAGCCAATGAACATAGAGTTTTTATAGGCGAAAAACCAAGAAACTTGGACTCCAATCCTTTACACTAGTCCATGTAGGATCTTAGGGACTTTATGTCTATAAAGTTTTCACCGTGTTAAAGTGTATGAGATTGCATTGTCCTAAACATATATATGTTCAACTCTAGCAAGAACTTTCTTACTCCAACGGGTACCTTTTCAACAATTGACCTTGTTCCCCATAAAATGTAATAAAAGAATATAAGAAAGTTTATATCTCACATTTTTTTTTCTAGCTTAATAGTTTCAATGTAATTATAAGAAAGGGTTCGAGGAAAAAAAAAAAAAAAAGTAAGACCAATATTAAAAAAATCATAACTAATAAACTTCCACTATTTGTAGAAGTTGAGCAACTTTTGAGGATGAAGCGTTTGTTTTTAACCATGTAATGAATACTTTAATTTTTTTTTTTCTTTTATTATAAGTCGTTCACTGTCTGATCCTCATTTTTCGTAGAGCTTCAATTCTCTATCTCTCTCTCCCTTCCCTTCCTCACTCTCTCTTATTACCTTTTCATATCTTTCTATGTGTATTTTGTGATGTTCATGGGGACATGCTATTGCTTCGGATTTTAGTCGTAGCTGGAAACTAAAATTCCATTCTACTCTATTCATATTGAGCTGCGATTTGGTGCTGTTGCTACTACGTACCATGACTGTTGCCGCTCACCACTTGATCTCTGTACATCCGGAGGACCTAAAATTTCAATGTATCTGCTTCTCCCTCGTGTTCTTGAACAAATATTTTGTTTACCCTATGATATTGCAAATGAGCAAATTACCCCTTATGAAAAGAAAAAAAAAACAATTTATCCCCTATCTAAGAGGGTAAATTGCTTCATTTTAGAAAACACAGGAGGGTAAATTGCTAATTTTTTTCGTATGAGGTAATTTGATTTTACAATATCACATGAGGATGAGTTGTTAAATTATTTACATATGAAATATGTGAAGTTAGAAGCCCAGGTTTGGAAAAATTCTATAAATAATAGAGTAATAATTTAGATGTTTCCTTATTAATATGATTGAAAATATGTCTCATTTGATCTTTATATAATTATATTATTCAATTCATGTACGTACAGAACTTGATTCTTCATGGGAAAGGTAAGATCCTAAAGAAGGTTACTTAGATTCAAATACATATTAGGATGTGTTACGGAAAAATGCAAGCAATTCTGTGTGAAATTGTAAATGAGCAAATTATTCACTTTTAGAAAAATAACATTTTACCTTCCTATATATTTCAAAATGCAGCAACTTACCTCCATGTATTTTTAAAATGAAGTCATTTATCTCTTCATTTTAAAAAACATAAGGAGGTAAATTGCTAATTTTTTTCCCCATAGAGAGATAATTTGCTGATTTGTAATGTCAGGAAGTAAATTACATATATGTGTCATGCTAGTTTAAATATGTTGTTTGGTTTGGATATCAATGAAAATATGTATATGTGAGTAACCATAATATATACTGACTTTGATACCATTATTTCTTTTGTTAGTTGAGTTGGAGAAACAAAGTTACTGTGATCTCAAAATTACAAAAACACAGAGAACCATGTTGCTTTCAAGGTACCATATGCAGTCTTCATCAAGTAGCTTATTTGTGTTTTCAGTCTTCAGTGAATATTTGAAAAAATATAATTTTTCGCTAAAGTTAACTATGATAATTAAAACAAAAAAATCGTGGTAAATACAAATCAACTACGACTTCGCAATGGTCATTAGTCATTGTTTCTGCAAGTATGGTCAAAATATTAGTCGTGGTCAAAACTATGGCAAATGTTTTTTTGTGGCTAAAAATCATGGTGAATATTGATTAATTGTGGTAAAAATTCAAGTTTTTACTTTGATTTTGTTTAATATTAGTTAATAGCATTGATTTACCATGATTTTTAATTCGTGATTATTTATACGAAAACTCATCTTTTTGTAGTGGAAAAATATGCATTTTCAATTACGTAAATTACAACAACCTCCCCGAAAGTTTGGTATAATTATAAAACCCCCTTATTGTTTAAAAAATTACAAATACCTCCCTAATGCTTGATGAAGTTATGTAATCCTTGGATGGAGATATGAAATTGTCAGTTTTGCCTTTATTGAATTTTTTTAAATTTAAAACTTATAAAAAATTGAATGGGATGGATAATTTTTTAAAAAAAAAAATTATAAAAAAGAAAAATCCACTTAGTCCATAAAAAAATAATTATGATTATAAATTTTAATCCCCAATGGCATTTTGGTCAGTTCACCACAAAAAATTGATGAAAACCTACTGGATTTGGCTAATTGTTAGAAGACCGTTAAAATCAGAGGGTATTAATAATTTTTTAAATAATGAGAAGGTATTCATAATTATGTCAAATCTCAGGAGAATTTGTTGTAATTTACCCTTTTCAATTTTGTAATGATTTTGGTTTGAAATTGGTTTTGTATTGAATATAGGTGAAAACAACCTCTCCAAAGAAGTATTTTGTGAGACCAAACACTGGTGTCATGCATCCATCCGGTTCTTGTGTCATAAGAGGTGCTTCTCTTTACCATTTTATGTTTCAACAAATAATTCAGTTGCTAAAACTTGTTCATATCTAATTATTTTTCATTTTTAAAATAACTCATATTTTGGTATTCATCGTACATAAAATTATGTTTCAGAAGTGAAGGTTTCAGGGTTAAATGCAATTTATCTCCTCTAATATGTGAAATGAGCAAAAACACTCTCTGTAAAAAAAAGAATTAGCATATCACCCGGTGTGTTCTGGAAGCAAATTACCCCGATACAGGGGGTATTTTACTATATTTTTTTTTCATAGAGAATTTTTGCTCATTTTTCATATTATAGGAGGGATAAATTGTATTTTTCCCAGAGATTTCAACAAGATGTAACCTATATCAACTTGAAATCCGAATGAGATATTTTAAACAAACATTTAAAACATTAATTTATAAAACCAAATATTTCAGTTTAAGTTTTGAAGTCACTTGCTGTGCATGATATTGCACTTCTGCAACCATTATGTACACATTTTTATCGATTTAGGTTTGTACACGATAAGTTTTTTTTTGTGGGTAAATTCCTACGAGTTCTCTTGAAATTTTTTATAATTATAAATACTCTCTTATTGTTTGAAAATTATAAATACATTTCAAAAATCATAAATACCCTAACAAATACCCCTTGTGACAACTCATTGTACGTATGAGGGTATGCGTTAAGGTATTTCAATGGGGTATTTATAACGAGAAAATATTTATAATTAATGCAAATCTCGAAAAAGCCCCTTGTAATTTACCCTTATTTCGGCATATTTTGTCTTCATTTCTAGTTCATATATAGTTACCTATTTTACTGTTGACGTGAGAGCTCCTCATTCTCTTATGATCGTAATCTTTGCTTCTCATGTATATTTAGTAACCCTTCAAGCTCAACGGGAGTACCCTCCTAATATGCAGTGTAAAGATAAGTTTCTATTGCAAAGTACGATCGTACCTCCAAATACTACAGTTGACGATCTCCAACAAGATACTGTAAGAACCTAAACGAAAAAAATTCTTATCCAGATCAGATTTGGTCGAATCAAAACCAATCACAAAGCAAGTATGTCACACTTGCTATGTGACTGGTCACTTTCCCTGAACTGCACATCAATCGCACGACAAGTGTATTACACTTGCAATACGATTGATTCAAGTTCGACCGAACGGGATTCGGACTAGAATTTTGGAGACATGAGTTCATGGATCGATATTTACTATGAATAACTTTATTGTACTAATATGACATTGATGTGTTTGTTTGTCAAAATTGGGGGATACATATAGTTTAACAAGGAATGTAACAATACAATAGAAGAGTGTAAGCTTCGAGTGGTGTACATTGCTCCTCACTCAGCTCATGGAAGTTTCGAAGATGGCATTGGCCTAAATTTTGATGCCAATTCGGTGAGTTTTATATCTATTTTTTCTTTCTTTTTCTTGTGCTCTATAATAAATTTATTGGAATAATCCAAGTAAACCTAAGGGCCCTTTGTGTTATATTATTTAGGGTTAATTACACTTAGACCCTATCTGAAATATGAAATCATATTTTCCTCAAAGAAGTTTTGAGACTACACTTACACTTTCTCGAAGAATCACCACTGTTTACACCTGAATCCCTTTTGTTAGGATTTGGATAAAAATGGTGACGTTAGCAAAATAATTGCATAAATTTCAAATTTTACGTCTCATTTAATGCTTTTTTGTAATAATTTTGTACTTGTGAAGAAAAAATATAATGATCTTAACGTCACTATATATATATGTCATATGTATACCTTATAAGTACAAAAATATGTATGAGAATATTAAATGAGGGACAAAATTAAAATTTTATGTACTTTTTTTTTTGCTTACGTCAACATTTTCTGTCCAAACCCTAACAAAAGAGGGTCAAGTGTAAATCGAAAATTTTCGAAAAGGGTGTAAGTGTAATCTTGAAATTTTTTTGAGAGAAGTATAATTTAATATTTTAGAGGAGGTCTAAATATAATTAACCATATTATTTATAGTAATAGTTTCAAATGAGCTTTATTCCTTCCAAGTGATAACCTGCTTTTATATTTTGGTTTTTTGTTTTAACTATATATGATTCATCAACCTATCAACATTTATCATATGCGTATTGTGTTTTTCTTGTTTCCCTAATGTGCTTATTTGTGCTCTTTTTTCCCTCATTCCTTTTAGTGATTATGTCATATGCTCATTTTTCCTAAAAAAGTGCACTTATTTAAACTATTCATATACATGTCACGTGCACGTTTTTAACTTCAACAAATTTCGACCACTTTTATATAAAAATTTAAAAAATTTCAAGACAAAATTATTAAAATAGATTCGTACGAACCTGAAATTACAAAATTGACAGGGCTTGGATTCTTGAACTCATGATATTTGACTACATGTGTAATAACATCTACACTATAAATTTTGTAGAAAGATATAGCCTCATAGGTCCATAATTGTTTATATTCCATAATAGAGTGTGATGAGATCAAAGAGGAGGGAAGATAGTATGGTGATGACAAATGCATACCAAAACAAACCCTTTAGCCTTTTAGATTGTGTTTGTGAATTTTGTGGAGATTTCACTCCTAATAGTAAGTGTATATTTAGCTCCTATATGAGTTTCTTTGGCATTCATTTTATTTTGATTTTTATGCTCTTCAGTTTATATTTATTTTTTTTCTCATCTATTTTTTCTTCTATAATTTAATGGTGTGGGCCACGTCCTTATCACGTGGCTATTAAGTATTTTTGATTGGAGGAAAAATGGACCCTTCTTTCTATAATAGCATATGAATGCTCCACTTGGCCTGTTTGATTCACTTGTGGGGGGATATGAGAAATATGGGAATTGTGGGATTTAATTTTTGTGTGAGAAAGATAAATTTCCGTTTCTTTTGCCCCAACTTTCTTCAAAATTTGTTTTCTGCCCTCATTTGTACGTAGTTATATTTCCCCCTTGAAAGTGGTCCCGAGCTGGAAGAGGTGTCAATTCTCTCTCCCGCTAGAAATGTTTAATTGGCACGTGTTGGGCATGTGACCTACGTTGTTAAATTGTAGATGAAAAATTGAATGGGGTTCAAAAGTGCTAATTTTCTTAAGTTACGGGACTATAAATGCTAATTCCCTAATGAATGGGATCGAAAGTAAAACGGGTCTAACATATGAGAACAAAAAATACTATTTCCCAACCAATAATATATGACTCAGCAACGATTTGATAATTCCATTATTTGGATATAAGTTAGGATTGCTTATGCTAGAAATTATTGCAAACGTATAAATTTTAAAAAAATTATATTTTTAGTCCTATAATTATAAATATATGTATATTTATTCCGATATTTTTAAGAATTATAAATTTATTCCTATAACTTATACTTCCCTCACACATTTGATTTAATTTTGACACATTTGGTCTAGGGCCTCATACATTTGGTCTTGAATTGATAAACTTGTTCTTGGATTATTAAATTCGACTCTCTATTTTTGACAAAATTGTGTTGATGTAAAAAGACATGACAATGACAAGTCAACCCACGTGGCATTTGGCAATAACATGTTTTTTTTTTCAAGAATATATGTTGTCGGAAAAGTTTATGGAGTTAAAAATTTAACAATACATAACTAAATTTGCGATGTCTAAGACCATATACATGAGGACCTAAACCAAATACGGCAAATTTAAGACTAAATATGTGAGGAGGGTATAAATTACAAGACTAAATTACATAATTACTAAACATATATGACTAAATGTGTCGTACCCTTTAAAGTTGCAGTACTAAAAATATAATTTTATTATTATTTTTCTAAACAAAATGTTATTACTAATTTAATTTTTAATCATCCATGGCATTAATTTTTTTCCTTGATCCTTTATTACCTTTTTTCATTTCATTTCTTATTTCTCCTCCAAATGAGCCAACCCAAATTAGCCAAAACTTACATTTAACCTTACAATATATACCAGCTCTTGATTTTTTATTCTTATATTTTTAGTATTTAATAACAAAATCTAACACGAAAACCCAACCATGCATGGGACTTTATTAATTTTTCAATAATTACTTGATTTTTGTTAATAATGTTGCAGAATCAGGGTTTGCAACGCCTTAAGGATGAAAGAGATGAAGCTGTAAGGCAAACAAAACAGCTACAACAGGATCTGGTTGGTATACTTTATAGAGTAAATTACAACAGACTTTCTTAAAATTTATCATAATTATAAATATATTCATAAAATTATAAATACCTTAACAAATACCCCATTATCACAGCTCATTGTAGGGGTATTTGTAATTTTCAAAAGTATTTATAATTTATATTTATGACAAATCTAAAAAAAATTCTTCGTAATCTACCCTACTTTAGGACGAAAGGTACACTAACCCTAAAAGCTGGGACGAAAAATACTGTTTCCCCTAATAAGTAACAATACATGAAGCTTTCCGTTCGTATTCCAGTCTTCTGCAATTGTTTATTTCATACTTTTTTTATACTTCCATTGGCAGGAAATTCTCAACAGGCGAAGAAGTCGCAAGAACATGCCAAGCTTGTCCATCAAATTTTCACTTCTTGTGGGAGTTATTGGAATCACAGTAGGTTTCCTATTGAATTTGTTGGTATCCTCACCTTCTGCATAATAAGTTGGTTAGTAGTGTTGAATGTTGTGGATCATAATTTTCAAATGGAGATATGGTTTTCTTATCCCTTTTTTTTTTTTTTCCTAACTCTGTAAATTTTGTTCTTCGCATAAGTCTTTATTGATTAGTTGGTTTATTTCAGTTTCTTTAGCTATGGCCTTTGATGCTTATCAAAACAAAAGAGCATTTTCTCAGCAATGATTGTTGTTTTGTTGATCTTGGTTGTATAAAAAATATGTTGATTCTTAAAATGTTTGTGAAGCGTAAATGATATGCGGCAGTTGTGTATTAAGAAGTCGCGATAAGAGTTGGATATTTTATTTTTAAGACAATATTGGCCTGCGCTGGTGCTAATGGTAATGGCAGTTTTTTTCTCAAACTTTGAGGACCAACGAAACAAAATGATATTTTAGACCCTCTCAAATAAGAATACTATAATGTTTGTTATCGCTAGGAATGCTTTGAATATGATTTTATTAAAATGGCGTGAATGGATGGGCTTATTTATAGAAGTTGAAAGGGTGTCATTGAATGAACGTGTCCAATTGAAAAAGATGCTTGTAAAAAATTGTGACTTTTCATTCAAATGGCACATCATTTCATCTAAAGGACATACTATTTCACTAGAAAGACGCATTAATTCAATCGGAGTACATACTACTTTAGTGATAGACATGTATTCAGTTAATTAGACATGGCTAAATGATGATTATGCGCCATTAATCATTATCCACGTATCACGAGTTTGTCATGTCTCGTAATTCATAACTAATTACTTGTTGTGGTTCAGTCTAATCGAAATAAATTAAGTAAATGTGTTCTCTGCTTTATCATTCACCATTTTATGGTTCACTGAATCGGATTGCACAATACGATAATTTAGTTCAAGAATACAAGAACAATCATCCATTGTTTGAAGCAACCGACAAAGGGTTCGACGTGTTCCATCGAGTGAATAATTACAACAACTATTGTGATTTTCTATAGTCGTAGGATGATGTGTCGTCATATGTAAGAAATGTATAGTAGGCAGCATAGAATTATCCTAAATTTTGTATTTATTTGGAGAATTTTTATATATTTTGGCAAATCACAAGACTTTTTATGCATCGTACTGTCATTTTCGAGATTAAATTGTGCTAACGACCAACATTAGAAATTACTAATATATGTGGGGTTTATTGAAATTATACAAATTATGAACTTTTTGAGTCCAAAGTGGTACAAATTAATAAATATAAGGCCATGTGTCTTACCCTAATTTTGAAAATAAATTATTGAACACCATCCGATTCACCTTTTTTTAATTCACCTAAATACTTATGTACTTGGTGTAAATTCTTTACCTGGCCATAGTACATACTCTCACAGTGCACCCAAATCCACCCATTGAATTTTGGGGGGGTTGCACAGTAGTCTAACAAATAATAAACTTGGAAAAAATATGATAATTGGATGCTTAGGTTGTAGCAAGTAAGGAATCACCTGAAATATTTCATGCATGCATGCATGTAACTCTTTCTATATATGTGATAGGGGTATATTATACATATTTGAAAAATATATAAATAATACAAAAATATCATTGGAGATCAATGATCCACGTCTTTCTATCTCGGGTCGAATCATATTTTTCTATCTCAACCCGACCTACTCTGGTGACCCGAGATCTAGACCATAGATCATTTGACAACTCATTACTTGAGATGACGCCACGTGGACTAGTAAGTGGGCACATGTAGTCTTATAAATACCCTCATTCCATGGCATTTGTAGTAAGAGGGATTCATTTATTCGCTACCTCATTTACCACTTAATATCACTATTTATCATCTTGAACTTGAGCTGACTCAGGCATCGGAGGGTTTTCGCCGGGGACCATCCCGGCTAGTCTAATGTGTTTTTCTCTTCTCAGGGACCACTAAGCATCTGGAATAAGCACCTCTAATCACCCTCTTAGGAGATCGCATCATACTGGATCGCAGATGATCGCCACCCCATCAGAGATTGCAGAACCGACCTGGATCAGTTGGCGCCGTCTGTGGGAAATCTGAGAAGAGCACTCATGTTTTGAGATGGAAGGGACATCTAGGAGAGATCATACATTTAGAGGTGGTGAGGAGACCCCTTAAAGGCAAGGTGACCAGTTAGTTCAATTATCGAGAGATGAGCTGTAACGATTGATGCAGGAGACATGTAGAAATGCATTAGTGGGATATCAAAGGAGGACAACTACCTCAATAATAAGAGATTTTGGGAGGAGACATATATTCAAAGGAAAAGAGGTCGAAAGGGATCCAAAATGTGTGACAAGCAAGGAAATGCCTAAAAAAGACTAAGAATTTAGATATCGAGATCACAAAGAGAGTGTAAAGAAAGATACACCCAAGGATTTAGAGATCGAGATCGCGAAGAAAGACATAAAGAATTGAGATCTAAAAAAAAAAAAAAAAAAGAGGAGCTGAATGTGATGAAAGGCTCTAAGGGAGTGAGGAGTGAAAGACCAATGATTTAGATATCGAGATCACGAAGATGGACATAGAAAATTGAGATCTAAATGACTTGCCCCATGGGTGGTTAGGAAGGATTATGAAAACAAGTGCTGAAAATTCTTGATCATAGAATTATGGGGCAAAGTGAGAAAAATAGATGGCTGGATGACTTGGTTCATTGGACGGGAAAATCAAATGCTGATGCTACTTGGGAATATGATGTTACTTTGTGACAATTTAAAGAAAAGATTGATAAATATTGGACAACGAAGGGAGAAGTTTCACTACCAACAAGGGCATTGGGTCCTTTTGTGGGGTGGCTAGTAAGCCCCTTAATGCAACATTAGGTGTTGGTACGACAAGCATGAGCATTAGGTGTGCCTAATGGTGTCGGCATGATGCGACACCAATGTTGGCTATCAGATAGGCAGGTAACATGTGTTGGCAGATTGGTCACTGTGCATGGTTGTGGCGTGCGATTGCAAGCTTGTCGCGAACATTGTGTAGGCATTGTGTGGATAGTTGCAAGAGTTAGCCAAACAATGTGCGGGCAGACAAAGGACTCTGCCCCAAGGACAAAGGGCTTTGTATTATATAATTTATTTCAAAAAAAAATTAAGTTAGTTTAAATTGATATTCTTAATTGAGAAATTAAAAAAAATTAAAAAAATGTATTGTTTATACTATATAATTCATTATATATAAAAAAAAAACTATGTTAGAAAAATCCATTTGAAAAATCAAGGTCTCCTACAAATTAAATATATTCATTTTATTTCTTATATGAAGCAAAATCCTAAAAAAAAAATTGCTGGCAGGATGAGACCGGATTTGGCAAAATGGGGCAGGTTTTGGGTCCGTGCAACCAAACTCATACCAAACCCGTCCGACTGCCGTCCCTAAATCTGCTCGACTGCCCGTAATAATAAATAAAAAGGAGATGTGGAAAATGCTCAAATTTTAACAAATGCACTTTAAAGAAAGCGAATACACACACTAATGAGTGTAAGCGTGTGAAATACTGGGGATGGATAAGTATACATACAAACCGTGGGCCATAGCCGTTTCGGCCGTCCCCATAGCCCAAATTTGTTGGCGGGAACTCTTCCATTTTATCTCAAAGTCCTACTCAAATCATTCATTTCCCGCTTCTCTCTCTCTCAAGCGAACTTTTACTAGTTTTCCGATCTCTGGATCACAATAAGAAGTCATTTAGAACAGTTGATGTGTGTATTGGTTAAATATTTGCAGATCTGAGTAATGGAGATTCTGCCGGCGAATTCGGAGGTCGCGCTCCAACTCCGAACGAGTCAACTCACCACCACCACCGCCGCCGCCGCGTGGCATGTTCTCGGTCTTTTGCTCAGCCATGGGCGCCCGGCCAGGTTGTCCGAGCTGGTGTCGAGTTTTGAGTTCTTTTATCCTACTCCGGATTTTATACGCTTCCTCTGCTCAATCCCCGATTCGCCTCTCCGATTCACACAAAATCACTTTGTCACGTTGTCGCAAATAGGACTAGCTGCTGTCGCCCAATTCTTTGCAAATTCCGATGTCACGAGATACTTGGATTTTCCGAATGTTATGCCTCGGTTTTTGGCAAATGACAGATCCAATGGTATAGTGAGGACGTACTGTAGGAAAAGGAAGAGGGCAACATCGGAGATTGAGGATTTCACGCTAAAGAAAAAGAGTTATTTCCAGGATTTTGATGGTAAAAGGAAATTTTTTATGCTTGGTGTTTCCTTTCCTTTGTAGTGGTTCTTAACTTCATCGTTCTGGTTTTGCTTCCTGTTCTTTTCTTTTCTTTTTTGGCTATCTGACCCTTTGTATTTATGGCAGAGGAGAAGACAAATGAGATGGTGATGATGATGCCTGATGGCTTTCGGGGTGTATATAGTCAAGTAATGTTAAGGCTTTATTTTATGATGTTCGGTTTATTTATTTATTTATTTCACCTAGAAAATAGGTGAAATAAGCAAATAGAACTGCTTTATTGATGAATAATTGCCTGAACATTGTATGATTGTGTAACAATTATCTGAAAGCGGAGTGTTTGTAGGTGCTATGATCTTGTACATAATGCACTTGCAACAGCAAACATAGAGATCAAATTTGGTTTACGACCTTTGTATTAACATAAATTATATCCCATGTTTGGAGATTTTACAGAATACCAGTTGAATGCGAGATGTCAATTCTTGAGCAAACCTCGTTTGAGCTGAAGAGATCCTAATTCACAAGTAACCCGGTTTTAAGAACCTTAACAATATTAAGGTGTATAGCCAGAGATAATACTACTGATTGAGTTCTTAATGCTAGTCCTAACCCAACAAAGCAGTTGAAGATGCATCTTTAACTCAATTGGTGTAAGTTTGGAGAACAATGAACTGGCAGTGACCTGGCAAGCCATTTGACTTATGATATTACTGAATTCCTCACTCAGCTGTCTTATACTTTTGAGGTCCAAGTCAGACATGAGGACTGGGCTGATGAGGTTTCAGGATAAGGATTTACTTATGTTCTAGGTTTTTTTTTTCTGAGACTGAAAAGACCACTGGAAACTCAAGCAATTTTTTCCACTTCAATCTAATTTCTATTTTATTAAAACAGAGCTATTCTAGCTCATTTACCTACCATACTAGAATGATGCGTGCGACTTTTCTTTTTCTTCTTCTTTTTCTTTTTCTTTTTTTCTTTTTCTTTTAGGCATGTCTTCTCTTGCATGTTTGCAAATGCACAGCTGCATCTTTGCGTTTTCTCACACTTGTGAGGCTGTCATATGTGCAGTTTATTTGCTCTTTATTCAATTTCCATCTAGAACAACAATTCTTTGCAATTTCATATCTTATTTTACTATGTTGGAACTTTCAGTCTTTACAGCACATTCCAGTTCTCCTATGAACCGTTATTCTCATTTTCTAACCATAATTCTACATTGACATTCGATGACATTAAACCCACAATGTTGCAGGGTATTGAGACTCTATCAGGCCTCTCACCGCTCTTGGCATATGATTGTCCGAGATTAGAGAAGATTATGTTCAAACCTGCCATGATTACAGAGCACAGTTCTGGACAATTAGGTTATGAAATAGAGAATGTTGGACATGGATATACTGAGATGGGAGTTATAGATTTAAACAAGGAAGAGCTTGGTTATTTACATCAGAAAAGATTTAAATCTGACACTCTATTTCGAGGCAGATTTCCACATATAGACAAACAAATGGTGGCAGAACATCCTTTGCGTTCTGTCCCACATTCAGATCTTTCACTTTATCCTTGTGTGATGGGTAACTCAGAAGGGAGCAGAATAAGTGATATTGATATTGTAAATATTAATGATACAAATGTTTGTACCTCATCTAAGTTAGAAGTATATGAAGAGATTGCTGTTTCACAAGTAGAGAATGATGTTGTTGATCAAGTGTACGAGTCATTAACTGAAGATGTGAATTGGAAGAGGAAGGAAGTTTCAATACATGAAATTGGTAGAAGCAGAGGACATAAGGAAAACCAGCAAATGCACACCACATATACTGATAGATATCACATAGATAACCCTGATAAGACTCTGGATCACCTGCAGAGCCAGGGGGACATGCCAAATCACCACCTGAAATACTCCTCTATGCCCAAACCTGATCGGAAGGATGAACCAAATGACAGGGATAAGACTGCTTGCTTGACCATGGAGAGTAGCAACTGCCTTCCTGATGGGGGGCCAGAGCAATCTAAAGCAGATAAGAACTCGGACTTGGACAAGCAGAAAACAAAGTGCAACGGTGACCAGTACATGAATACTAAAGAAAAGAGGGCAGCATCCACAGAGATTAGGAAACGAGCTTCCTCCATCTCCAAGGTAAGCTCGATCTGAAATTTCTGGTCTGCTAGAATATAGGTATATTTGCTTCAATAAGTATATACCTTGTAGCTAAGATGATCAATACTTGTTTGCAGAATCATATCGAGCAAAAACCTTTTCCTGACTTTGAATCATTTACAGTAGAAGAAGAAGAGGGTTCAGGTATAATTTTGTTGAGCATTAGAGGTTAATAAATACTGCGAAAGTTGTTTCTCATGTGTTGCTGATCCAAATTTTGCTCTTACCTTCTGCAGGAGGTTACGGTACAGTTTACCGGGCAAGAAGAAAAGCTGATGGAGTCACATTTGCCATCAAATGTAGGAACTTAGTATTGCTATTATAGCCTTCTCTTTTGAGTGACATTTGCCATCTTTTAGTTATGCAAGTTTCCTTTGACTTAATATTCTATATGATATCAAGAAATAAAAAAAGCATACGGGGATGCTGTAACGTTTTGTAGAAACCTAAATATAATGCTTAACCACTTTTTAAGTTTCCTTCTTCATGGTTTTCCAGGTCCTCATGTCAATGCCAATAGAAACTATGTCCACAATGAGTTGAAAATGCTGGAGCGACTGGGGTAAATAGTACTGTAAAAGATACTTAATTCTTAACATTTCATCAATGCTTATGAAATTTTCTTTTGGTACTTGCTACAATCCTACGATTTGTTGTACTTCATGACAGGGGCAAAAACTTTGTGATAAAATATGAGGGTTCATTTAGGAGTGGGAGCGCTGATTGTCTTGTTTTGGAGCATGTTGAGCATGACAGACCTGAGGTAGTTATATTCATTTTAATCTTTCTTTTGGTTGACATAGCCAATATTCACCATAAATACTGTTTCTCAGCCTTGGTAGTTTTATATAACATGCAGATTTTGAAGAGAGAAATAAACATTATTCAGTTACAATGGTATGGCTATTGTATTTTCAAAGCCCTTGCTGGTCTACATAAGCAGGTGATGATATGTTAACAGATTCATGTATCATAAAGTGAAATAGGATGCTTTATAGAAGAAGAAGAGACGAATTTATGGTCCTTCCTATGCTTACAGGATATTGTCCACAGAGATGTTAAACCTGGCAACTTTCTTTACTCCCGCAAGGTCAATAAAGGTTACCTGATTGATTTCAATCTTGCATTGGTGAGTGACTTGCTTGTGAAGATCTTACATTTTTTTTTTCAACTTTTACAATTTCTGGTGTAATTCCTTTTCAATTTGTATGTGGTCCACCTGGTATTTATTTTTGTATTCTCGGTTTTCATTTTCAACAGGATATGCGCAAAAAATATGGGACCGTTGGTGAGTGTTTGTTGTTACATTTCTTGTTACCTTCTCCAACATTGTTGGTGGGAATTGCAAGCAACATGTGTTTTTATTCTGACCAAACAACATATATTAAGATCAAGATTGTTAATATAACTTTCAGTTGCAGATTAGCTAGTGGGCATTGTAAGGGACTTGAATTTACCATCTCTACCATATTCACTTATTGGCCTTCCTTTCTGTGCTACAGATAGTTCCAAAGCGGGGCATAATTTGAACTTTGATCAAGCTCCTACCGCCCTGACCAAATATCTACCATCTGCAAAAAGTAGGAAGTTATCAAATACAAGATTTCCAGAAGCAGTCAATAAAACTGCTGGAAAAGTCTCCAAGTCCCTGTTACCACCTGGGAACCTGAAAAATAAGGTTGACAAAGCAAAGGTTGACACAAGCAGTAGGAATATCATCAAAAGCCAGGGTGCTGATGTGTCTGGGATAACTTCTGCAAAGGATGCAACAAGCACTAGAACACCATCGGCAGAAAGGTTGAGAGAACCCTTACCGAGCCAAGGTAGGAAGGAGCTGATAAGCCTGGTGCAGGAAGCCCTGCAGGGTGGAAATCATGTATCTGTAAAGGCTCCCATATCTAAGCGGAAAAGAGTTGCTGCACTTCCTGGAGATACTGATAGCAAATTTTTGTATCCAACTCCAATGCCACTGCATGCAAATGGCATTGCTATTGGTGGTGCTGGATTAGTGAAAAGCAAAGGTTTGTGTTCTTCTCTTCCTTGTTGGACCTTGTAAATTAGACAATATGGGCTTGAAGTGAAAGTGATAGACCTTAAGTTGCTATATCATGTTGTTTGTAGGTGATGGGAAGCACAGGCGAGAAGGTCCATGTGTTGGAACTAAAGGCTTTAAAGCTCCAGAGGTGCAATGCTTTGACCTTTCTTTTCTTTGCATGGGTTGGGGGGAGAGGGTGGTTAGTGAGGCTTGCATCTTCATGTGAATATTTGGTGCTCAGTAACTTTTTTCAGGACAAAAAGTTCTTAGAAATTTGATATTGTCCTCAAAATAGGATTAAAGAAGAGAAAATGTGTTACCTTTATATTGAAAGGGATTTGTTTATCCAAATTCGGATTCCGGGAGTCAAATCTGTCGTTACTGAGGTCTGCATATTTAGTAGTTCTCTTTCTTTAGCTCTTAACGTGTAGGCAAAACAAACTTTCGAAGTTTCCTGTCCAGCATTGCATCCCAACACTGATCTTATTTTTTCCCATTCTCTCTTTGTTGTCCTGTAGTCTTGTAGGCCAATACTTCAAACCAACCCAATCTCTTTCTTCTATTATTTTATGAATTAGGCAAAATAAAGCAATCTTAGACTAAGAAAAAAATCATTTGCGATGCGAATAGTGACTTCTGTTTAAATGATGGAATCCAATCTTTCTTTAAATGTATAGTATAGTAGCTTTTTAACAATATCTTCAGAAATAAGTTTTTATAAGGAGGGGTCGTGCAACTATTCAGATGTAGATTTTCTTTGTGAATGTTAGTGTTATGGAGACAAACCTGACCATGAATCTTCTGGGAAAGATGTTCTGTTTGACCTGTGGATTAACTGAGCTGATACGCACAGCCTTAGGGTCTCAAGTTCCAGTTTGCCCATTGAATGATATTTAATTCTATGCCATGCCAATACCTGCAACCAAATTTGAGCATCTTACTTGTTATAACATTTCCATGGAGCACCATAAATATGGTCCTAAAATTTCCTTAATTTTGAACCAGAAAACCTAATATTAGGAAGAACTTGAACATTTGAAACACAATAAAGTGAGACCTGGGCTAATAGTTGTGAAGGAAAGATTTACCGATATATCAGGATTTAGGGAAGAGCTTAATTCTCCCCAATCACTGAAAGAACTGAATGCTGAGTGCTTTTTTCAGGTGTTGTTCAGATCTCTGCACCAAGGCCCTAAGGTTGATATTTGGTCTGCTGGAGTGACCTTACTATACCTGATGATTGGACGCGCACCTTTCATTGGCGACACGGATCAGTAAGAACAACAGAAGCTTAAACTTGAGCTTCATTCTTTTTGAAACAATACACTCACTGTTGCATGTGCAGGAACATAAAAGAGATTGCAACATTGAGGGGCAGTGAAGATCTGTGGGAAGTTGCCAAGCTACACAACCATGAATCATTATTCCCAACGGTACAACTATTATTAAAATTTGATCTCGTGCTCTAATTTTGCCTCAGGACTTCCTCTGAGACTATCATTTCTTGAACAGGAACTACTTGATGTAAAATACTTATCACCTGTTAAACTGCGAGACTGGTGTGCGCGAAATACACGAAGACCAGATTTCCTCAAGAACATACCAGCATCACTATTTGATCTTGTGGATAAGTGTCTAATGGTGAACCCCCGACAGAGAATCAGTGCAGAGGAAGCTCTCAGGCATCAATTTTTCACCCCATGCCATGAGGCTCTCAGAAAGCATAGGCTGGAAAGAGGGATCAACAGAGAATCTGGCAGTACTCATTGAAGAGTTGCAGCTGTATGAAGTAGTTTTAGTGAGTCAGTGACTCAACTGAACATTCTTTTCTCATATTGCTGCTGTAATGATACAGAAATAGGCAGTTTGTCCATTCAAACCTACCTTCAACACTATTTTTCCTATCTGTGTAAAGCAGTTTTGTACTATTCCTTCTTGCTGTATCTGAGGCAATTACTTGACATTTTCTATTCTAATTTGACTATGAAAATAAGATAATACTTACAGTTCTTTTGTGCTGATTGTATATTAGTTGAATTGGGAGGACATAATTGTTTGTTGGAATAAGTGACAGATTTTGCGATCGTCCCTGAAACGGATGTTGATGCTTATTAAATTTGCAGCACTATAAAGTAGAGGTTTGTAACGAAAAAGAATGTTGCAAGAATTAAGAGGAATCTGCAAAATGATGTCTAAATTAGTACGAGCTTTTCTATATCTATATCCATCTATATTGATCCTATTACAGAAGTATGAATAGACTTGGACACTTCTTTTTTTTCTTTTTCTAATTTGATCAAGATATCTTTATGATTATGCTAGTTGAGTGGCATTTATGTAAATTAATGTTATAATTGTATGAAACTTAATTTTTAAAGATACATCGAGTTAATGAAATATATTAGTTGAACAGATTGTACACACACAACAACAGCAACAACAACAACAAAGGTATGTTTATTTTCCCCTTAAAGACAAAAAGTACCTCAGCCCTTAATATTAAGTGAAATCTGATTCTTGTAGGATTAAGTTTAGAACTAAATTCAGATTGAAAAAGAACAAATATTTAGATACATTTTGTGGAAATCCCTTTTACACACAATGTGGTCTCTCGTCTGGGATCCATGAAGTAGAGCCTCTTTTCTCTCAGCCAATTCAGAACATCTTTAAGAATAGTAGGGAGCACAGAAAATGCAAAACAAGCAAAACTGAGGTAGAGACATAATGTACAGCAAGTGTTTCATTATTGACATCGACTTCACTTAAATCTTCATAAAGCTATTACAATATGTACCATCATCCAACATAGAAGAAAACCATTGTTAACATTGCACGAGTCAGAATGTGAAGGAAAGTAAGATGATAGACAAGGATTATTTTCCAAAATGCACTCTAGTTAGCTCTCAACTGCAATGCGTAGACCCAATCTAGTTCCTCCTCTTCTTCTTCTTCTCTTCCTTCTCAGAAGCATTCTTCAACTGCAATGTTTCCAAGTTCACGATGAGCAAGACATAATAAGAAATGATAACATACTAATGCAACTGTAGATGTTTCCAATCTTCAAAAGAAGCATAACTCACCATGATGATGAGAATCCGGACAAAGACAGCAACAAAATCAGTGAATAGGGTGAGAGCATGCTTCACATAGTCCAGATCCCCAAAATGTGCCTTCTCAATAATATCCTGGGTATCTACTACTATGTAGCCCACAAACACCAAGAGTCCAAAATACAACTGTGCAAGACAAAGGATGAAGTAAAAAGTTGTCAGAACGTTTGTGTTCATTTTAGTTATCAGAATTGTGCATAACCAAGTTCACAACCAAGTCTTATACCTCAAATTTGAAAAGGGCCATGGAACCACCAAAGATTGAGGAAGCAAAGTGCAGCCAGAAAAGGATGGAGAGACCAGAAGAAAGCAGAGCTCCAAGGTACAAGTACTCTCGACGTCTCGCAATCATGGCAGCTGCAGAGAAACAACCAAAAGCCACGGCACAACCAACAAAAGCACTAACAAGAATGCTACAACAGGGAAAATTCATTACATTAGAGCTAGTACCAAACCATAAACCAAATTATCTCCAAATATTTAGGATAAATTGAGTGCCTAAACAGTCTCCCAGCCAAAAGCAACATATAAGAGACAGGTGTTATACTGCAAATACTTAAAACTTCAGCGATCCAAACAGTAGATTATATGACAACAAATTTAGGGTGACAGAAAGATGATACTGCAAAAGGCTTAGCTTCTTCTTTACACGTTCAATATAACGAGGACATCCAGTGGTACCATGTATGCCCATAATGTATTATTTTTCTAATAGTATTAGAATTCCATACGATGGGTGCTCAAAGGTAGAAGTTCGAAAGTTTTTGACAAAAATGCAATGTCTCAGTGGAGCAGAAGCAGGGGAAATTGATAAAACATATCTCAATAACACACATTCAAATACGGTAAAAGATCCTAAAGAACATAAAACCATTTTGGCTTTTGATGATTATAAGAACATTCAAAGGACAAAAATCCAAGCACCTATCAGAGGAAAAGGAGGTACAATCCATACGTTTCAAAATAGAAAATAGGCTCAAAAACTCAAACTAACTTTTGAAAATCTCCTGTACTCTAAAGAGACATGTACCTTGAATCAAAGTCAATAGCTAATTCAATCAGAGGACCAATGGAGGCTCCTTCAAAGAGCGCTGCAGCCATAAGAAGCGACACCCTCTTTTGCTGTTGGTTATCAAAGACAAGCATCAGTAAAACGGAAAAAATAAATAAAAGAGCTACATGAAGTAATGGAAATACGATTAAACAAATACCTCTTGATAAGGAGGTGTTGAGAGAAGCCAAATGATGCTACCCATGCATCCAAGAGTGGTCAGAAATCCCCCAATATTCCAAAGAATGTGAAGGTACGCTCCAACTGCAGACGCTACGAGTGCACAACATAGCGAGAGATAAACCTGAGATCAAGCAACCAAAGGCATCAGCCTCTCTCTCTACTCTCTTCTTTAAATGGAAAAATACACTAAACTGAGAATAAGGAAATCCTTTTTCTACAGATAACAACCTCCACTAAAATAAAACAAATCAGCTGAAAAAAATGAGAAAATCAAACATGTCCTCAATATTAGGAATCAATAAAACAAGACAACATATTAAAAAAAAAAAACTCAGAAGATGTAATAAGCATATGGATATAAACAGTGGTATTAATCCTCAGCCCCATCTTCATCAAGCAAATCAAGAACTACCGGAAAACGTCAGACGATATTACGGAAAGAGCACATCAATTTGTCCGTTAACATCTAAAGTCCACACTGTTATCAACCACCGACGTAAAAGGGTCCGGGAAGAAAAGAAGTCAGAAATCTAAACCCGTCGGCCCTCTTCTAACCTAATCAAAATGAATTTTCAAAACAACTCGACCCAGTACGCATCTTCCAAGCCACAAAACGCAGAGCCAATTTTAACCTAATAACATAACGATATCTCATAAATCCACCGCCGTACTAACTCCCTCAAATTTTTTTCTTAATTCCAACACGCACATCAACACACACAAAAAATCTGATTAATCCTTCGAGAAAACAGCTCAGAACAAAACAAGAAACTGAAGAAACCCACAAACTTCAAACGGAGAAAACAAAAACACCTGTTTGAGATGAGTTTGCACAACTGGAGAAATCTGTCGGAAATTCTTGAGCGAATCATAACTCCAGCGATTCCGAGATGACGATTGCGCGTCGAAGAAAGAAGTGAAAGAATCCATGGTCTCTTCCCTTTGAAAGCTTCGCACCCGTCTCTTGATTTCACAACCACAGTCGTCGATATATTCTATATATTTAAAGATCAAGATCAATATCCATCCAACATATATATATAGGAGCGAAGAGGTAGTTTCCTTGAAAACTCCCTTCCCCTTATTTTATTTTAATTTTCTTGACATCATCATTAATTATATAATAAAATATTAAAAATTTATAGCAAATTGTTAATTTTTTTAAAAATGAATTAATCATTTTAAGGGGAGGATCTCGTTAACAAGTTCGAAATCATGAATTTGAATCCCATCGAAATTGTGAATGATTATCTCCATATACGGAGGTGTTTATCTTATTCTACGTGAGTTTATTATAATGTATTTCATAAATTTTTTATGTATTCGTTGAATTAATGTACTGTTTAATTCCTTAATTTATTAAAATTCCGATTCTATATAAAAGAATTTAGCATATTTGAACTTTTCAATGATTTCTTGGGGAAAAAGAAATAATTATTCTATTTTAAATTTTTTCCTCAACTTTTTTATAAATAATAACCAACATTTTACAAGAATTTTTAATTTTAAATTCGACTGATATGTTGTATTGTTATTTCTGGGTGCAGAAATCACTTGAGAGTTGAGGCTCTTGAAACATTTCGTGTCTTTAATTTTTTATAATATATAAAATGAGCAATTTTTTAAATAATAATTAACATTTGATTTTAAATTTAAAAAAATTAAGTACACGTATCGAACATGTAAATGCGGTATTTGATAATTAATTGTTAGTTATTTATTATTTAATGTAATACTTGTTTTTTTAAAAAGAGGAAAATTCTTTAAATATAAATATTTATTATTATTATTATTATTATTATTATTATTATCAATTAATTGCTGACGTGGCGCAATGGGAGACATTTTCTTGTGTACTGGAAGTTGTGAGGAGGTTCTAGCAAAGTGTAAATTTCCCTGGAGAATTCCAGCAACTCCAAACACCGCCCTCCTTGGCGCGTCATGCTCTTTTGATGACACGCAACACCACCAATCAAAACAAGCCATGTCATCATTTTATTGTCCCATTCTTGCCCTACCAGATATTTTTGGAGTGTTAATTGTCTGCCACTGCCAGCCTCAGCGAGTCGCGAGATGTACACACCGCGGAGACCGGCGGCGAGAGCTTCGACAGCCTCCGCACGAGCCAACCTAAACATGCCCCCTCCAGGATATCCCTTGCAATTTGAATTTTCTTTCTCTTGCGAAAGATTGCCTGCTCAAAATTGATTCTTAGTTATAAATTTTATGTGGTTTGAGAAATTATATTTAGTATTCTTAAAGTTTATTTTATTTATCAAATAAGTCCCATAATTAGTCAAAAAATACACTGAATTTATTGATATTAGCAAAAAAATTGAATGAAAATTGATATTTACCCTCGATTGACTTATTACTGATTTATAATAGGTCAAACAATTTTTTCTAATTAAAATACTCTTATAATGGTGAATATATACCTCCTCACATGCATTATCGAGTGAAGACGTATGAGGATAATTTTGTCAAAAAAAATTATTTAATCTGTAATAAATCAATAATAAGTCATTTGGAGGTAAATATGATTTTTTTTATTTTTTTGGTTAATATACGCAAATTTGGTGAAATTTGACTAACGAAAAGACTTATTTGTTAGACAAAAACAAACTTTATGAGTGCTAGATGTAACTTTTGAAACCATAGGAGTTTACGTGTAATTACATTAAAACCTCAGGAGAGGAGAGTGTCATTATTCCTTGATTTTAATGATTCCTTGATGGTGGTCGAAGCCGCCAAAATTAATTAGTGACTCTACAATCGTAGTAGTAGGAAAATCAGGTTGAATCCTGTAGGCACTAAATGTTAGTTTCTCGGTAAAATCTCATTTTTTATCCCGTTTATTAGGCCACTCAATTTTAATCTCATTCATTGCAAAAATCTTAATTTTATGATATTATCTTTTGATTCGTCTCAATTTTAGTCCCACCATCAATTATTTGACGGAAAACGTTAGAGTAGTCACATGCTTCTCACGTGGTATATCAATTGATACGTATTTGAGGGTAAATTTACATTAGGCAGGATAGAAAAGAGGGAAAATTAGAAATTAGAGTTCCATCCTCTCCTCTCTTCTCTTCCAACTGAAATTCAGCTTCAATATCTGAGAAGATGCCATTAAGTGATTCTACTTCTACAATTAGAACTCTCATGTTTTATTGTGGTAAGAAAGCATGTTTAAGAACTTCATGGACAAACTCAAGACCCGAGAAGAAGATTCCATGGTTGTGATGATATTGCAAGTGGGTATGGATTTTTTGTGTGGGAAGAACCACCAATGTGAACAAGGACAAAGAAAATCATACCTAAGCTCCTTCATAAGTTGAACAAAATGGAAGAAGAATTCTCCAAAATGAGGAAGAATGTGAACTTGTTGCATAAAATGGAAGAAGAGGTGGTTGAAATGAAGAAGAACGTGAATTTCTTGCATAAGTGTTTTGGAAAAATCCTCATATTTTTTCCCAAGCCATGTAGAATTGAAGTTTTTGACATGAAAATTCACACCACATTTATGAACAGAGTGTGGGGAAGAGTTAGGATGAGTTTTTGGTAGAGAAATTTCACAGAGAAAAATGAGGATTCAGGAAGAAAACAAGTTCGATGAATTTTACTATGAATTTAAAAGTCTTATGTCCTTCAAATAAATAAAAAAAGACTATTTTTTAATGAATTAATTAAAATTACATTATGAATCTCTATATTAACATTTGTATCAATCAAGCTATCAATTATATATCATCGTCAAATAATATTTATAATTAATCAATAATTATAATTATATTAATCACACAATTAATATTAAAATAGACTAATATTTGTACGTATGTGGAATTTAAACCCCTAAATTCATAATCATATGGTCTCAGCTGTGTTCAAACTACAAATAAAAATTCAGTCATACACAAAATAAATTAATTATAAATACAAATACCCTTATCCATTTATATGGACATGTTTTTGGGTTGGCGGATTCAAAGGAATGTATTTCAAATGATTTGCAAATAGAAAAATTAAATGATAAATTTAATATAATCACTAATTATATATAATAAAGATCTAAGATTCTCGGGAGATCAATTAATCTGTAAAATAATAGTTACTACTTTAATGTTTAAGTAAGTAACTACCTTAGTAGATAATAACAAGAACCTTATCAAATGTATGAAAATTCTTAGGTTGAGCGACGAATCGTATGAAGAGTATGTGAAATGTTTTGGAAATAAAACGCTATGTAGATGAAGGAAGTTAAGTGAGCTAAAAAATAAGTGAAAAATTTATATGGACAGTCAAGGTGTGAAATTACCGTCTACAACCTATCTAAACCCTTATTTATAAGAGTTAGATGAGAAAAACGGAGAGCGCTTGAGCAAAATTTTGATATGCATTGATTTCTTAAGAAATCTAGTTTTATGAGATACCATTGATCCAGATATGTCATGTCATTCGTGTGCAATGAGAGTAGGAAAAGATTCTGTCACATCAGCAGAAAAATTGCCTATTTAGATGAAAAGAATTACATATTGACCATTTCCCGAAAGTTCCACTTGGCATGCTTATCTCATGTTGGTGTGTTTCTTAGGCAGACATGTCATCCAAGGTATGGAGCGGTTCTGACATGTCAGTTGAGCTAGTTGGCCTCCAACGGGCTGAAATTAGGTCTGGACTAAGTTGGTCCTCGCTAGCAAGTTTTAACTAGGCTGGAAGTAATCCTTTGCTCTTTTTGGGCTTTTGTGCATTTTTGCCTACTGATTTTACCTTAATTGGGCTTTAATTCTTTGGTAAATTCGGATGGGCTATATGTTTGGGCTTTAAAAATGAATACCCAGGGTACCATCAATATATAATTGGTGACACAAATTTTTATTTCTCACAATAATGTATTTTATAATTTTACTGGTGATTATTATTTTATAAAAAAAAATATGATTAATATGAATTAGTAACAAAAAGTTTTGTATAATTAGTAATACTTGTATAGTGATGACCTTATTTGTTGTCACTATATTATATTATCGCCGAGTAATGACAATATTATCCATAATTCTTATTGTTAACAATAATATAGTGATATATCAAGATTGTTATCACTTAATACATATTTCTAGTGATAATATTATCTAACTAATTATATTAAAATTTATGATAGTAACTCAATTTAAACTATAACTTTTACATTAATATTAATGAATTCCAAAGTTTTTTAACACAAAATCATTATTTTTTTTTCTCGGAATCTCTCAAATCCAAATTCTTCCATCCATTTGCTTTGTCCAGTCCAAACAAGACTTTTATTGGGTCAAGCTGTGCAATGAAGAAGGAAAACTGTTGAGCTCTTTATATTGGAATCAAGACATTTTAATAGTAAACCAATAAAAAATAATAATAATAATGACAATTTTATCCATAGTTGTGTCACTAATAATAATATAGTGAAATATCAAGATTGTTGTCACTTAATACATATTTTTAGTGACGGCTTTAAAATTATCATATGATATTTTGTCACTAATATCAAATTTTATGATAGTAACTCAAGTTAAACTATATTTTATAAAGTATTAATGAATATAAAAAAAATTAGGAAAAAATGCAATTTCGGTCTGGCTTTTTAGGGGCGGTGCAATTTAAGTCTAGATTTAATTCAAAATATTGAATCAGGACAATCATTTAAAAAAAATAATATTAATTTAAGGACAAAATGCCCTAAATTTGCTAGAGTCGTGCACATGATACGCACATGACCACATACATTTGGGGATTTTTTCAAAATCTAGCGAATTAGCTTAGTCGGAAGTATTTTTTCAGTTGGTACTTACGTGGGTTTTTAAAACACGTCACCTTTGCCACGTAATAGACTGAAAAAAATACTTTCATGAAAGCTAATTCGCCGAATTTTGAAGAAATCTCCAAATTTATGAGGTCATGTGCGTGATTTCAGCAAAATTAGGGCATTTTGTTCTTAAATTGCCATATTTTGAAAATTACTGTCCTGATTGCTTTTTCGAATTGGACCTGAATTAAAATTACCACGACCCCTAAATAAATTGACCAAACTGATATTTTCCCTTTTTTTACATACAAAATCATTAATTTTTTTTTTCTGAATTTCTCAAATCCAAATTCTTCCATCCATTTGCTTTGCCCAGTCCAAACAAGACTTTAAATATTGGGTCAAGCTGTGCAATAAAGAAAGAAAATTATTAAGCTCTTTAGATTGGAATCAATAAAATTTAATAGTAAACAAAAAAAAAATTAAAAAAAAAAATCACTGAATGTTGTGAATTGTGGTGAGATAAGATATATTCCTGAAATTTCTGGCCCAACAATGTATTAATTTGAGAGATGAGAGGCATAAAAAGGGTAGATAGATATGTCATAATTTCAAGGCAATCTTGACTTACTACTAAGCTTAACAATTGATAGTGGGATCTGAATTAATGACTCATACTCATACCCCTCCTAAATTCTAATCCAAACCTACCCACATCAAGATTACGTAGTATAATTGGCTGAATTTGTTGTGTAATTCAATCTAATACGGCTAAGTAAACGACAACTTAGTTGTTTAAAGGATTTCCTTTGTTTTTTTAGTTATTACATAATTATATTAATATTTTTTGTAAATTAAACGATACATCGATTTGATTAATACATTGATAAATGAAAAAATTAAATAAATTATGATAAATAAATGTAAAGTGGGATCAATGCTCACACGTTTGGTGGGACTCGAACCTATGACCTTGAATTTATTTATGATACCTCAATGTTAACTATTAAGCTTGGACAACATTGATCGGTAATATTGAAGACTAATTTTATGCAACATAAAATAGGATTTTGGTCTTATGTGGCTTGCGACTCGATCGATACCCCATTATGTTAAATAGTATTCATTTTAGCTTCATATGAGCCTCACGATCTATCTTGAAAGGTCTCTCACGACGGAGAGGAGATCTTAGGGCTAATAAGTCACTCAAACTCCTTGTCTGCAGCTATTGAGGAATGCTCGCCTACGTTATCAACCTCTCACACGAGGGACTTAGAGATGTACATGGGCTCATTCCCATAGACAACACGAAATGATGTAGCTTGTAATTCAGTCGTTGCTCGATTGCGCAAGATGTTGTCCAATTTGCCTTTGTATGAACCTCACGGTTTTGTTATGAAAATGTGCCTCGTAGGAAGAGGAGACATTACAACTTATAAGCCACTCAAACTTTTCATCTACAATCATTGTGCGACATTTGTCTATATCATGATCCTCATTTCTAGTGGATAGAATTGAAGGATCATCAGATGTTAACAATACAAATAAGTTATGCGTTCGTGATCAATTTGTACAAATAGATAATCTTTACTACAATTGATGGTTAACTTTTTCGTAATATATTAATCAATGCTTATGAGCATCTGATATCAACATACACTTAAGAAATAGCATTTAGGGCCCTAACTGATTCACAATATGATATGGAAAGGGTTCAAGGTTAACTTCCCCAATAAAGAGACTCTAAATCCTTTCATAATAGAGAAGGGAGAAGATCAAGAAAGAATACAAGGAAGTTATGGAAGATGGCAAGGATCAAGGAAGGAAGGAAGGAAGGCGTAATCCATGGAAGGATGGCAGAATCCTAGGGATAGAAGACATTAAGAAGACCAAGGGAAATTATATTCTTAACCCCTCGTGGAGTTTTCATTTATAGCTCGGTCTAAATAGACAAGGATCATTAGCGTAAAGTCCATTAACTTACCTTATTTAAACCATTAGTATAAATACTTCCTCCCATTTTCTCATTTAGGAGTTTGGAAGAAAAACAAGTGATATCTATTAGTTGGAAAATTGTGCTTTGGTTTCATAAATAAACATTTTATATAGTATTTTTTATTGATTATTGTGTATGATTAATTTTTTTGCAATATCAAATTGGCACATTCTGTGGGAACTTACAATCTTGATATCAAGGATGCTAATACAATCCCGAGCGAGAGATCTTGGAACAAATGAAGAAATGGGATAGGAGGGGCACCACCACAATGAGAAAGAGCTTCCCCCCTTGGAAGATATCAATTTGAATCATCCTCGAGATCATTGGTAAGGACAGGAAGAGTTGGGGGCAAAGAGGATGGCTTGCCACCTCTAGCACCTCAACCTCCTATGCTCTAAGTAACGTAGGAGATGCTCTAATAGATCATAGAAGATGTAAGTGCATGAGCTGCAGAAAGATCTATTTTTCAGTTTATGGCTAATGGCTAGAGGTTCCCCTCTGTTCTGCCCACCAAGGCTATAGTATGCCCTCCGCCCCTGAGGATAATGAGTCGGGGGAGGATAACCCCTAAGATATATTAATGGAAGATGATGGAAGAAGTGATCAAATCACTCCTTCAGCTATCCCCTTTGAGTATGGAGAGGGGTTGAAGAGAGAAGGAAAAGAGATGGAGCATGAGAGTGATCTGTTACCAACGACCAAAAGGGGAACACCTCTCACCTCTAAAATGTTGCACATGACCCCTAACCACTAGCTATTGCATTACTAGAAGAATCCCATTTTCAGTGCAGATATTGGCAGAAGCTCTATCTCTAGGAATGCGGATCCCAAACTTGGGATTGACTTGATGTGGTGCTTTCCTTTTGTGAGATTTTCAACATCATAATGTTAATTCGTATTGCTATCTACAGGGTTCTTTTTTAAGGTATTAGCATAACATTCTCTTGCTTATCTTCAATCACATATTTCTTCGCCAATGCCATTGTGTGTTGGGAAATTTAGCTTCATGAAATAGATGGACACTACGGCTTTGAACATATGCAACCTTGGTCGGCCTAAGGTGAAGTTATGAGCAGATGTGTTACTCGTTGTGGATACAAGCCTAATGACATAGGCAAAGGGATCTACCTTGTTAGCTTTATCACATCTATACTAAAACTATTTAAAAGTGTGTTGACTTTTGACGGTTGTGCATTATTAATGCCCATCTGCGAGAAGGCCTTATAAATGGTGTTTTCGTTTAAAGTGTCACTATCCACTAAGACTTGCTTAACCTAAAAATGCAATATAGTGGTAGAGATGACCACAACATCATTATAGGGGGGGCACTTTTTTCCAAATCTTGATCATTAAAAACATTGTCATAATGTTCCTTAGTTCATCATTATTGTAATCTAGACAAGGTAACTTGTAATATTATCAATTACTCTAAGAGTGCATTTCTAATCCACATCGAATTTGTTCATACGGGTCCACTAGAAATGACTTTTACTACCAAGGGGATATCATCCTTGTCAGGTATATTCTTCTTTATTGATCCTTATTCTGTAAGGGGGTATCGGTGCCTTCAATATTGACTTGTTCTCGAATGGGTGGTTTGCTATAGTCCACATATCCTCTCAAGGATCTCATTTGGATCAATTTCCATATTTGATTCTTCAAATCATAGTAATTTCTTGTACTATGATTGTGATCTTTGTGAAAGATGTAGTATTTTCAAATTTCATCCTTTTTGGGGCTATCCCTCATACAAAGATGACCATCGGACTAAGCCTTATTGCTCTGCCACTTAAGTATCTTAGCATAAAGGGCATGGAGTGGTGTATAGCCCGCTTAGTTGTTTTTAGGCATGTGCTTACTTTCCCTTATGCCACTTTCACCTCTCTTATGGACAGTTTGTTCCCCCTTGTTTGGTTTCTGCGTCATAGGAGTTTTTGACCTTCTCCAACAGTTTCTTCTATCCTAATAAATTTTTCTGATCTGACCAATAGTTGATCTAGCATGGCCAGACGCTTCCCTATTGTAGATTCTTTAAACCTATATTTTCTCGGGTTTTGTTGTATTATGTTTGCTACGAGTTTGCACTTGATGTGCGGGTGTTTTAGGGTAGTTTTAGAGAACTTTTGGACATATACATTAGACTTTCTTGTTTCTGTTGCAACACAGTCAACAAGTAGGATAGTCTTAAGGTCTTTCTTATATATACCGAAGTGATGAAAAAATGCTAGAAAAACTGTTCAATGCTTTCTATAGTTCTAGCGACCAACTAGTTGAACCAGCCATAGTCTAGTCGGTGAGGGTTGTTTGGAATATCCTACTATAGGAAGCATCACCCGTGTCAAGTAAGACTGCATTTGCTTGGAATCAGCCTAAGTGATCCTAAGGATTTCCTGTTCCGATGTATCCACTCATATTTGTGACCTTGATCCAGGCTGGACGGCTTCAACAAAAATTTAAGACGGGAAGGGACTGCACTTCAAGGGTACAATAGTAAAGGAAGATGCCAAAAAATCTCTTGTCCTCTCGGGACAAGCAAACCTAGAGGGATTAAGAGCTTGCTCTATCCTTATGGATCCTCTTTCTCTCACCAGTCTACCTCGAGTAGGTGGTAGAGGAGATAAGTCATTTTCTTTGAGTAGGGAACTTCTACTATTGGCCTCCTCCATAAAGTGCACCTCTTCTTGTTGGTCCATTGGCCTCTACTCATTATTTCAGGAGCCAAGGGAATACCTTGACCTCGATGAGGACAAAGAGGGGTTGTGGGGGCAATGTGCGTTCCACAATATATTGAGCAGCTGCTCTTGAAGCGATCTAAGCAAAGGTGTTCTTGGTGGGCTGATGAAGGGTCTCATGCATCAATTGAAGCATAAGGATGGGGGAGGGGGGGAGAGTGCCTTGTTCCCATCCTTCTTGCTCCACTTGTCCTTGCCCATTTCATTCATCGACCTTGAGGGGGTCGCATGGTCATCTGTTATTGTAAAGATCTTTCCCACAATGCGTGCTTGGAAACTTTTTTGAGCTCGTCTAAACCTGCATTCACATTCCTTGTTCAAGATGCCGTGTTCAACTGCAATGTTTAGATTTTCTCTCCCATAGGTGATGCAAGAGATGATGTATCAAAAAAAAGTTGCGAGATAAAATAGTAATTATATTTTATAAAGCAATCAAAAAACACTTGAACAATAATACCTTCTAATTCCTTGATTTCACCTCCCTTTTTCTAATGGTATTAGGAAATATTTATACTATATAAGTGCATTTATGACATGTAATACGACAATGTAATAATGTCCCTCATTTAATTATCAGCGTGTGGTTGTGTTTTGTGGATCGGACGCATTGTAATTTGCTTGGTAGGCTAAAAACATGTGTCCATCCTTTGACCTTCCTTGATTGGAAAACCCTGTTTTTCCCTTCAATTTTCTTCTTTCTCCATTACCTTTATATAAATTAATAAAAGACTAAACTATTTTATATCATTCTTTTAGTTTATAAAGTACTCTTTTATGTATTAATTTATGAATATAGATTAAACATACACATATTTTCATATATGAATAAATAAATATACACAATGTAATTCTACATATATGATATATAAAAAATTATAAAAAAAATATTAAATGAACTAGACTTGGGTTGGACCTAGTTACAAACTACAAAAATCCGATATCCACATCAAAATTTATTTAGGATGTGTTTGGATTGATATATTTGGATTTGAATAAAGGATTTGAAGAAATGATTTCAAATGACTCCATTTGAAAGTAATTTGGAATCCATTCATATTTATCAAAACTTAGTCCAAAATTAAAATAGAAAGATCTGAAATCCTTTACATTTCAAATTATCCAAACATATCCAAAGTATTTTATATGAAGAATTTGAAATCCATGATTTCACCAAATGCAAACTTATAGTTTCAAAATCCACCTCAAATTATACTACCCTCTTTTCTAAGATTTGATGTAATTACATGTAAATTCTTGTAATTTGAGAAATTACATTTAGCACCCCTTCTGTTTGCATTTGTCTAACAAATAAGTATTTTCGTTATTCAAGTTCACTGAATTTACTGATATAAACAAAAAAAATTGAATGAGAATGGTATCTATCATCGATTGATCGATTACAAACTCATTGCAAGTTAAACAATTTTTTCAGACTAAATTACCAAATAAATCCATCAATTAATCAAAATTCACCGAATTTGTTGATATTAACAAAAAAACTGAATGAAAATTGATATTTATCCTCGATTGAATGATTACTGACTTATCGCATGTTAAATAATTTTTTTAGACTAAACTATCCTTATAACAATGGAGATATACCTCTTCACATGCATTAAAGCGTGAAGACATATGAGGATAATTTAGTCATAAAAAAATTATTTAACATGCAATAAGTCAGTAATAAGTTAATTGGGGGTTAATATAGATCCTTTTCTGATTTTATTTATTTTTTGTTAATATCAACAAACTCGGTGAATTTTAACATACGAATGTACTTATTTTTTAGATAGAAACAAATCTCAGGGGTGCTAGATGTAATTTTTCCATCCACGTAAAGCTTACCTGTAATTATATCAAATCTCATAAGAGGGGAGTGTAACTATCCCCTTTTTTTTAAAAAAAAAAAAAGAAGAAGAAGAAATTCCAATTAAACATGTCAAATTAAATAACCTCAAATGTTCCATGTTAATTTTCACAACACCAATATGAAATCATTGGTAAAAGAAAAAAAAAAAAAAAAGAAACCCAAAGTGGAACCTAAATCACATATGTTACAAGGAGGAAATAACAAAAAAAGCCCCATGGGTGATGGGTTACCGGCTACACCTTACATGATTATGACCAAAGGCTGGCAATTATTTTTTCAAACTAAAGTGAGAAGTGATGTTGCTCCCCATGACTTTTTATCCCTCTATTATTAAACATATTAAAATATAAGTATTAATCTTTATACAACCTTATTTGATTTTATTTTTAAAAATTCAATTTTTAATTCTATATAGTTTCAAATTTGTGAGGGTTTTTTTTTTTTTTTTGGTGAGATTGTATTATAATTTATATATACAAAAAAAAAAACTATTACAAAATATTAATTTTTTAATACAAAAATCTATCATGAAAGATCCTGATGATCCATGTACGATTTTTTTTTTCATTTTATTACGTCTTTTCATACAAAAAAATTATTATAAAACATCATAATTCATATATATTTCATCCTATCGTTCTTTGGGGGATAGCCCAATAATTTTGGCTCAAAAAATTTTTACGAAAATTTTGTGTTCGAATTTGAGTACGTGTGACTCTGATGGTTATGCGTGGAAAAAAAATACTTTTCATCCTATCACGTTCTTTCAATAAAGATATATTATAAAATACATAAATCCAAACCATATTTTTATTTTTCGCACAAAACCCAATATAAGATAAAAATCATTTGAAAAAATATTGAAAATTTTCTTGAGTTTTTTTTCTGATATATATATATATATATATATAATATATATATTATAATTATATTGATATTCATGTCATGACACTCAAATAAATATTCATTTAAGTAGGTTATAAATAATTAAGTTAATAATGATGGATTTATATATGTTACAATACTATGATTAAATGATTTTTTAATTTATCACTTTTTATTTTATTACTATTGAAGGACAATGCTAACATTATTATTATTATAATGGAGAGAAGTGCTAGAATTTGGTTGTCACATGGCTTCAAGAAAAGTAAACCAGCATATCTTGTGAATCATGGAACAAACTTTATTTTTCTATTTTCCCTCATTTTTTTTATCTTTTATTTTTCATTTAATCTTGGTCAATATTAATTAGGTAAAATGCATCCTCATTTCTCCATGCTTTTTATAAACTAGCAGTTGTGGCACGCCATTCTTGCGTGCATATAATAAATAATTTTTATATTTTAAAGTATATTATAAATAAGAGCAAAATATACAAATCAATACTTGACATTAAAAAAGAAAACTAATTTATTAATTATATAATTTGAAACGTGGAATGAGTTAGTTATCTTATTACTTAAAGGGCATTTTTGACTTTATAAAAAAATTGGTGCGGCGGTGTCACTAACCGCCGTTTGTGAGTATGGAACCTCTTTCCTTTTTATATTAGTATAGATTAAATTTGAAAGAATTAAGTTCTTGTGATATCAAAAATATTTTGATAATATCTTTTACGAGAACAGAAGTAGTTGTAAATATTAAATAGCTTTTACAGGACATAAGGAGTTCAAAAGAAGGATAAATTTGTAACTTTCCTCCCCGTGTTGTAACTGTCATCATAAATGAAGGAAATTTCTGAAAAATTCTTCTCCGAATCAGGTCTGGTCGAATCTCTCTCCCTGAAGGATACACTTGCTCTGTGATTCGTCACTCTCCCTGAATTGTACAACAATCACACGACAAGTGTATGACGCTTGCCATATAATTGGTTCAGATTCGATTCAGTTAGGTCCAAGCTAAAATTTTTCAAAATTCAATGAATATTTTTGTAGAAGATGAAATGCTAATGTTTTGCAAGTCAAACCCTTTTATGCCCATTTTTAAATCAAGAAAAAAAAAAAAAAACAAAATCAAATGTAAAGGTCATTTTCTTACATTCGAAGAAGAAGTTCAAAATAATTTGGCGAAATATTTCTCGATCAAGGTGAATGGATTCAATTATTGTGGCATGTGAAACAATAAAATTAAAATTATATATACTATAACGTGAACATAATATATTCGATATATGTACATAATTTAAATTATATTTATTTAATTAAATAAAAATACAATAAAATGCATAGCTGATCGAACCGATAACATAGAATAATTTTAAATGTGTATGAATTACAAATAATTGATGGAACAAAAAATTGATTCTACTTTAACAATTAAAATGAGTTATTCTACGGGAATGAACTTTGATAAATAGTATAGATACATATATCTTTTATATTATTATAAAAAAACAGAGGTGTTATAAATAAAAAGTGGTGATTTTGGCATCGTTGCATCAATTTTTGTAATTTTAAAAATGCCCTTCTAAGAAAAAACACATTATTCAACTTCTCAAGTTTTACGTAAACTTAACTGCCTAATTTATATATTTTAAAGTCTAAAATATTATTTATAATATATTTTTTAAAATTTAAAATATTATTTATTCAATGAAGGCAGGAAAAACGTGCTACAACAACTAGTATAATACAACAAAATATTGAGGCCATCTCAGTAAACGCCACGTAAATGAATATCTGAATGACCTCTTTCGATTCTATTTTGCACATAAATATTCATTCTTTTAACAAAAAAAAAAAAACTTAAATTTAGATAAATTTATGATTGTTTATCATTGTCCAAAAAAACTCATCTGTTTTTTTTTTTTTATAAAATATTCTTTATTTGTTTAAATTTAGATAACTATATAGTAAACTTTATCCAATAAATTCACAATTTTTTTTAAAAAAAAATACATTGTTATCATATTAAATTTCAGATTATTTATCAACTAGTCATGCTTTATATTATAAAGTATTTAAATTTATTTATATTTATTTATTATTTTTTTAAAATATAATTTTCATATACCTTAGCACGTACTAACTATTCTATTATATATATATATTTGGGATACAAAGTGGTGATGTAGATAGGCTTGTCTGGAGTCTCAACCCTTGAAAACCTTATTCCTGTACACTGTTTTGCTAAAATCAGACGGTAAACAATAAGGTAAGTGCCTGACACATCAGATGTGGGCCCACAGTTGAAATCAATCGGAGAGCGATCTATGGCTGCAAATGGGACTGTGACAACCAATACAAACAGCCTCAGGCACACTAAACCCATAGTATTATTTGAATATTAATGAGAATCATCTCACCCATCCTCTCATTTATCACCACAAAGAAAATAAGAAGAAAAGCTCCAAATCAACTCTTTGTTTCTTTCTCCTCTTTGTTTGTTGCTCTTTGAGTATGTGTGTGTGTGTGTGTGTTTGTTAATTCTCTCATTTGTTTTGTTTTGTTTTTTTTTTTTTAGTGTTATTTATTGGGGAAAATGGTTGTATGAGATTCTAATTTTTATCTTTTTTTATTAAATTTAAAATCACGTTTTCGTGTGAATAAAAATTTTTTGTCGCCTAGAAAAAATAAGAGTTTCTTTTGATTGTAGTGAAGTAAAACGTTAAGATTCCGTATGCTACTATAATATTTCTTTCTATTTTATGATCAAATAATATAAATACAATAAAATTACATTTGGATTGTAGAATTTGATTAGGATTTAAAGAAAGGATGCGGAAAGATAATTTTAAATGACTTTATATTAAAAAAATAAAAAGTCGATATTCATGAAATATAGCTCAATATGAGACGGTTTCCTCTAGTTAAGGAATAGGAAGTTGAAAGATTCAAAAAGTCACAAATTGAGTCGATTAGCTTATTAGTTATTTTTTAGAAGGAAAGACCGTAAAACTCTTTGTTGGTCAAAGTGGACTTGCCAAATGGTCTATTGGATTGTATCCAGTTAGACATCTATACGTTACTGAATACACAGAACCAGCAGGAGACTCACAAGTCTAAGGACCTTGGGTATTTTCGGAGAGTTTACACTTAGAGTGATGAGCCAAATTGGTTGCAAAATTAAACATTTCGATAAGATCAAACAAGTGTGTATTTAGTAAGAGTTCTTGAAAATCTAGTTGAAAATGAAATTCTCACTCAACGGAATTCTTTTTTAAAGAACTATGGTTGAATCGTCTTTGATAAGGAAGAAATCAAACCCTGTTGGATTTGGGTCGATCGGAGTTTCACTAAAGGATTTGCAATTCTTTTTACTACTCGTTGGAAGCTTGCGATTGAGTATGTCAAACTTGCATTCAAGGGCAAATACAATTTTTTTGTTCCGTTTGTTTCATTTTTCAATAATCATTTCGGGAGTCAAAGTCCATCGAAACCACGTTCTGATAAAAGTTATAATTCGTAGCTTTGGATCATACCGTAACTATTTTTCATCTAATTTCTCATTATGCTCATTAAATATCACTTTAACTCCTTTATTAACTTTAAAATGATATTAATATAGGAATTTTGTTACCATATAATCAATTATGAAATTATAAAACCAACGCCACATTTACTTTTTCAAATTAATTTTTACAATCAATTATGCAATCAACGAACCAAATTGGATCTCACTATAAAATTACCCAAACAAATACAAAAAATTATTTACTATTATAAATTTGAAATTCCTACATTCAAATTCATCGATTCAGATACATCGTAACACTAAGTAAAGAACTAAAACATTATTTTATTTCCTAAAATGAGCATAATTATTATTAATATTGTAATGTATGTGAAAAGCAAAGTCATTCATTTCACTCTTGAAAACTTATATGTGGAATAAAGTTAGATTTTACTCTGAATAGTACCTTGAAAAATATTAAATAAACAATAAAAATCTAACTAATAAATAATTAATTTTTTTAATTATTATTATAATGTAAAAATGAAAAATTGACCATGACATTCGGATTGCTTTATGTGAAGGTTTGAAGAAAATAGATATACTGAAAAGTCTGTAGTCAAACACCACACAGATGAGAAAACAGTATTTATAAATAAATAAATAAAAATTAATTTATTTTATTAAAAAATACAAATATAGTAAATAAAATAATTAAAATAATAAAAATAGATCAGATTAATAAATAATAATATATTATTATTATTTATTATTAATATTAATATTAATATAGTAGAAAAAACAAAAAAAGAAAAGCTGAAAAACATTACTTAACACCCAATACAATACAATAGAAAACAAGAAAAAGTCATATACAGAAACAAAACAACCCCTCTCTTCTCCCCTTTTTCCCATTTTCACCTTCTCTTTCTCAACCATTTGTTCAGATTCCTTCAATGGTTTTTGCGCTTATTTCCATTGGATGTATTGTATAGATACGCCCTGACCTTCATTGCTTGTACACACACAGTCTGCTGTTTTCAGTGGGTTTTTTCTGAGTATAAGAAGACAACTTTTTGTTGGGTTTTTGATTTCTTCTTCTTAATTTTTATTTTTATTTTTCATTTTTCTGGGTTTATTGCAGAAAAGCTTTAATACCCAGAAAGCATATGCTTTGGAAAGTGTAAAGGAATAGTGAAGCCTATTTTTATCTTACAAATTGTTTTCTTGAAAGGTTTTGATAATTTATATATATAGGGAAAACTGGTGTTTTTCAGCTTTTTTTTTTTAATTTTCTTTTCATTTTGTGGTGAATTTTGTGTAATTTTTGATATTGGGGAAGAAAAAAGAAATTGAGAGAGATGGGAAAGCATGGACCTTGCTATCACTGTGGTGTTACAAGTGAGTTTTTTTTTTTTGTTTTTCAACTGTGTTTTTTCCCCCAAATGAATTATTGAAGGTATTATCAAAAAGATTAATCGAATTTTACAATTGGGTTTTGTTCAAATCGTTTTGATATTGATTGATTAGTGGTTGAATGATATGAATGTTCATCCACTTGATTGTTTGGCTATTGAAGGGGATAACTGGGCAATGAACAAAACTAAGTCATATGGGCTGTTATGCTTCATCTTCTTGTGTTTTGTACTGGGCTTTTCTCATCTTTTTGCTTTGTCTTCGTTTGTATTCAAATTCTTACAGCTGCCACTGACCAAGAGTGTTTGATTTGCTATTCTGATCCTAATAAAATTGGTATTTCCTTTGGTTTGCAAACCTCCTCTTGTTCCTCAGTGGATGAGTACTACCTTTGACTCTCTCGAACCATTTTGTGTAAAAAAGAAGAATGTAGCTGATGTTCATAAATATTCAAGTGGAATTAACTGTGTCTCTGGTTCAATGAATCAATGCTTAATCATGTAATGGTTGTTCTTAGCTTCTCCTGATCATGGGCTTACTTCTTTCGTATATGCCTGCAAACCTCTAGCTTTCCAGCCAAATTTCGTCAATTATAATTGAGTGTCTAGATGGTCAAGCCTAGTTGAACTCTGAACTAATGTGAGTGGCGTTTCTCATTTATGCATTTTGTTCAGTCGTGGTAACAGGCACAACTATCTGTGAACTACCACCATGTTTTGTCGAAATGTCACTGCAAAGTTTCTTTACAGTTAGAGTTTATCTAGGACAACTTTTCCGAAAACTGTAGCATTTTTTCTTTCCAGAAGGCATCGTTGAGATCTGGAGCATGCACTAATAAACCATTCGTCCTTGATTTTTCAACCAAGTTCAAAGCCATGATTAATGTTCAATCAGTAGCAATTCTTCTCATTACTCTTGAACTCAGCTTTTGCTGAAAGGCTCCTGTTGGATCATAAATAACTTCATATATTCCAGTCTTACTCCTAGAAAAGGAGAAAGAGAAATTCATTTTCGTTACTCTTGAATTTCAGCTTTTTCCAAAATGCTCCTGTTTGATCATAAAAATAACTTCATATATTCCTATTTATTCCTGGAGAAAAAGAAAGACAGAAACTTGAATCATCAAATTTCGCTGGGACTTCCTCCTCTACTCAGTTCAACTGATCAGGACTTACACAAACAATTTCATTCTGGATATCAACCATTGCTTTGGCTTTCTGCTTGAAGTAGTAACTGGCTTTCAGATAACTCTATTTGCCATCAGCATGTTATAGGATGTCCTATCTGAGGAAGAGAAATTCAGCTTGTGTTAGTTGCTAAATGGTTGAAAGAACAAGTACTCCTGGAATTTGGACTCAAAAGAGAGATGATTTTTAGTTGAACTGAAACAGTTTTCAGGGTCTATTCTGACATGGGAAAGGTTTAATGCATTTGTTGCTAGCTGAGCAGAATAGTTGAGTGCAGTTTGGGGTCCACGAAGATAAGAGTGATAGCAAAATTCCTCCTTTTCTTTTAGGTTTTTTTTGCTTTTTACTTGCAAGGGTTGCATATACCTTCGTTTGTTCAAATGAATAACAAAAGAACCATTCTTGCTGTATAAATATTAGTGTTTTTTCACTAATTTGTTGCTTCTTGAGCTTATATTTTTGGGCATATTGAGATTCTAGCAAGCTGCTAAGATTGCCATGTAGATATATGAAAGAATGCTGATTCTGGTCAATCCTTCCTGATAATAAATCAATTTGACTTGTTATAATTAAATGTATGCAACAGCACCCCCTTTGGCGTAATGGGCCTCCAGAGAAGCCAGTACTCTGCAATGCATGTGGATCACGGTGGAGAACAAAGGGAACTCTCGCAAATTATACACCTCTACACGCTAGGGCTGAACCTGATGAGTTTGAGGACTATAAGGCTTCCAAGGTTAAAAGCATATCTATTAAGAACAAAAGGGAAAGGTTCTCAAACGGAAGTATGATAATGATACTACTGAATTTGGGGTGGTCCTTCTGACTATAGCCAGGGGTTCCGTAAGGGGTTTGATGAAGATACAAGTAATCGGTCTAGTTCTGGCTCTGCCATATCGAACTCGGAGAGCTGTGCTCAGTATGGCAGTGCTGATGCCAGTGATTTGACAGGTTTGTAGGATATCTCTTATGTTAACACATCTAGCACCATAGGTCCATAACCTTCAAGAGGACCTTCTAGTTGCCATTGTTTGAGAATTCCTAATTCTATTGATTTCTTTTTCTTTATCCTTTGAAAGGTCTGATGTGAATGCCATATGGCATTGGCCAGTAACATTTACTTTTGTTGAGAGCAAAATCTGAAAAATGGCTTACTAGATGAATGTAATCTGTGTTTCACTTTGATATTTGCCAATTGCTTTTTCCAGAAATTATGTCAAACTAATATATGAAATTCATATCTACCAACAACGTGATTTATCTTATTGCTTTTTCCAGAACATGTGTTCAATGCTATGTTAAGCTCAATAAAGAAGCAACTTCCTCTTTTCTTTGGATGGCATTTCCTGAGTTAATATTTTATGGGTTTTTTAATTAATGCTGAATGCATCTTGCAGCTTGTCGTTAAGCTCTTTCATGGTCGAGCTTCTTGATAATCTGGATATTTTGTTGATCCATTGTTATCTTACAGGTCCATCCCAGCCCACCGTATGGGACACAATGGTGCCTTCCAGAAAGAGAACCTGTGTCACTCGTCCAAAGCCATCCCCAGTTGAGAAGCTTACCAAAGATCTTTATACCATATGGCATGAACAACAGTCATCATGCTTGTCTGCATCTTCAGAAGAGGAGTTGCTTCTTGAGAGTGACAAGCCAATAGGATCCGTAGAATTTGGACATGGAAGTGTTCTCATTCGGCATCCAAGTTCAATAGCTCGAGAAGAAGAATCAGAAGCTAGCTCCCTTTCGATTGATCACAAGCGACAAAGTTTGAATTCTCGACTGGTGGCTTTTCCTGGTCTTATCGAAGACAGAAGTGTTAATTTTTCAAGTCAAGGAATTGATAAAATCAAGAGGCCTGCTAATCCAGGCATAGAACAAGAGCGCATCAGAAGGTACTTGTTATGTTAAACATGCAAACAACTAGACTGCTGAAAGTTTATAAGATGTTATCAAACTAAGCAATTTCTGAAGGGATGACTTGTGATCTAGATTAATCTGTACTTGACTCTCTGGCTCAGCGTGCCATAACTATACCCTTAATTTTTTTTCTGCACAACGCAACTTAGAAAGAAGAGATAGTTGTATGTATTGCAGTTTACAAGGAACATGAATTGACACCAGTGGTTTCAGGACATGACATGACTTGGGCATCCCCGCAATTTGCCATTTACCTGGCCACTTTAATGAAAATCATGACATAGATCATTGGCCTGGTAACTCTGGAGTGATCCTAAGCACTCAGCTTAATCAGAGACTGTTGTAGCTGCAGCAAGTGATAGCTTATTTCTTTTTCTTTCTTTCTTGTTTTTTTTTAGTAATGTGTTTTGGGGTTTTATTGTTCTGTACCTTGTTTGTCTGTTAGATTGATGTTTGCTTGTTCAATTTCAGAGACAAGGATCAACTAGAGAAATTACAGATTATGGCACATCATAATTCACCTCTATGTTACATAGACCTTCAAGTAAGTTGCCATTCATATGTTCTTTTGATATCCCATAAACAGTATCATATGATACAAAACTTGATGCCAAAATCCTGAGAATAGAACTTTTGTCAATAGTGAGACAAGTACTTATTTTTTTATTTGGACCTTAATCGGGACTGTTGAAGCAGAAATCTCCACGTTCTTGGGCTTTCCCTCACTCTTCCATTATATGCTATCAATTTAATAGTTTATCCGCTAAGTACGAACTTCATTTTCAGTGGTGAATTTGAAGGAATATTGTTTCCTGTGTCTCCTCTTTAATTAATCCATTTGCCACTGATTGTCATCTGAATTTTACTTATTTTTGCAAATCTTTCTCGACTACTAATCTTGACCATGAATGTAATGCTAGAAGCTTTTGTACTTTGTTATGATCCATATCTGTGTTTATGCAGGATGTTCTGAATTTTGACAACTTTGCGAGTCATTTAACAAATGAGGAACGGCAGCAGTTGCTGAAGCTTTTACCTTCTGTGGACACTTTGGAAGCACCAGACAGGTGTGCGTTATTCTTTTGTAGCTTACCACAGTCAACTATGGAGAACGTAGTTGCTCAGTAAATGGTTACTTTATCTATGAATGCAGAAAGGTTTCCAACTAAGCATATTACTTTGTTTTGAAAAAGAATTGAGGTTGTGTTTGGATTGATGGATTTGAAACCCATGATAATAAACCCTTTAACTTCTTGGGTTAATTTAATGTTACAAAGAATTTCAAATCCTTCATTTCTCAATTTGAACTATAATTTAATATGGAGTCGGTTGAAATTCTTTATTATCCTTTTGGTCACATCTAAATGGAGCCTGATAGAACTTTTATAATGCTCTCCATCAAATGTATCTCGCTCGATGGTTAACAAAAAAGATGTCACTTGAAGCTATAGATTATTAAGCTCTGAGAAGCTAACAGATTGTTGAATGCTTAGCAGGGGCTCATTTTCGATTTCCAGTCTTAGAAGCTTGTTTGATAGCCCTCAGTTCAAGGAGAATTTGTTGTCCTTCCAAAAACTTCTCGCAGCTGGACTTTTTGACAACTCTTTGTCTGACCTCAAGATAGAAGATTGTAAGATTCTGAAGAAATTTGTTTTGTGCAATTTGACGAAATCGAAGTGGGTGGAACAGTATAAAACCTTTAAGGTTAGTGGCAGAACTTTTGGTGCATCTTGAACCTCTTGAAACTAAACTATAACTGAATCCTGATTTTCCAGGAATCGAAGGGCAAAAACATCATGAATGAGTCAGAAGTTGCGGGAGAGTCCAATGCACTTGCAACTGATTCTTCACTGAGTGTAAAAAAACCACGAGAAGGACTGCACCGGAAATTATCAGGTAAAGTGTGAAGGGCACTCCTCCCTGAAATCTGTAGGCATTTTCTGCTTCTGTTTGAGAGTAGTTTAGCTGGTAATACTTAAAGATGATTAAGTCACCCTTAGGCAAACTGAATCTCTGACCTAGATAGAAAGAGCTTGCAAATGCACGTGAGATAGGATGTTATAAGCATGATTTCAAGCAACTATATAGATCCAAAGTACAGATAACAATCTCATTACAATTGATACATCAGTGCAATTTTACACTTTCCAGTGCACAAAGATTAGAACATAGCCATTTTAATCTGGTCGTAGCCTTACATGAAGTTCTTTCAGATTGTCAATTTCTTTCTCTTTATATTAATGAGTATTCTTTATTGTGCTGATGTTCTGCCACATATTACAAAGCCGATGACAACTTTCTTAATTGTACTCAGTACTCCTCATTGTGACCACAAAATTTTAACTATTAGCAAATGCAGTAAATCTTTTTTGCTGGTGGTGGCTGTTTAGACTATCCTTCCCAATTATTGCCCATGGATATGATTGTGGATTAACTCTCATATTCTTTCGTCCAATTCTTTTGCTCAGCCCCTGCTTATTTGTTATTTCAACATATTTAATTGTGTAGAAAGCAATTGAATCATTACTTTCCGACCTGTAATGTTTCGTTTCTAATTATTTGGAGCTCAATAAGGTTAACACCTAAACCTTCTCCGAAATGGTGCTTAAATTTTTATTGACTAAAATACCCTTGCTTATGGTTTGAAATTTGTAAAAGTGTAAATGTAATATATCTAAGTTGGAAAGGGATAAATGTAGCCAAGTGCTGTTTTTTGGATTTATAGCAGTTGAACATAAATAAATTAGTCGTTCTCGGTCATCCTTTGCCTTTCTATATATATCGTTTCTTGCACCTATCACATTTAAATGTCTTTTCCAGCTGCTGCTTCTAGTATCGTAATGTTGAAATATAGAAAAGAGAAATATTTACAAAAGCAATGTGGAAAAGGATGAGTGTGCTTAGATGGCTACACATCTCAAAGAGTTGTTATACTCTTGTCCTATAATGTATTGGCAATAAAACTAATGACACTAGTGATTTTCATGCTCCGCCTCGTAGAATTATTTTCAAAGTAATATTAACCACCGTAGGAATTGAATCATTTATTGCCTCAATAAATCTATACATCTAAGAAAACAGTATATGTTATTTTTTGTGTTATAAGAATATATATATATCCATCATAATTTTCTAAAACCAAAATGCTCTCCTGTTAGTAAAACCATCACAAACACCCTCTTACAACTATAGAAACCTTGCAAGGGCACCCTTTAGATATACAAGCAAATCACATCATGATTAATTAGATATACTCTAACAACATGCGCACTTAGTAAAAATGAATATAATGAAAGAAACAAAATCTATATGATGTTTATTCTGCCTATCCGTCTTAAAAGTTTATAGATTTTCCTGACTATATCCTCCAAACATTGTTTTAAAACATTGAAAAAGAAAATCTCTACAAAGGCAACCCTTTAATTAGATAAACATAACAAATCCACCGCTTTCACAATATAAACTTTACCAATACTTCTAGTGGTAGGTCTGTCATTTGAGAAACTTATTACTTTCTAATCTTTTATTTCTTAAATCAAGGATGAGACAGGAATTCCCCAATTCCTTTTTGGTTTACAAAAACGGACCATTTTTTCAGAAGATTTTAGATGAACTTTCTAAATTTTGAGAGGTTTAGGATTAGTGGCTCATAGCAACCTTATCCTAAGAATGATTGCTGTCACTGAATACTCATGGACGTGAGTGAAGACTAAAATTATGATAAATTGAAGAGCAACATCGTCATGCTCATAGCAGCACCAAGAGCCAGTTAGTTTTCCTCCTTGTCAACCTCCTTTATGTATCTATATATATTTAATTGAGTCTAATGCAGCATTTGAAATTCATGGACTATCAAGATTAGCCTGCTTTCTTATTTCGCCTTGTAGGAATCATGCCTAACAGTGTTACATTTCAGGAGATAATGCGACAATGGGGAGCCCCAGAAGAATAATGGTGACATCAAACTATGATCAGAAGGAACTAATAGATAAGGGGTGCTCTTTCTTCAGCCCAAAACGACTCTTTTCATCTCATAAGGATGATAGCTCCCAGGTGCTGGATTCCACCCACTTTGCTGATGAAAGTTCCGAACAGGATTTGCTGCTTGATGTGCCGTCCAATGGCTCCTTCCCACAAGCCGAACTACTCCTCCCAAGTTCGAGCTTTGGTGCGCAAGCAAGCACTAGTAGTAGTTCAGTATATCCGAATTTTGTCCGTCCCTGATAGAGATGGCAGCTATCAAACCCTCTTTATTCCTTTCCTCACCAGCTCTGTTTTTGGTACGCTTCAGTAACAAGCCTGGTGATCTTGCTCTCATTTTATTTTGTTTTTATCTATTGCCAGAAATAGGAACCAAAGATGAGGTTTGATGGTTGCCTTCTTTCCTCTCTTTCCCTTGAGGCACATGAAAAAAGGGATTGCAAGGGATGCAACTACCTGGCTTTTGCCTTTTCCTTCTTTGTATAGATTGACAAAAGATTGTTAAATAGCTAAAAGGGAGGAAAGATAGTAGTTTTTGAGGTTCCATGTGATCTTGATGTGCTTACAAGTTACAGGACTATGGGCCTAGTTGGAATTCATATGGTATCGTTTGTCGAATTCACTTCCTTTTCAAGTTTGCCTTTTGAGGAATTTATCCTTTCGTACCTCTGAGATCTACATACATGAACTGAAAAGGTGTGGTTGTTCAACAGTACAATTACTAGTTGGATCATGATAATACAACCGAAGATGGAAGGTACACTAAATTTCTTATGATTTCTAAGGTTCTTGAGTCGGAGAAGGAGGTGTCAACTCAATGACTGAGAGTATTGTTGTGGCATCGATTCAACACATATATGCAGTGCACATATCTGGTTCCAGTCCCCTAACCATCTGCATACACGTTATTTGTTTCGCCTATGTAGTTATAGTAGGCTAAGAGAGGGTTACGTGCATGATCAAGAAATACTTCTCCAGTCTCCGGCGATGCCTGGCTTTCCTTGGGAGGCGCTATTACAGTTTAGTTTGATCTAAGTTGTGGTTTGGGCGTTGCTAGACAACAATCTTCGGCCTCGGTTGTTTAGGTGGTAGAAATCTAAAATCTTAATGCAGCCACACATAAATTTCGATGCCACTGCTGATAACTGAATGTGCCTAAAGCTGACAAGGGCTGCAATCGAAATATGACTTGCATGATTATTTTGTACATTATTTATGTGTGCTGAATCAACAGATTATTTTGTACGTAGATTTTGTGTTGATTATTTTGTACATTAGTAGTAATTTATGTGTGGCTGATAACTGATAAATCTCATATAATGCAAAATAATCAACAAATTTCTATACATTAAACATAATTATTTTGTACATTAATAGTAAAAATTAACATATTTTTATGGTTATCCTGTAAGTACGGGTGCAAGGTGAGCCTAGCCGGCTCGCAAGGCTCGTATTCAGGCTCGGCTTCGGCTCGAGCTCGAGCTCGAGTTCTTAGTGAGCTCGAGCTCGAGCCTTATAGGGTGAGCTCGTGAGCTGGCTCGCGAGCTCATCCCCTTTATTTATTTATTTTTATTATATATATATATATATTATTAAAGTGCATATTTAATATTGTATCAAGTTTATATTCAAAATTCATCATATATTAGAATTATTAGTCAATATATCTCTTATTTAGATTTTATATGATAATAAATATGGTATTTTTATTTATATTATTTAAAAATAAGTTTAAGCAATAATTTAGTAAGTTTTGATACTTTTTTGTAAATAAATATTTAAAATTCATTATCAATTAGAATTATTAGTTAATATCTCATATTTTTAGTTTTAGATGATATTAAAATATGTTATTGTAGTTTATGTGTGATTGCAAAGTTATAGCTTTTTTGATTACTTGAATAAGTTACTCGCTAAATGATTGGACTAAATGTTTTCATGACTTTCAATTTTATTTTATCGTATTTCTTTTTAGTCTTCTTATGAATATTCTCTTCATGCTTCATATTTAAATTTTTTAATAATATGTTCCATATGGTAAAATAGTCTATATTTTTTTAAATTCGAATATTTTAGAAAAAAATAATTAATTGAGCTCGAGTCGAGCTCGCGAGCTGCTCGAGCTCGACTCGTATCAATTGAGCTCGAGCTCGAGCTCGAGCACACTGTCTACTGCTCGAGCTCGAGCTCGAGCTCCTCTTTATTGGACTCGTCGAGCTCGAGCTCAAATTTTGAGCCGAGCTCGGCTCGTTTGCACCCCTACCTGTAAGTATGCGAATGTTTGAATAAAATTATTTCCTAACAAAATATTTGCACCTGTATCATGAAAGTAGGTAGGTGGCGTTTTTACCCTAAATCGAGGTGTTTCAAATGCTTCTTCAATCATGATTTTGGATTCTCGTATTCCATTATTGAGTATTAAGATCTTTTTGTGAAAAATCTTTTCCTACAATAACGGGTAAGGTTTCTATAGTTGTGCTAGGGAAAACTCCAGGTTTTATTGTACAAATTTCTAATCCTATGTCTATATAAGTTGCAGAATATTCTGATTTATACTGCTCATACAACATACCACGGAGATATATAATATATATATAGAAAATAAACTAGTCATTCAATTCTTATTTTAACATCGTCGAAACTGAATTCCATATCATTACATTTTCTTCCATGGTTTATGATCTTCTAGGAAATTTAACTCCAAAGTCATACTCCCATTTTCTTGTCGTGCAACACTTGCAACCATGATCTCATGGCCTACTATTTCTAGTATGCCTTCATATTTACCAATAATAAGTTGCTGCAACTGATATAAGTCATCACAGGAAAAATAATTTTATTTTCTAGTGATGTCAAATACAACTTGAATTTGTTTCCAGCCTTTCGGGGCATCCAAGTTTCACATTATCAACCCTAATTGCCCAAGGAGTTAAAGCTTTTAGCAACTCATTTTCTTTTCCTTTGTAGCCTATAATCATATCTTCTGAAATGGACAACCTGTTACTAAATTTAGTTTTAAAGCTAAGTGTTCGGTCTAGAACTAAGTGATCCTTTATTACGATATCAACACCACCAATTTTGGGTATCCTAATAGGATCTGATGTTATTACCTTAACAAATTTCTTGAAAATTCTAAAAATCTCGATATATACTATTTCCTAAGAACCATTCAAAATGGTGCGAATTGAAATGACATAAGCTATTCTATAAGTTATAGAATATGGTCTATTTTTTTCTTTCATAAGATATTTTCTCTTAAATTCTGATGAAGGGTCAAGACTCGATTGAAATCTTGGTGAGTTAGGTTGTATGTAATCCTAGGGTGAATATCAAACATTAATTTACTTGCATACAAATTTTCTACCATTTTTCAAGACATCCATCTTAAGTTATTGATTCTTCTATTCATTATTGATAAACGCATTTTTAAATCAATTTCTTCCTTAAAAGTTGTTTTAATTACTACTTCAATAGCTTTTATGTGGGTCCATTTCATAGTAACAACTACTTCTTCTATAAACTTACTTAATTCTTCAAGAACTTCTTTCTTAGGAATAAATTCCATTTCCATCACATTACTAGTAAGTTCATTGACATTGCAAACTCGCCTATACTTACTCTGTAGATTATGTGATGCTTTATTTGGTTCAAACCTATTTGGTTGAGGACTCTACTGATTCATCCAATCCTAAATCCATCGTATGGGCCAAAATTAGAGTCTTGATGCATGATTCTTTTCATGGTTTTCTTTGATATCGTCATTCTTGAAAAGAATCCTGACAGGCTTTAAGAGGTTTGAAGTCTTCTCCTTCGTTGTAATTATTCTGACTCGATTAAAGATCTATTCGAATCAGTCTCTGTTTCCTCCTCATAGATGCTTTTATATGAAGGAAAATCTTCGAATTGGTATATGGATACCAAATCACCATGGTATACTACATTTAGGATATCATCTGGGGCTTCAAATTTTCGTAATTCACCATGTTTCTCCGTGAAGTATGTAGATATATGTTTTTGCTCCGCATGTCCAACAGTTGTAGTCCTTGGAACTTTCATTGGCTCTAGTATGGGCTCGTTTGAAAGTTTTCTTTGTAGAGGTTCTTTATGTGGATCTCGCGTCTGTTCGTCTATATCCTTGATATGAAACCCTCATTAGTCCTGTTTCTATCCAAATTTATATGATCTAGACTTCAATTTGGACTATCATGATCCCCTTCGGTGAGAGAATCTTTCAAGGGTATAAGTCACTGCTCTGATTCTTCCTCTTTCTTGGTTCGCTTGATTCTCCAATAATTGTTGGAAAGTCATTATTATCGCAATAGAGATGAGTTCTTTTGATCTTACCTCTCCATCTCTTTATATTCTTTTGACGGATGCTTAATAACACCAATCATTTAGTTTGTTTTTTAGGAATAATATTCTCCTTGCTATTGAATCAAATTGTTCTCCAAGTACTTTGTATGATTAGATTAACATTTTCCTTCATGAACTGCAGATCTTTGCAAAGAACTTAAATGGAATAACTATTTCTGTTCCTACACCAGTTTGAAAGAAATACTTGTGAAACCAATAAATATACTCATCTATTGAGCAAATATTTCTCAATTTGAGGCTAAAGAGAGTTTGTGTGTACTCTCTAACATTCTCAGCTCTACTTCCTTCGAAAAATCCATCTCCAACAAAATATATCTTGATAATCCTTTCTAGTCTTTCAGTGATTGCGCTTTTTAGACTCTTCTTCTAGGATATTGCTTTGGTGTCTTCAGGGATATTATCCCATCCAACCTTCACGAAACCCTCCAAGCTAATATGGTTGCTAATATCTTCATGGCTGCAACCTATTCATCTATTAGCTTCTTCATATATCGGAAGTCGATAACATCCAGGTTATGTATAGTGCCATAAGGATGCAAGGGTTGGAGCATTGTCCTTGCCCAAAGTGTATTTTCTAGCACTTTTCTTGGGTTTCGTCCTGAATTTTCTCTTAATTTAGTTCCCATGAACGTGGAGTGGCATTAATGTGGAAATATGTACTTTTCACATCGGATGATCTAATGAAGGATTATTTGAACCTGTACTTCCCTCCGGCAGTGGTGGTGCTGGAATGATTTCGTTAATTTGAATGTTGACCAAATCCACAATCCCATGTTGGAAAAGAATTCCATTAACTCCTGTAGATCTAATAGATCCACCATTGATACCTCCATTATTTTATGGATATGATGGCTTCAAGGATTAGGTCTTCTCTTGTCTTCGATTTCGGGATCTCCGTCACCTTTCCCTTCTGGTAGAGGTACTGGTCCAAAGGCGTCCTTGATACGCTCTTGATGATATATGGATGTTTCAGGGGTGTTCATTTGGCTTCTCTTTAGATCTGTGGCTTCGACGTTCAGATCTTTAAGATCCTTGTGTAAATCTGGAAGGATTTTAAGGATCTCATCCATCTTTCGGCTCAAAAGATCTATATTCATATATAAATGGATCAACCTATGTCCATAGTCCTAAACGGTCTTTTGAATCTCCCTTAGGTTTTCAGAGATATTCGAAATATTCAGTTTGAGTTCTTTCCAATCAATTCCTTTAATAATTATTTTTAGAACTGTAGATTTTCATAAATTTACCCCGTGCTTTTTCTCTTGGCTGGTATTCTATCACGGGCTTTGATGGAATGTAAGTGCCTCACCGCACTCCCTGGTAGTATCTGTTGGACTTGGTATTTTTGCAACCATTCATCTCTTTCTTCTTCCGTGAGAGGATCCAAGTCGATCCTTTTCGGGCTGTTGTCAAGTTTTTCAAAAACTTTCGTTCGATTCCATACTTTTGAAAAATCTCCTCCATTAGTAACTTAGTGGTAAAAATATTTAAATGTAATATAAATAAATATTTTTTTAATAAACATAGGCTCTGATACTATTCTCTGCGAACATTAGCTATAAGATGCTGAATGAGGATATAGACTAAAATTGTTCTTTGAAAAGTTGTACAGGGATAAAATTGTTTGGAATTTCGCTTGTGGACTAAAATTATCGCAATTTTAAAAGTTACCTAACTAAAAATAAAATGAGTAAAATTAATGGACTAAAATTAGTAGCAGACAAACTTAAAGGACAAAACGAATATTTTTCCCCAACAATAATTTAAAATTATTGGGTTCAATTCAACAGTGGGAGAATATCAAGTACCAAATATTCAAATAAGATATACTTAAAGTATTGAAATTGCAAATTCTCCAAATACACACACACTTACATAGGGTAAAATCTATATTACCCTCCTATGATACCCCAAAAGTTCAAATAAGTCCCTGTGATAAAAAAAATACCATATAACCCTCTATAAAATTTAAAAAGTTGCATATTACCCCCTTGTAAAATTTCATGTTCCCAAAATTGCAACTAAATGTGTATTTTGCCCCTAAATTGTCAAATTACCCCTGTATTTAAATTATACATATTTTAAAAATATAATATAAGAAAATATAATTTAATTATATGTATATATATAAAGAAACCTAAAAAATATAAAATAGAAAAATGGAGATAACACGCTGACGGACGAGAGATTGGCAGTGGGTGGGGTGTCAAAATGATCGTTGTCGGACGGGTTTTCCAATTGTGGAAAGCACACGTCGAAAGATAGTCGAATGTCAAAGGAAAAAATGATAGAAAATGGAGGGCGCGGGTTAGGGGCCAATATGCACATTTTTAAATTTTATAGAGAGTTATATGATATTTTTGTAATCACAGGGGTTTATTTGAACATTCGGGATATCACAGGGAGTAATATGTATTTTACCCCACTTACATATGTGTATATATACATATACAAATGTGAATTTAGATAGAAAGAGAGGCTAAAGAAATTTGGAGATGGCGAAATTGGGTTCCACAATAAGCAGCGAAGCCAAGGAAAGCATAACGGAGAGGTTGTCTTTGATGGAGGACTTGTACTTTCCTCTCAAGGTACAACCCTCGGCTGCAGCTAACCCTTCCCACCGAAAGTCCCTCCTTCTCGACCTCCTTTCTACCGATGCCGCCGTCTTTTTGGGTAATTTTTGTTCACTCAATCTAGCTCGCAGTATGATTGATTTATTCATTGTTTCTTTTTACTGTTTTCGTCTGTTTTTTGTTCTGAAATGATTCGGCTGCTTCTTTGAATTACTTCATTTTTGGACTGCTGCCAACTGCCATGCTTTGAGATGTTTGAATTTGCTCTTCTTTTTTTTTTTTTTTTTTTGTCCTGGGTGTTTACTCTTTGCGGGTCTTGAGATGTCCCTTAAATATTGACACAGAGTTTCCTTCTGTATTAATGCACATTCATATGGTAGGAACTTGTAGTTGCTTTTGTTTGTGTGTATTCTTTATGGAAGCGATGTAGCTATAGTTCAATGTAGCATGCTCACAAGAATGCGGACACCCGTTCGGGAGTACTCTGATTTGGGCCTAATTTGGTATTTCTATTTACAATGATAAACCCAGAGCGTTATGGATCGAAATTATCGCTTGAGGAACTCAATCAATTTGATGTGTTGAAAGACGACTATGAAATCAACTGGCACTTAAATCATCTCCGGAGTGTAATCAACCCTACGGTGGAGGAGAGGAAGTCTAAGTTGGCAAAGATCAAGAATCGGAGGTTGGCATATATGGATAAGCTGATGCTGGATGGACATTATTTTTCAGAAGATGCAATGAGAGAAAGAGAACCGTATTTACATCATGAGTATGTTGGAAAATTTCAGGATCCAAGTGGGAGGAGCATGGCTAGGCCTGGGGAACGATGGTCTGAGACACTTATGAGACGTTCAGAAGAGGCCATCTTGGTGGAGAAGATCAGAGGGGAACAACAAAGGTTGGGTGTGGCTCAGAGTGATTGGGTCTGCAATGAAAGCGAAAGGCAAGAGGAAGAGAGGAAGAGGAGGAGGAGGAGGAGGAGGAGGAGGAGGAAGAAGAAGAAGAGGAGGAGGAAGATGAAAGTGAAGCACAGAATTCAGTGGAGAAGCAGACAGAGGAAGTTGTGGAAGGCAGAGCACTTGGCCTTCCTATTAGAAGCTCCCGGACTCTTTGAGGTAAAATATGTTCTTTCTCAGCATTTCATATTATATGGTCACAATTATGTGCTCTTCCTTTTCCGTAAATGCTTTATCCTTTCCTTTCTGATTAGTATATAACTGGTCGGCTGAGTTCCGTCAACCACTGCTAGTAACAAAATTAGGCGTCACGATACATTGCTCCTTCAGAACATTGTTATGTTTTAACTAACATAGGTGGAATATTTGCATGTGGAATTGAAGTCTTCCATATTGTTTAAATCTTGCTGCTGTAGCAACCTTGCTTTCTGGAGAACTGGATTATCATTTGTGAAAATGAACTAATTTGATCAATCGATATCTTCTTTAGATTGACAATAATTTACTCCTGACTTGCTATCTGCCATAGTTTTACAACTATGCCATAGATACACCTGAAAGCATTAAGAAAATTGCAGTTGCAGTACCAAAAGCTTCTCTTGACATGGCATCTTGGTGTTCTCTTTTTGTTTTCATGCATTCAGAGTGCGACGAGAGAATAATCATGTCACCTAAATATTTACAAGTCAATATACGGAACTATGTTTTCAGAAGTAAATTAATACCCTTAAAATATGCGTAACTCATGATGTAGCTATATATATTATGCATATCATTTGGTAAAAATAAGACTTTATGTTATATTAAATTATATATTTTATATTCAATGACCTGTACAAATATTTAAATACATCATATCATTACTCACAAAATTATAGAATATTATAGATTAATTATATCTACAGATTTGCATATTTTATAGAAATATATATGTTCAATATACTATTTTAAAAAATGTTCAATATATATAACAACTCAAAGCATAAATTATGTAAATATTTGAACAGTTACATAAAAAATATAATGATTGTAAGCTTAAAAAGTTTACACAGATTTCTATACTAATTATAGAAGTCATAAAATTTGACTAATATTTATTTTAGATAAAACAATTTATAATAATTCAAAATTTCAAATCATGTTTTAGGGAATGATTGTACTAGTAAGGGCCGTTTCATCCTAAAAGTTTTGATCCATATTATTTGGGTATTTTGCCACGTTTTATACTTTAAGGGGTGAATGCAACTATAAGAATACTTTAGGAGTGGAAATTGTATCTTACCCAATATATTACTATATATTCGAAAATTTTGACAAGACTAGAATTTAGATTATACGAAGTCCTTTTTTCTTTTTTCCCGTTATAGTGAACCATTTGTTATTGCAACAAAAAGACGAATGGAACTTTTACATGGAAATTTCCAATAGTAACATACCTGACAATTGGTTTTCCTTTGCCTTCTCCCCTTGAGTAACGGTATCTTATGGATTAAAGGTTTAGTCTTTTTTATTGAACACTTGAACTTAAGGGTATGCTTGTGTGTCATACTTGTAAGGATGCGAGTTCAGAGGAAAATATAGCAATTATTAATATCTTGAATCATAACCATATTACATATTTATAATATTTAGTAATTGTTGCATAAAATTATAATGTAAAAAATGTTTATCTCCATGTTTTAATCTATGTCATTGTCCTTTTAAATAGTTTTCCATATTGTAATTCTTTGGATTCATGATCATTATGCTTTTATTTCTGAGTGCAGCATTATTGCTGACAATGCTAACATGTTATTTCTAAAAGAGGAAATATAATAAATATAACTTATAAAAAAGAAGTGATGAATTTGAATCTTAGGTCTTAGGAAGATTATGATTACTCCATTTGTTCATTTAATTTATATAACTTTTTAATTAAATATGAGTATATAAATTGAGAGTCTAGTCAACCTTTACGTGTTAATTTAAAAAGATTTTAACCAAGAACATTGCATATAATTATGTTTATAGGTGAAAATATGTGGTTAACTTTTCAGAAGCCAACATTTCTTATATTTCAAATTCCATTTCTATGCTAAAAGGTGCATTGTAAAATCCCCGAAATTGATGGGTTTTAATTTATGCATTTATAAGAATCCGCATAAAGAAAACGCAATCTTAATATCAAAATAATTTTATTTTGTATCGTGAGTCCTATTTAACGACTCAACTGCTTTAGAATTTAACGACTCAGCAAAGGATTCTAGGAGATGTATGCCCTTTGTGCGTTCTCATTCAAACTTCTTCTGTGTGGCTGTCATGTAGCAACATTCCAGTAGTCTGCAAATCGAGTCTCAAGCCACACTTGCTATATTTTGTCCATAAAAAGTTATAGAATACTTGCCGTATTTTAGAGTTTGACATTTTTAGGGAAAACTTTCTATGTTGTAATAGATTGTGCTTTTATCTTCAGCCTTTCCAGAACAAAATGAAGAAAGACATTGTTACAAAGATTGTTTTTCGAGTAATGTATTTGGTATGTTTCCCTCTAGGTGCAACAGGATGAGCATGGTGGCAACAATCAACAGTTCACAGCTGTAGAACCCTCAGGGCATGACAGTTTGTCCTCGGAGGAAATGCAAGATCGTATGGACCAGTTCATGTACATAATGCAGCAAAAGTTCTTATCAGGGGAAGATCATCAGCATCTGGACTACTCGAAAATTGATGAAGATGAGACCTTAGATGATCACTGGATGAAAGAAGCAAATCAGGATGCTGAAGAGAAGTATTTTGATGATATCTGAGAGTAACATGTAACATGAACATATGCCCAGAATTTTCTCTCTGAACTGTAACTTCCTAGTTTCTGTAATCATTTACAGTTTTGCTTTTGTTTTTGTTATCAGTTTGCCTCAATTGGGAGCTCATTTTGTATATCCTGGTGACAAAGTGTGAATAGCAGTGCTGGTCAAGTCGAACGAGGAATAGTAATTCCCAGAGACAGACACTAAACAATTGGGTTGTTTACACTTCATTTTGTCTATAATCTCAGAGTTCTATATCTAGGTTAATATTAAATCAGAATTTTGAAGTTGGCATCCCATGTGATTTAGATATATTTCTTGCTCTACAAATTCAAGAATTCTTTTCCCATAATCAAGGCACTTCATATAGAGATGACAAGGGGCGGGTCTGGAGTGGGTTTGTCTGGACCCGAGACCTGTCCGGATACGTCACCCACCTCTTTAAAACCCCGAGCTCAACCCATTGCCCCGCCCCTCCTGTCCCGTCTTGCTAAAAATAATTTCATTAATGAATTAATCGAATAAATTGTGAAATTAAAGATGAAATTAAAAAAAACAATTAAGTTTTTATTTTATTCTTGATTTTGTTTCTTATATATAAGTGTCTCAAATTATGTATTAAAAATAGTCATTATTTTAGATGTAGATAATTTTAATAAGATAGTTTTCAATCTAAAATAAATCGTATAAGACAAAGTATACGTCCATCTGAATTATTAATTTTCTCATCAAGTAATATCACTTTATGATTTACAATGAATTATATAATATAAAGAATATATTCAACTAATATTTTATTTTTTTAATAAGTAATATCAATTTAAATTTAAATATATTAACATAGTTTTCAATCTAAAATGAATTGTATAAGACGAAGAATACATTCATCTAAATTATTAATTTTTTCATAAAGTAATAGCATTTTACGATTCACAATAAATTATATAATTCAAAGAACACATTCAACTAATACTTAATTTTTTAATTTGTAATATCAGTTTATATTTAAATACTTTAACATACTTTTTAGTTTAAAATGAATTGTATAAGACAAAGTATACGTTCATTTAAATTATTAATTTTTTCAAGTAATATCATTTTTACGATCTGCAATGAATTTATATAATACAAAGAATACATTCAACTAATATTTTATTTTTAATAAATAATATCAGTTTAAATTTAAATACCTTAGCGTATGTCCATCTAAATTATTAATTTTCTCATCAACTAATTTTTTATATTTTGTATTTTTTTTTATATAGAATTGGATATATGCAAAATTATGTAAGTATTTTACATATAATACTATACTTTTTTATTATTAATGTATTACATAATCTATATCTATACTATATATAAAAGTGTAAATCTTTCATGTGTTTGTTTCCTATTGTGAAAAGACATTCATATCCTAACTTAAGTAATGGGAAAAAGATTTGTTTAGTCCTTTAAGTTTACCTAATATTAATTTTAGTCCGATAACTATGCCCATTTTTTTCTAAGTCCAGTAAATTTTAAACTATGATGAAATTTAGTCCGAATTAGGGTTTTTTATGTAATTTTCCGGCCAATTTTGAATTTTTCACCGGAAATTGCACGCGTGTCATTTTCTTGCTTAGTGTCCGGCCAAATATCCCATGTGTGTAGCCATGTGTGCAGCCACATATGCCTCAAGCTGACTGGGCGATTTATATATAATATTAAATTATTTTTTATATTATTTATATATTTAAAAAAAGTAAATCAATTTTCTTTATTTTTAAAAAATATTTTTAACTTTTTTTTGAAAACCTAAATTTTCTTAATTTTAATATAAAAATTTTTAGAAAAATAAATAAAAATTTAAAAATTTTCCACCTGCCGCTCGCCGCCCACCGCCCGCTGCCGCAGAGGAGGAGGAGGGTGGCGTCCCGCCCCCCTCACCTCTGGGCGACGACGTCGCTTACCCCGGCGGAGGGCGACGGCGTCGCCTCCACCACTGGGCGAAGCTGTCGCCTCCACCACTGGGCGAAGCCGTCGCCCAGATTGGGGCGACGCGACGCCAGTCGTCCCGACCAGAAATTGGTCGGGCGATTGGCGTCGCCCCCTCCACGGGGTCGCCGGGGTGGGGAGAAGGGTAGGGGAAGGAAAGCGGGGCGGGGCGGGGCGGGGGCCGATTGGAGGAGGGAGGAGGGGCGACAGGGGGTGGGGAGGAAACAGGGGGGACGCCGGGTGGGGGGGGGGGGTTTGGGGAGGTTTTTTTTTTTAAATAATAATTTAATTTTATAAATTATAATATATTTTAAAATATTTTGAAGAAAAATTTCACCTCATTTCAATTGCCACATAAGCTTAAAAATTCCCAACATATCTGCCAACTCCTCAAAAAATATCCAGTTGGAATGACATGTCATTTTTCCGGCCAAAAATAAAAAATCCGACCACCGGAGGACTAAATTTCATCAAATATTAAAACTTACTAGACTTAAAAAAAAATGGGCATAGTTATTGGACTAAATCTAATATTGGACATACTTAACGGACTAAAAAATAATTTTCCCTAATTTATAATAATAAATAAAAATTCGTTATAAAAGTATAAAATTCTATTAAAACAAGACTATTTAAGAGTTTTCATACCTCTAAACTATTTAGACAATGATAAATATATCATACTAAAAAAGTAGACTAATCATATGTCTACGCGAATAATTTTTAGAAGATTTATTTAAGTACTTTAAAAATATTATTTTACTAGGGCACAATATAACTTAAAATGAATGGCACCAAAATAATACATAAAATAATAAATTTCAAAAAAACATAAATATATATATATATATATATATATATATATATAACAAAGAATAAATATCATGAAGTTTTAAATAAAATTATCAATCTTATTAAATTAGAAATGCTTTTTCAGAAAATTTAACATGGGACTTCTTAGTAATTGATTTTATTTTAATATTAGTGGTAGAAAATTGTTGTGAGATTATCTTTTCATGTACTTTTGATTTTTACCATAATATATATCCCGAAATAAAACAACACTTCTATATACAACTTATGATTAAATATATAATAATGAGAATTTCTAAATTGTTTATTACTTGTGAAAAGACATTCATATTCTTACTGTGGTTTTTCTTTTAATAATAAATTAGAGGAATAATTACATATAGACACCCTAATTAAGACGTGTTTACACAAACCACCCTACTTTTTGCATAATTACATTAACCACCCTAATAGCCAATAGGGGTAGTTGTATAATGATATTGATACTTTTGGGGAGTGTATGTGTATGTTTTCAAAAAGCAGTGGGGGTTTGTGTAAATAATTTTGATGTATCTAATTGTGTATGTGTAATTATAAAAAAGACATGGGTGATCTCTATAAACAAGCCATAGGTTACAATCCATATAATCCACCGTACAAACTTCCAAACAGGAACCAGCCGTTCAAGCCCACTTTCAGACCTAAGGAGGAAGGTTTCCAACCTAGGAGGTATCTAACTGAAGCAGAAGTTAGAGCTAGGAAAGAAAAAGAATTTATGCTACAAATGTGATGAACCTTATGCACCAGGACACAAGTGTAAAATGAGACAGAATCAGCAACTCTTATTAAGAGAAACAGAAAATTGGATAAAATTTTCATTAATAGAGCAACAATTTGAACAAAAGCACAGAAAATAACAATCCCCAAAAACAGACATAAAAGTGATCTTCTAAGCTCAGTCTTCATTTTTCTGCCGGCCACGTGTCCTCGTGTCATTGTCCCAGTTGGTCCCCAAAATGTCACAAATTACAACTCGTTAGGTTTAAGCCCTAATTCAGCTTCGATGGCATCGTTTTGGCATTTTAATTCAATTGCGCCCCCAATCTTATCAGAACCCTTGATCCAACAGCTGAGGTCTCCTTTTTTCTGCGAACGGTCAGCTAATAAAAGCGCATTTCCTTGAAATCGTTATAAATTGCTGGCAGAAAAACTACAAAAGAAGCTGGTGAGATGATTCCTGTATGAAGTAAGACGAGTGGCACTTCCAAATCATGGGTGTTTTTAATCAACACGGATGTACAAGAGAGGACTTTGTAGTTATAAAAGATGGGACTTAACTAGAACTCCATGTAATCATTCTATTTCCGCAAGCTAGTGTAGAAATGAAGAGCCTGAAATCTACATCCATCACATCACTACTACAGTGTTGAAGCATACATGAGATGTTATGAAAATAGCCTTTTTGGCCTTATGGCCCGAAAAGGAGGATAGGCCGAAGAGATTAAGAATAAAGGAAGCACATGAGCCCCCTATATCTAGTGCTAATCCACATAGCCTAAGGGGGTGTTCGAAGAGCAAACAAGTGCAAAACATGTGGGGGAGCAAGCCATAACACTAAATCATGTCCTAAAAGAAGATTTTTAATGATGAATGGGTTGAACAATGAGTTGAAAGTGCACCAACCAATGATGATCAAGAGTCAATATCACAGAAGTTGATGCCTATCAAGCCAAGAGCATCCTCCTCCATGCAGCAGATCAAAACTACAAGTATTTGCATTGAAGTTTAATTGTATCTTATTATGTTTAACTGCAGGTTGGGAGGCCACAGTCAAATAAAAAGACGGTTCAAACTGGAGGTTCAACACAGACTATAAATGCAAGTAGCTCAAGTCCACTCAGTTATAAATGTATTTTTTAGTTGAATCACTTACTAATTAAAATGTGACTACTTGTAGGGAACTGGAGCATCAAGTCATGCAAACTCCCATGATTGTCAAGGAAGGAATGAATGTGAACAGTTTCAAATTTGATATGCTGTATTCCGAATTTGGAAAGAGTCAATCCTCCTGGTGTTGGAGCAGCGGCAACATCCAAGCAAAGTTGTTACCACCATGTCGCGAGCATCCCATTCTGCCTCTAGGAGATCTCCTTCAAAACCCCCTGCTCCTGCTGCTTCAAGAAAGAGTTCTAGGCAAACAAAGTCCTCTTCAGATGATGTTGATGATTTTCAATAAAGAGCTCCAGACCTGCTCGGATGATTCTAAAACTGTTGTTTTGTGTCTAGTTATTGAACATGTTTGTTGTTCTTATGTGTTGTTTGTTGAACATATTAATGTTGTTTATCTGTTGAGAACTTTGTCTGTGCGTCAGCCAGAAATAGAGCTTAACACAGCCTAGTCATGTCAGAGGACACAGCCGTATTCTAGAATAATGAAATTCAGAGTGCACCCGAGTATATGTAAACAGACACAAGAGTGTTCCTCTTTCAAGCAAAAGCTAAGTGCTACATGAACAGCCATGCAACTCCACACAGTTGTGCTTGAGGCCACTGTTAGTTTCGATAGCCAACGTAACAGCAGTCGCAAAAGTATACAAATTTATAACGTCTAGGGACCAAAATCAAAGGAGATGAACATTAAGACCACAGTGAATACTTGGCTATACAGAAGGACAAAAAGTATAATTAACCCAAACATAATCTAATGAAACCTGGCAGACAATCCAACAAAAGGAAAATTCAAATAAAAGAATTACAGTAACAGGGTAAATAGAAACTTCATTGCAACATATTACTAATAAAGATGGAAATTATATAACATTAAGTGGCAGTAAAATATATTACTATCAAGCTACACTTCATTATGGAATTGAAGCAAAGGGCAACTCAAAGCTCTTATTATCAACAATATTTTACCTTTCTACAGTTGCATTGCAGTCCAAAACCAGTTTCTCAATAAATAAACTAATGTAGGAAACATTAGTTTTTTCCACTGAACAGTAGCTAAGAATGGGGGAAAAAAAAGAGCTTAAGTCGTTTTCAGTGAGAGCAGGAACATAAAGAGACTACTTATCCTTCAAAGTATGCCATAAGCATTCTACATCACATATTCATCACCGAAAAGTTGCATGACTCATTGTGGGTAGGAGGAAGAAGCTTAAAATTGTGTAAATGATACAAATTACTGATAGCAAGGGGAAAAAAAAAGACAATGAAAATGTATTCAGTTGCTCTTAAACAGTAAACAACGGTCACCTGTTCATACAATTGAATTATACATGTGAGATACTAAATTGAGGGGACCAAAATTAGATGATATAATATCACAACAATAGTTAAAACTTAATATTGCTGTGATTGTAAAATGATACCAGTGAACCAATTCTTAAGGCTTTGGACCCTTCAGTTCAAATCCCTGAAGCAACCATGTTCATATAGTACAATGTTTGATATTTTCTGTAAAGAAACTGTCTGCTGAGTGGCTATAACTGTAAAACGTGGTTAGTTATAACATCAGGGCAAGACTGAGCTTGAAGAAGCTCCAATCGCGTGAACGGTGGAGCAAACTGCAATATGTAGTCTTCATCTGCAGCCATGCAACGAGATGATGTTAATGTGTTTTAACATGTATGCTCGGTGTGAGCACCGGGAAAATGAGAGGAAAACACTGAAATCTGACAAATACGAGACCAAGTATCCACTTTCCAGCACTGATCAATTCCAATAGCCAAATGAAATAACATTATTGAAGTTCTTACTCTCTTTGACTGTTCCATAAAGCCAGCATAACACCTCGTCCGCAAATGCTAGGCACACTCCCCCCTACCAGCAAGAAATCCGAAGAAATTGACCAGGAAATGATATAATCAGCACAGTTTGACGTGCCAATAATAAAATACTTTTAGATGTGCAGACAATGATTAGTCCACTGTATTTCCTAACTTGGGAGTACAAGTACTTGTACAGCATAAGATAATGTGCCAACTTTCCATGCAAGCACTAATAATACAAGTATTAATAACCAATCAAGGGGGGAAAAAATTCCGATTACTTTTGCGCTAAGACAAGGTGATCTCTTCATGTAAAAGTAACATGTTTCCCCAACAGTACTATTCTTAGCAACAGTGTGAGAGAATGTCCGCTTGGCATGTGTATAAAATAAAGAGAAGAAAGTTTTATCCTGCTCTAAATACCGATATCAAATTACCTGCCAGTAATTTTTCATCTTAACTCTGTGCGTTATATCTTTGGTTCTTAGTCGTTCTGTACGGACAAGTCTACCACTGTCATCCCTGCAGCAAGGAAATTCCAACCAACATGTATAATAACATTAAAATGATAAGACATAAAGCTTTCTGTTTACTAGGTCTTTGAGAGTATTAAAACCATTCAGGGATGAGAAATCAAGAATCAGCTGAAAAGACACAGGTAGTACCTGAATCCAATAACAATATAAGGTACACCAGCAAGGAAAGATTGAATCTGCGACATGGATAGGAGTATAGCAATATAAAATGTCAAGACAAATCTACAATAGAGATAAATCTAATATGAGACGCAAAGCAGAGAAAGATTCACATGTAGAAAAAGGACCAAAAAAGCAACATTCACTGATTGCAGGACAAGTTCAAGCTAAAATTACAACTGCTCCAACTGTACTAATGGTGAAATCAGAACTCTCCAAGATAATAGGATGACAGGAGATATGTTATTACATTCATGAAATTCCTGAAGGCACTTGGCAAGGAGCATTAAGCAAAGAGTGTTTCTAGCTGAAAGCAACTCTCAAGTTCAGGAGATTTTACTTCATAATCAGGCATCACCGCATCACCCACCTGATATTTGGCCTTCCATTAAATGTTCATCCTTCACTTAGTATAGAAACAAATTAGATCTCACCTTTCCACAAGCGGTTAGAATAGTATTTTGAACTTCATAGAGGGGACATATAGATATGTGAAAGCAATCTTTCAAGAAGTGGTTAACAGATCTTCCATGATTTATACGTGTACAACACATCCTAAAATTTGACAGATAGAAGGATAAGCTTCTACAGATTTGAATGTTGAAACATTGTACAAGGTAAGCTCAATCAACTAGCATGACAAGCCGGTCTAAAATTGCATTGACATGATGTACAGATATAAAAGCAACCACCTTTTTGTTGATGCCTAGCACAAAGACAGAAGAGGCCTATATTCATATCATCTTTTCTCAGGAGAAGACAAACAACTAATATGGCCAATTTACATAAGATACTCTACATTAAAGTTGACTCCATTTTCTTCTTATGGCTATGATTGTACATGATTTTGATAAGCCAAGTGACATTTATCAATTCATTCCACCATCAGAAACAGGTTGTTTAAGTAAATTATAGTTAACACTTTCAAGTACAATATCATCTTTAGAAATCAAATATTCCGATAGCCTCCAAGGACAGAATCCGTTTTAAGCAGCTACAACAAGAACTCATTTTCATCTTGGATTGATTGGTGCTCTATCCAATTGTCTACGAATGTATTAAGAAAGATTTTATTTGTCTCTGGAAAAATCTACGAAGGAAATATACAGATCAATAGTTGCATGCTGTCATGAATTAGTCAGTGGAGGCCTTCAATGAAGCTAATAAAGTGGAGGCCTTCATAGATGCTCTTTTACCATAGATGAAAAGGATGGTGATATCACTTTGGTCAAACAGACCATATCCATATATCTAGGAGAGAAATATTCTAAATTGGCATATACTAATAAAGCAGAATGTACAACAAAAGGGCCACATTTCTAGAGCAAACGTGGTAAAACAAATTCTCAAATCCCACATAATTTATGGTGCAGAAATTATTCAACTCCAGTAATTCACATATTCACTGAACTATTCCGGACTGTAAAAAGTCCACGACAAGAAATCTGCAAAGCAACTCCAGGAAAAATGCCTTGTTATAGTGTCTCCACTACCTATATCCATCATATAAATGAGAACATTCTACCTTTCAACTTTGAAAAGTCCCTCATAATTCTGAAATTCTAGTACTTTCTAAGAATCTAAATCAGGGAATGACACTTCTCCTTTCACAAGGCCTCCTCAACTCTATTTTAAGCCCAAAAGCGAAGTAAATTTTAATAACTAATACGATTGGCAGTAACTGTGGAAAAAGAAATTTTCATAAAATTCAGGATTAATTAATAACTTATCTCTACAGAACAATAAACCAGCAGCTATAAGGACCAATCAAGCACCACTCCAAGAAAGATACTACTCAATGTATCAAAACTATATATTAGACAATGTTCATTTAACAGCACTAACACCACGGGCAGAAAGAAAGAGAAGGAAGACCACAAAAAGGAACCATGTAGACTTTATACTTGGGTGGAAGAAATCCAAAGTAAAACTTTAGCAATGAAAATTACCCAGAACTTGAGCAATTTCTCCCTCTCGTATCTTTCCTCTGTGTGATAATCCAACTGTAGAATCACAAATGAGAGAGATCATCACAAGCTAGATAAGGAAACAAGAACAAACAACAAAGAGAATCCAACAACCATGCCAACCTCACGACTTGTTTTTAGTTCCACATAGAATCTCCTACCATCATCAGTTGAATCACAGCAGTCCATTTCAGCACCCATGAGTATTCTATGAGCTCCTAATTTGGTTTTAATCACAGCACAGTATTCAACATTGGCATCAACATGATGTATCCCTTCTCCATCAGCTCTTCTTGGATCTTCTGTGGCAAGAGTCTCGAAACAATAGCCCCAATAACATCTAGATTATAAAAATAAAGATAATAGAAAAAATTTAAGTCAATGGATAACAAACACTCACAAGAAAAGAAAATACATAAATTAGGCTCAACATTCTAAATTGAAGAGAGAACGACATTATTAATCAACCAGGAGGCTAAATGATATGCGTTATGGAATGTAAAAACTAGGCTTCAGAGGGACTCGAGAGGATCCTAATTAGGAAATGATTATTGGGATTTGTCAATGTATTTCCTAAATTAATCTTCCAACCCTGTGTATATACAGGTGTAATGTATTGATATGAAATCAATCAAGCTTTTTATATTTCTCTTGTAACATGGCATCAAAGCCAATCTCATTTTATGGGTTAAGCAATCCCCCTCCTCTCTCTCTCTCTCTCTCTCTCTCTCTCTCTCTCTCTCTCTCTCAGTTATGTTCAAGGCAGCAGAACGAGTACCAGCTCCAAGTCACCTTTGAAGAATGGCCATGTGATCTTACTGCCCAGTCAGGTGAGTAGTGTGACCTTGAGGTTGGTCGGCCCTAAACCATCAGGCCTCAATGTGAGCTTCACGTGCCATATTAGCTCCCACATGGCACCAGGCCCTCCAGTCATCTCTCCAATTTGAAAAAGTACTTGTTTTGCTTGTGATGCTCATCCTCATGTTACCAAGTTAGATCCCAAGAAAATAAAATGCTTTTTCCCAGGTTACTCTTGTTTACGAAAAGGATACCGGTGTTATTGTCTCTGTCTCAAGAAATACCTTGTGTCTACTATGTCACTTTATTCGAACATTTTCTTTCCTTTCCAGCCTTTTCCCATTCTATTATCAGTAACTGGAGAATGGTGATCTGTTGGTTTAATCAAATCACCTAGTAGTCACCTAATGTTACATGCACACCAGCTGCTCCTGCACCAACTCCACCTATTCACAATATATATTCCAGAAGACGTCATATTCCTGATATATGCCCAGCACCTATCTCTTCAACATATGATCCAACAGCTACGGTAATGGGAAACAAGAATGTATTATCCTATTTCATCTTTGTTTCATATGAATGTTTGACATCTTCTTGTGTTGCTTCTCTAGATTCTGTTTTGCTTCCAAAATTGTTCATGAAACCTTATCTGATCTTAGCTAGCATGCAGCAGTTCAGTATGAAATAAATGCTTTAGATACAATGGTGATGAAACTGGGTTTTTGTAGTTAAAGTAAATTGTGATGGATCAATGGCTAGACCTAAGCCCACTTGTTGCTAAAGGCCATGATCAAACTTATGGTGTGCATCAACTTGATACCTTCTCCACAGTGGCTCAATTGACAAATGTCCGTTTATTCTTTTGTGTGGCAGCTGCTCATGATTAGCCATTGCATCAATTCAATTGGATATAAAAAATCCCTTCTTACATCCAGGACTTATTGAAGGAAACCTATATGGAACAACCATGTGGGTTTGTTACCCTAAGGGAGTGTAGCAAAGCTCATTTGCGAAAATCTCTATGGTTTGATTCGTTTGAAACAGACCGTTGTGTTTGGTTTAAGCAAATTTAGTCATGTGGTTGAGAAGTTACAAGCAAGAGTAAGTCTGACTATTCACTATTCTGCATTATTCTTCTTGTTGTATACCTGGATTATATTGTTATTAGCGGAATTCGATACAATGGGATTTTATCTCTGAAGTCTTTTTCTTCACAACTGGTTTCATCTGAAGGATTTAGGGATAGTGAAGTACTTCTTGGGAGTTGAGGTGACAAGAAGCTAGAAGGGCGTCTTCTTGTTTCAAAGGAAATATGTACTTGATCTGTTAACCCAGTCACAAAGGTTATGGGCTAAAACATGCAGTACTTCTGTTTCGCCTAATTTGCATCTCATGGAGGAGGTAGACTTTTTTGAAGGTACTACGAAGGATAGAAGACTGGTCAGGAAATTGGACTATCTTACAATAACTCGTCCAAGCATTGCAAACTTTATTGGCAGGGCAAATCAATTCATGTCTTACCCAATAAAATGTCATTAGGCCCGCTTTAGGACATATCTTCTGCAGTTTGAAGGCACTCCTGGACTAATATATTGTATAAGAATCATGACCACACTTGTGTATAATACTTCTTAGATGCGGACTAAGAGGGATCCAAGATTGATCAGCTAGAAGTTACTGTGTGTCCATTGGAGGACATTTGATTCCAAAAAAGATATAAGGAAAAAAATGGTATAGCGAGATCTAGTGCAAATTCACAATATAAGGCTACAACACTTTCTCTGGAATAATGTGGACATATTAGCTCTTACTTAAAGTTGGTCCTAGTCTCATTGCCAGCAAAGCTATAGTGTGAAACCAAGCTGCCATTCATATTGCTTCGAACTCTATGTTTCATGAAGCATGGAACCGATTGTCATTTCATTCCTAAAAAGGTGTAGACTTGATTTCTAACAATGTATGAACACTGGAGAACAACTGGGGGAGTTTTTAAAAAGGCTCTATGTACAACTCATATCGTTTATCTTTATCACAAGCTACGCATGATTAATATCTACACTCAATCTGTGGGGGAGTGTTATACAATGTAATATTAGGGATTTGATAGGGATCGTAATCATGGATTTATTTTAGGGATTCACTAATATATTTTCCAAAATATTCTTCCCCTTGTATATAAATAGGGGTAATATATTCCTACGAAATCAATCAAGTTAAGCAGATCTCTTGATAACGGCAGGTCTCAATGCTGCATCCAACTTCATGCAAGAGACATTATATGTCATTGGTTTCAGCTAACCTTCTCCAATTTGCCTATCATGGCCGCTTGAGTGCATTTATGCTTATAACACAGAACAACACGCATAAGCATGTATATTTCAATTACTTTCCAGCTCTATGCAGCAAACATTTCATTCTTTCACTTGTGAGTTACCCTTCCTGTTCCCTCCCCAACTTACCCACTCCAACCCCAACTAAACCAAATCAAAGGATCAAGTAGCCAAGTTAGATACAGAAGTTTTCAGATAATATATTAACAGAAATGTAATTTTGTACCTTCGACGGTCCAGTTCACTTTGTGGCCTCTCAGGCAATTTATGCACATCAAGATATACAACTCCATTCCTTTTATGCACCCCCATTTCCCAAGGTTCGTGCCTGATATAAGCAGTAGCCAGAATCTAGAGATGAAATGCATCAGAAAGTGATTTAGAATAAATTGCACAAAAGATCGCCACCCTATCAAGCTTATCAAGAGCAACAGAAAAAGAACTAGCTAAGGTTCTTTGGTTTCAAATCGAATGGGGGCAAATCAGGAGAAATAATTTACCAGTCGTTTAATTGACAATTCATGAAAGATGGTTCTGTCTCTCCGAAAACAGTGTGTTTTCTGGTTTTAGATTCTATAAACCTACTTCCAAATTTCAACTGAACAAAACTTCTGTAATCATCTCTTGTACTGAACTTGCAAAGGATGGTTCAGTTGTAGTTAATTTACCAAAGTATATCAATATTTTGACAAAATCTTCAAGATGACCATTTCTTTTATAAAAAAAAGGAAAGGCAAAGAAAACCAGAGGAAAAAATTAAAACTGAACTAAGATATTGAAAAGCATTGACCGCCTTGTTTAAGAAGAACTGGATGTTTCAGATTGGATTGTCTTGATTCGAGATTTTCTCGATTCATGTTCATAGACATTGCAATAAGGTGAACTATGCTAACAATGATAATTGCTAAAACTTTTTAAAATTGACTAAATTGCCAAAGGAGAAGCTGAGAAGAAACTTTAAAAGCTGAACTCCATCTATGTACACCTAGGCAAACCAGAAAAACTTTAGAACATTGATAGTTATTATCCAAGCTAGAGATACATAAATTAACATTTAGTTGTTGACATCATTGTTCTTATTAACACCATGTTAGATTCATCCTATATTTTTAGCAAAATTTGCACTATCGAACACATGGAAAAGTAAGGAACATATTAGTTTACACGATAATTTTCCTTGAAGTCAAAATTTTGATTTTTTTCCTTTTCCTCCCTTCCCCCTCTTTCTTGGAAACCAAAAGGAGCCTAAAGCGATAAGAAAGAAACTATAGACTTAATTAAGTTTTCTGCACCAATAGAAAATTGTTAACTCTGCCAATTTTTATTTTATCTTATTATTTAACCATCCGGTTCGACCTGAATCGAGAAATGCAGGCATGTCTGCTGAATCATTGAAGTTGTGTTAGTTTCATTCATAAAAATGTTGAAAAGATATGGATAGGTTAGTAGCAAGATTGAAAAAGAAAAAGAAAGTGGGATAACATACTACTTACACATTCATGAAACTAGTGGAAATGCTTTCCTCTTGTTGTGTCCCAAAACAAGTTTATAGCATTTTACATCCTGCATATAGTACCCACACTCATTCAATAACTACCTATATCGTTTTCTTTATTCACTTTAACTTGGAATACTAGTCCACTTAGGTAATCAGTTCAAAGTGGGGAATGCAGATCCTGCCATCTCATCTCAAGTTCTGATATATTTAGACGCTTACAATCTAAGATAACAGCCTTAGGATTTTGGAGGTTGGACTTTTTGTGACACAAAAGGAAAAAAGGAGAGGTCGACAACCCTGGGATGTTTACAGTAAGATCTTCATAGTTCCCTAGTTCACAGCAGAAATTATAAGCTCGTTTTCATGTCCACTTCAATTGCAAGATCCATAATGGTTTCCCATGGTAATAGTTGTGCATTGGTCCAGCATAAGGAATGTTGCAGGCTCTGAGAGTATCAGATGCCTTGTCCCCATGGGCATATGATATGCAGTGATACACTATAATCCTTAAGTTGGTGCAATATAATGACAGAGCTATAATTATTGCATAAAGTCAAGATCATAAGTTTCACATTTGTCCATGCAAATGCAAAGAAGGAACATACTTGACATTGTGATTCCTTGAAAACAAGGTGTTGGGTCTTTAGATGCAGAGTATTTAGGGGTCTTTAGATGCAGAGTATTAATGGGTCTTTCACATAAAAAGTTTCAATGTCACATTTACAGTTGAACCAGAAACACATATCTGATACTTTGTGACGTTCTAAATTTCTAATGAAAAATGTCATATAGAAGATGATATGTTATGTATTAGAGATGTTTCGCATAAATATTTTAAATAAAAGTACTTGTTTGGTGATGTTTGAGAAAAGTATTTGATGTGCATCTGGATGGAGAGAGATCTGAGATCTGAGATAGTTATCGGACTTGCTTATTTTATAGAGGTGCTAGAAAGATTCACTAGTTTCTTATGTGCATATTTTTATATTTAAAAGTTCTAAATACCCAATCATACTCAACCCTTTCTCTTGGTACTCATTATTTCTACAAAAGCTTATTGTCCAACTACCTCCCCCAGGTTAAGAAAAAAAAGAAGATACCGTTCCTTTTTAATTTACAACGACATGCTTCTATCAAACTAGACAAGAAGGAAAGAGAAAAATGTCATTATCATTTTTTCCCTTCCCAAGAAAGTAAAAGATAGTTGACTTCTCTAATAGTCCCACAAACACATTACTCAAGAAAATCTTGGTAGTCACTTAGAGCCTACAATAATTCAAATAAGAACAGAAATAACACAGCAGCAATCAAAAGAACCAGCAATTACCTTGTTAAGGTTGTTACGATATGTCTGCAATAGAAGACAAGATGAAGAAAAATGAAGAGGTTAACTCCGTGGAAGCATCTCCTTAAACTTCTGAAATGCATGAAAGCTGGATAATGAATCTTACCACAAAGTGCATGTTCTGAAGAGGTATATTTTTATTTCTTATCGTAGCAAGAAGGTCACCAAAACCTTGAGAGCCCAAGTCTGGTGCGAACCCAAAAATTCACCACATTTAGAAAAATTGCTACTTGATTCAAAATACAAATAGTTATTCAGGAGAAGAGATGGATACAATATTACTCCTATTACAGCATACCTTTCTTCTCAATGAAAGTATCAAAAACCCTCATTGAGGTCAGTTCCAATATCTTCAGTGATAAGCCGCTTAAACAGCCTCTAGGAATGTGAAAAATTGATCCAGATGAGCTGGTTAATCGCATGGAGTGGAACTCTGATGAAAGAGAAGGAAAAACTCACCAAACTGCGATCATCGAAGTAGACATCCCCACCTTCGACACGACTGAAGCAAGCAAGTTCGCATGGCTAGTTTGCAAAATACACGACACAAAATGGATCAGATGATATAACTAAATGCATTTGCTGCAAAATGCGTGCATGAAGCCATGTACTGACACATGATGCAGTTTAGAAGTGTCTTTATCCTTTACATCTCTTGTTACTTTTCTTATGCTTTTTTCATAAAATTTTTAATACCAACTAATCCATTCGGGTCATTCCCTTAGTATGTTGGCTCTCAAAAACTAGGACACTTTGCCAAGGTGTAACCTGCTATTCCATAAGTACTACAACAGAGGGTACTTGCTCTCCCAGCAAAAATGCATGAGGTCACACTTCACCCAACACAATAATCCAAGATGTACAACTGATGTCTAGGAAGCAAGGAACTAAGACAAGAAGTTCACGTAACCACTCCTTAGCCTTGGTCAGTTAAGTTTTTACATCCTGAGGAAGACGGTGGTTTTATAAGGGATAGCATGAAGCTTATTTATGGATGCATCTTTTGGTGGTTGATAGAAAGAAGGAGGAAAAAGGAAATTCTTTTATCACAGAAAAGGTGTTTGGCCAAATGATGCGGCTGCAAGCGCCCCCGCCCCCGCTCCCGGCGGGATCCCCTATGAAAAATAGGTCATATCACGCATGCTACACTTGACTAACTCTGTTTCAAGTTGCAATCCTTTAGCATGGCAGTCTCTCATGCTTTCTTTTGGTCACTTGACTGGTCTATTGAGGGCTTTGCCCAAGCATAATGCTTAGCTCCTCTTGTCGACCCGTCTAAAAGCGAGTTAGCTCCTCTTCTTACCCTACCGTTAGGTCGTCAACAGTGAGTGAAAAGAAGTCACTAGTAAAAAGCATGGTGCTCAGACAAGACCTCAATAAGACCAGTCCTGTGAGCACAAAAAAGTGAGAGAGAGAGAGAGAGTTTTCATGTTAAGAGTTACAGCCAAAACATAAAGCCAGTCAAAAGTGTAGCCCAAGCAATCTAATATGCTAGCTGTAGGTCAAGAGCAAGAACACCTAGGAAATATTAAAGAAATAAATTAATCAATGAAAAGGCAGTCATGGCACCATTTTAAGAATTATGAGTTATGAGTAATATATGCAAATTCTGGTATCCGATAAAGGAACTTGATAGTTTTCACTACCTGTATTCTTAACTTTTCTGGGTGGTTTCCGATATATCCGTACATTTACAATGTTATCAACACCCAAATCCAAACCCTATCAACTGATGACCCTATGAATCTCACCTGTTACCTTTTGTTTCCATGGGTAACTTCAATTCACTCACTCACCATGCATATCTTTGCCAGCAAGTAATGCTTTACTACAGTGTCATTAGTGTTTTAAGGAATGTTCCTGGTGGAGCTCTAGCGGCCTAGATACCAAACAGTAGGCTAATACCAGCAAGTGATGGACTGAGTCCCCCTGCAACCTCAAAAGTGCAAACAAAACATGCATTGCAACAAATGTAATGAATGCTTTAGCATGAACTCAACCAATCTGAAACCATGCAGATTTTCAAATGACAAAAGTCATACTAATACGATGGTGCTCTGACTCTATGTAGATTTGGCAGCTTTAAATGGCATAGAGAAAAACTCTTACCTCCTGAAAAGCAATAGCTTTTCTGGCTAATGTTTCTTCACTTTTTGAGAATTTCAACTCAGAGACAAAGCGTTCATCACGATGACTATTAAAGAACTTTTGACCATAACCATAGTTTTGCCTTTGTGGAAAAGGCCCAGGACGGGGAAGGAGACCAGGTCCTCTATCATTCTGCCAGCGTCCACGCCCAAAACCTCCTCTTGTATGATTATTCGTATTGCGCACAGGGGGCAAAACTGAGAGTATACAACATAACAATGACATGATACATGGGAGCAAAGGTGACAGATTCCATACAAAGAAATCAAACATTATTAATGCATGCAGTGAAATCTTTATTTCCCATACGCAGAATACACAATACAGAGGGTACACATATGCTCATATATACCTGTAAGTGTAACCAGTGAAAATCACTTTCCTTTTCACTGGAGATTCAAATAAATTCAATGATATAGTTCCGGAGGAGTAGCCATTGGAGAGTAAGTTTACGCATAATACAGTTGCTCCAAAACATTGCTAAATGGCTAAAACCATTGCCAATACATTTTGCTTCTTATAATGCCAAAAAGTGAATCAAATTATTCAGACATGGTAAAGCCAACACCAATGCCAACAAATGAATCAAAACAATTGATCTTTCAATGTGGCTGACAATAACCAAACATTAGGACCCATCTGAGAGGTGAACTTTACCCAATATTGTAGTGTGTCCTGTTTTCACACTTGATGGAGGTCCCTAATATTCCGAATCCTAACGTCATAAAGCTCCACAAACAAAATATTTTTCATGACAATGATTTTCAATCAATATATTTTGGTATTCTGGAATAGTTCCTGTCATCTGCACCAAAGTCAAGGTGATGCATAAATTTTGAACATACTTACCTTTCAATCTTCTTCTTGAAGAAGAAACCATTTCAACATTTTAAAATGTTGTCCTGCTGTTTTCTTTTTCGGTCAAATTTACTCTGTGTTTAATCTATTCCTCAACGTAGGACCTCTGCATTTCAACTAAAACAAATGCCTCAAGCTATTCAGCTCAGTTTACAGATGAAACATCATATTAACTAAAATAGTCTTCACATGGCCAAACCATTACAAAAAGTAGCACTACTTACTCATGAACACAAATCACAAGTATCAAGTTTTACCATTCGCCTTAGTTGATTAGAGAAAGGAATGAGTTCCAAATTATCAAAAACAGAGCAAGTAGCCTCACTATGAACACAAGTTCAACAGAAAGAAAATCCAGGTGCGTTCTAGAAGTAGAATTAGATAAGAGTATTAACAAACGAAAAGAAAGCTGATAAAAAATGAGGGGTAACTAATCTTTTCAAGATAACTATAAAATTCAAGGCACTGGGGAGGGCAAGCAAACGGCTCAAAACCTTGCAAAAACCACAAAATGCACAAAATTGCAAGCTGCCCAAACCCGAAACTGTCTCAAGAAGAAGAAAGAAAAAAGCAAACCAAAAGAGGGGAGGAGGGACACAGAAGCATAAATCAGACAATTACAGAATCAAGAAAAGGTATCCTCCAATTGATAGGAAATACAAAAGAAACAATCGAAAAAGACCAATCCACACAAAACCCAAAATCGAAACAACTTTAAAATCACAAATCAAGGTAAGGGGAAGCACAAGAATCAACAAAAGAAAAAAAAAGCGTGATATACCAGGTACAGGGAAGGGACTGTTGGCAGGTGTTTTAATGTATTCCTCATTGTCAGAATCAAACAGATCCTTGTCCACCTCCGCCTCTTCATCATTTCATAATAGTGACTGTTACTATCATCATTGTAATTGTAATCGTGGTTATTGTAGGACGAAGACTTCACTTCGCCATGAGTATCGTCGTTGTCCTCCTCTGCACTGCTGCTGCGGTTGGAGGATGAGGAGGACGAGGAGGAGGACGCAGAGGAGGAGCCACTAGAGGAGGAGGAGGAAGACGAGGGCGAAGAGGAGGAGCTCTGCTGCTGCGGCTCTCTTTCTTTCTCTTCGTCATCGTTGGAATAATTATTGTTGTTCCCCTCTTCTTCGTCAGATTCTCCGAATAAATTCATAGCTTGCTCTGCGAAGTCCATTCCGCTGCCGCTGCTGCTGCTGTTGGTGTTGCTGTTGCTGCTTGCTTCTCTTTTCCGTTGCGCTTACGGTTGCGGAATTCTTGTCGACTTGAATTATAGGTTTTGCACAATCACATACTAGACTCTATACTTGTGACCCTGCCCCTTTCCCTAGTTTTTTTATTCTACAAAAGAAAATAGAAAAGATCCCCTAGATGAAAAAATGTTTGGTTTAGTTATTTTTTTGGCTAAAATGCATTTTACCCCCTGTGTTTTGTTGAAAAAGCTAAAAGCCCCCTGTGTTTTAAAAATAGCTAAAAACCCCCCTGTGTTTTAATAAACTCAGCAAAAAACCTCTATTCTGTTAGAAATTAACGGAAGGTGACATGCACGCGCCTGAAGTGCGTTTGGGCTTGATTTTTTGCGAATTTTGACATTTTTATAGTTTTTAATTGACTAAAATACCCTTATATTGTATTTAAAATTACTATAGTCAAAATGACTTTTAAATTTAATTTTTTTTGCATTTTTCTCTCCTCTAAAAATACAAATATTAATAATTATAAAAATAATATATATTAATAATTTAAATTATTTAATTAAAATATTTAAATAAATTTATACTTAAATTTAAAATAATTATTATAATTATTAAAACTAAAAATTAAAACTTTCCTTTAATTATATTTAAACATATTTCAATGAATTACTTTTATAATTAATATGATGTTTTAGTTATTTTAAAATTAAAAAAATTATTCTTAATTAATTATATGTTTAAATTCTTTTTAATTAAGTAAAATATATATTTAAATAAATTTAAATACAATAATAATTATTCTTAATTAATTATATATTTAAATATAATTTAAATTATTTAATTAACTAAAATATTTAATATATAATTTAAATTAATTCTAAAAATTAAAAAATTTGGGGGCGACGGCGACGGCCGCCGCCGCACAGTAGGGCGACGACGTCGCCGCCGCCCAGACCATGGGCGACGGCGGCCGCCGCCCTTCGTCATTATCTGGGCGACGTCGTCGTCTCCCAGATCAGATCTGGGCGACGCGCGACGTCGCCCAGATTGTCGCCCCCATCTGCGGGGGGCGCCGCCCCCGGCTCCGTCGCCCCCATCTGCGGGGTACGGCGCAGTCGGGGGGTGGCGCGGCAGGAGGGCAGGCGGGGGGAGGCGGGGAGGAGGAGGCAGGCGGCGGGGTGGGGTGGGCGGCGGGTGGGGTGGACGCGGGGTGGGGGAGATTGGGGAGGGGGTAGGTAGCAGGAGGTGGGGGTGGGTAGCAGAGGGTGGGGGTGGGGGTTGGGTAGATAGTTTTTTTTTTTTTAATAAAATTATTTATATATAATATAAATTAAATAATTAGTTGAATCCACCTTTCATTTTTTTTGAAATCTAACGGTTGAGATTAATTCATTAGATCTAATGGTCATTATTTGATCAAAAAAATCCAAAGGTTACTAAAATAAGAGGTAATATATATTAAATAAGGGTATAACGGTCATTTTATAAAAAAGTTAACGCCGTTAGTTACATTTAACGGAAAGGGGCGATTGAGTTATATTTAAGAAAACACAGGGGGGCTTTTAGCCTATTTTTAAAACATATGGGGGTTTTCAGCGGACTTTTTAAAACACAGGGGGGTTTTATGCATTTTAGCCTATTTTTTTTGTATTTAAAATAAAAAGGGATAGTTCTCGATGTTTGGTAAAATTATATGTAGATACATATCGATCAAAATTCACTAAATTTATTAATATTAATAAAAAATATATATTTTATCATCGATTGACTTGTTGTTGACTTGTTACAAATTAAATGAATTGTTCTTACTAAACTATTATTATAACGATGAAAAATATACCCTCACATACATGCATTAACGTGTGGATATGTATGAAGATAATTTGATCATATAAAGATTTATTTGAACTGCTATAAATAAATAATAAGTCAATCGGTGAATAATGTAGAATTTTATCTGATTTTTTTTGTTAATACTTGCAAATTCGGTAAATTTTGACTAATGAATGGCTTATTTTATTGGATGGAAGCAAATATCAATGGTACTAGATATATTTTTTAAAATCACATAAAATTTACGTGTAATTACACCAAATTCGAAGGGAAGAAAGTGTAATTATGAGTAATTTATTACGATATTTTAAAAATAAAAATTTGCAATTATACCCAAAAATGGGTATAGTTGCAAAAAGGGAAAAATCCAAAAATCCCCCCTGTGATTTTAGAAATGTTCAAAAACCCCCCCTGTGAAAATTAAAATATCAATTACACCCCCTGTGATATAAAATAAAGTTTAAAAAAACCCATGAGACCAAGGGTTGCTGCTCACGGCCGTTGACTGCGAATTTTGGTGCGAAAAGTATCTTTTTTGGACATTTTTGCCCTTATCTCACATTATATATATATATTATATATACATAATATATAATTTATATATATATATATATAATTTATATAATACATAAAATAAATTAATAACTATAATATATTTATAAATATAATTATATTAATATTTTTAATATAATTTTTTATTATTAAATTAATTATATTCTAATTTAAAAAAAAAAAAAAAAGAAGAAGTAGAAGAAGCGGCGGCGAAGTCGCCACCGCGCCCTCCTCACCCCTGGGCGACGGCACCGGAGAGTGTGACGCCGTCGCCCAGGGAAGGCGAGGGCGACGCCGTCTCCCACCGCTGTCGTAGGCGACGCCGTCTCGCTGTGTGGGCGACGGTCGTCGCCCTCGGCATCTGGGCGACGCCGTCGCCTAGAAGAAATAGTTCTAGGCGACGGCGTTGCCCAGACGGGGGCGACGATGGGGCGCAGGGGGTGAGGCGCGGGGAGCGGGGCGGGCGATGTGCGGTGGGCGGCGGCCGGCCGGTGGGTGCGGGGGGGGGGGGGAAATCAATCGGTGGGGTGGGTGGGATTATTACTTTTAAATAATAATTTTATTTTTTATAATTATAATAATTTTAGGTTGACCAAGTTGACCAGTAAGGGCATTTTAGTCATTGTCCCTATAAAATTAGACTTCTTTTGACCGGGGGGCAGTGTGATATATTGTTTGTAACACAGGGGGGAAACTGATATTTAATTTTTTACAAGGGGGTTTTTGATCCTTTTGCATAACACAGGGGACCAAATTGAATTTAACTCGTTGCAAAAATAAGGGGAGTCGTTAGTCGTTAGTGCTACTAACGACTCAATTTTATTTTTAAATGTGCCCAAGGATTTGGTAGCACTATCGAGACCTGGGTTTTTTCTAACTAAATATACAGCTAAAGATATACCTCCTCATATGCATTATCATATAAAGATGTATAACAATAATTTGGTTAGAAAAAATTCATTGGACCTATAATAAATCATAAGTCAATTGTTGATAAATATATTTTCATTCAACTTTTTTTTTCCTAATATAAATTTGGTAAATTTTGACTAATGAACGAGTCCAATTATTATACATATCAGGAGTATTAAATATAATTTCTCAAATTATAAAAAATTGTATATAATTACACCAAATCTCATGAAACGTATTGCAATTATTCCTAAATATAAATTATTTTGGGAGAAATCCAAGAACCCCCCTATGATATTGAAAATATTTATAAAAAAAAAAACTAAGTAAATAAAATATCAATTACACCCTATGTGATATGAAAAAAAATTTTAAAAAAACCCCTGAGGCTGGAGAGTGTAGTATACGCGCATTGACTGCAAGTGTGGGTCTAAAATTATATTTTTTTTTATAATTTTGCCCTTACCTCTCCAGAATATAATATTGTATAATATAATATATATATATATAATTTAATAAATCTTAAAATAATATATAAATAAATAAATACTATATAATTATATTAAGACTTTTTAATTAAATAATTAAAATAATCAAAATTAATTAAAAAAAAAAAAAGCAGCGGCAGCGAATCTGCCGCCGCTGCGGACATCCCTGGCGACCAACGCAGCAAGGGCAACGTTGTTGCCCATCGCGTCACCCTCGCTTCTGAGCGATGCCAATAGCCTAGACCAGAAAAGTCGAGCCGATCGAAGTCGAGCCGATCGGCAGCATGCATACTAATTGCCCCCTCTACGGGGGCGGAGGGGAATGGGGGAGGCAGTCGGGGGGTGGGGTGAGGGGTGCGTGATTATTATTTTTAAAATAATATTTTTATTTTTATAAACTATTATAATAATATATATAATATAATTGTATCCAACGTGTCATTTAACTCATTTTTTAAAGCCACGTAAGACTAAAAACCTCCAAAAAATATTTTAATTGATATGTCATGTTATCTTTTCAGTAAAAATCAAAATTTCGGTCCATCAAAGGACTAAATTTCATTAATTTTGAAACTTAATACATAAAATTAGGCATAATTATTGAATTAAAATTAATATTGGGCATATTTAACGAACAAAAAAATAACTTTCTACGTATAAAATATTAAATTTTATATATTATAGGTATATTTTAATTAAAATTTATATAATATACTATATAAATATAAATTTTTTCCTCATATATATAGAGGGCATTTTAGTTATTGTCCTTAAAAAAATAGGTTCAGGTTAACCAGGGGGTGTGGTTCATTGTTTATAACATATGTGATTTTTTATATTTAAATTTTTGTAGGGGACTTTTTAATATTTTTTCATATCACAGGGAATCAAAATGAATTTAACTCAAATTATTCTTCCAAACACTCAAACTTTAATCTTTTTCACTTTTAACTTTTATTTTTAAACACTCAATTTTCATTACTGTTTAAACTTTCTTTACAACTTATTCGCATCATAAAAGCTATTGCAAAGGCCTCTTAACTGCAATTTTGAGTTATACTTGGAAAATTCTAGTCAATAATTTGTTTCAATTGCACACGAGAAATTTAAATAGGGATCAGTGGGGTTGAGGGTGGTGATAATTAATTATTTAAACATTATTTATTATTATAAGGATAAATTACAAATGCCTCCTCTAAGATTTGTCTTCATTACAAATACTTTCTTATTGTTTAAAAAATTATAAATATCCCATGAAATTACAAATGTTCTAACAAATATCCCCTGTAATGCGCTGTCACAAAAGGGTATTGGTAATTTCAAGTAGGTATTTATAATTTTTCAAACAACGAGAGAATATTATAATTATGGCAAACTTTGAGGAAGCTTATTGTAATTTACCCTAAAATCGAATTAAAAGAAAGGAAAAACTTCCTATTCTCATATATTCAGGAAAACTGGGAAATGCCTAAAAAACATGTGAACGCAGGATGCAATGGCCATGGAATCATTAAGAGTGGTAAACTATGAAAGTCAAGTTTGCAATAATTTTGTACTTTGATAAACTCACATGTAGCAACTAACTGGCTAACTATGTTACATTGTAAGAAATTCCACCTGCTGAGGGGAAGAAATGAATGCGTCGATCAATTAACTGGCTAACTTGAATCAATCATATGGCAAGTGCAATATACTTGTCATATGATTATGTACAGTTTTGGAAAAGTGACCAATCACAGAACAAGTGTGATACACTTGCTCTGTGACTGGATTAGTTTAGGCAAATCAAGTTCGAGTAAAAAATTTTCTTGACGAAGATACTTATGTTGTCTCTGAGGACGTCAAGAAACAATGAGCTTCTTCCATCTGGCGTATCCCAAAACAAGAATGAGTAGCGCTATGAAAGCGTCTGTCATGATCCGACAACGCGCTTGGAAATCCCATTGACGCTTTACAATGTGCAAGGAATGTTCATCCCAAATATCCCAGCTGTGAGAGTTTCGACTGTGATAGCAAACGAGGGTATTGTCATCGTCAACTGCAGTTGTATGAGTTCGTTTCTCCGGTTGTCAAGTTGGATGTTGATGTAGTCCTTTGTATCGTCGATGTACTCATGACGTAACCGCAAGTTTAGGACATGCAAAACAAAGAGAATGTCAATGGAGTTTAAAACTTCACAACATGTTCCAATTGTAATTCTCTGCAACCATAATATAGTATTTCCTCAGACTACATGAATTTGAACACTATAGAGCTGACCTGCAGCAGAAACAATGCTATTTGATGCAGGACCTGTGGGTAGAGCCTCATATTGTTGATTCTGTATCCACTTCCGTATTAAGTGTAGTTGCCTCGTATCTTCATCGTCGTTTAAAAGATGTTCAATTTCGTCTCTTACCTACCAAAAACGATGTTTTGCGCATTTTTAAGCACAACACAAAGAGAAATATAAGTACCCTGTTTTTGAGAGGGGGAAGACCATTAAAATGAGTTATTGTAATTTTCCTTGACTTCAAGTTTTGGCCATTTTAACTGCAATGAACACCAATTATTCATCACATGTTTGCAGCCTAGTTGGAGAACTCCAATGAATAGGTGTAAAACAAGCACCCACACATAATAGCTACTATGAGAAAGTAGGTGAAATGTCTAAGTAGCAGTTCCAATAAAAAGATGGGAAGAGAAAAGGCTTGATAGCAAGCAAGCTGCTAAGTAAGAAACTTGGAAGAAGAATTATGACACGAGTACTATTGAACACATCATAAAGCCCAATGTTAAGACATTGCAGCATCCTTCTGAAAAAGCCGCAATGTTCAATGTAGATGAAATTTGAGCTCTTACAGAATTAGGTACCATAGACAGATATTTAATCCAAGAATATTAGTAGGCAATACATAGTTGCCTTATAAGAGTGACCTAATGCTATGTTTCTGAATGTTATTAGTTAAATACTCGAGGGTCGATGTCATGAGAAGGTATGATGATGCATTCTTAGTATGACCTTGTTGATGCAAATTTCATAAAGGTATACCAAAAGGATGAATCATTCATTCTGGCACAACAAGCAGTACAAGTGTACTACACGGAGTACCCTAGCATGAAGAGAAACAAATTGGACTGGATGACTGTATGCAAAACAAAAGTCAGAAGAGTCATTGATGACTCTCGATGGACCGAAGTCGCGTTTCAAGAAGAGGAGACAATACCTACTTCACAAGTTGTGACGGACAATCATAGTTATGACCTGCATGACCCAAATGGTACACAATCAGTCATTGTTCTTTCTGTTTCAAATCAACAAGGAGCAAGTACATCCTGCTCGGCAAATGATGAATCTGATGACGAATGTGACGAAGATATATAGCTTTGACAAGGATTACGAGACACAAGAAGACAATAATTATGATTGAAAGTTCAGTGTTTATGTAATCAAATATCTGTAAAAATCATTGATTAAATATTTCTATGATTATTCTGTACGAATAATTATATATTCAAATTGGGAACGGTTATAAGTAGCCCCGATCGTTCCCAAATCGTTCCAAATAGGAATGACCAACAGAAAGAATTGTCCCTTATATAACTGTTCCTTATTATACGCGAATACTGTTAAATGTCAAGTTGGAACGGGCAAATAAATAACAACCGTGCCTGAAAATATTACAACATTCTACAAATAGGAACTGTCTAAATAAAATGATTGTGCCTAAAAGAGTTCCAGACAAATTAAATTGGCGTCAAATGAAAAGTGCAAGGTAATTTTTACTTTTAGGAACAACATTCTATAGGAAAACAACGAGGAAAATTCAAAACATATGAAATGTCAAAATAACATGACTGTGCCTAAAGGAGTTCCAGACAAATTTAAATTGGCGCCAAATGAAAAGTGCAGGGTATTTTTACTTTTAGGAATGATTGTTAAATATTTGATCGTTCCTAAAATGAATTTAAAGCAAACCGTGCCTAAAAGTATTAACAAAACGTTCCAAATATGAATATAAAGAAAATTGTGCCTAAAAGAGTAACAATACCTTTCCAAAATATAACAAAAAAATCCTAGTTCACTTCTTGATTACGATATTTCTACATCCATAAGCCTGATTAATTTCAAACTTAAACGCATATAAATACCATACATATGTGGATTTATATAGTTGTCTGATGTAAAATCACGGTCTAATTGATAGTTGCATCGTTCTAAACCTCGTTAATTGTGAATCAAATACTATATCTTAGTATCTGTATAACAAATATGTCTAAAACTTCATCAAACGTAGAAGTTTGTTGATTTAACATATTCAATGGTCTGATTAGGCGATCCAGTATAATAGTATAAGATGCTGCTTACATCTATGTAAAACTAAAAATCTTGAATATACAAATATACTTCATCTACTGAACATGTATCAATTTATCGAAAAAAAATTATATGTGTCCAATGATCTTAATAAATTTGTGGTCTATTTTTTTTTTTATCATTAACCTGTCCAGAATGATTTTTCGTCCATTTTTAATTTTTTTAGTTAAAAAAAATATAATTTTGACAGTTAAATTGGAAGGGTAATTTAAAAGCTATCTAAAACAACGCCGTTCTACTTACCTAGGAACGATCAAGAAACGATTTACTTATAAAGAATCGTTTTAAAATTTAATATATATTTGACACTTAGTACATTTTTTCTTCCATCCCTTACCCTCTCACTTGCCCTCTGTCTCTCTCACCGTGCCACTTCGGATTTTTTAAAAATCTCCCTCTTACACTAAGGTGAGTTTTCTCTTCTTCGTTTTTTTTTTTTTTTTTTCATTATATGTTCTTAAAAATCTCCCTCTGAAAATATTTTCAATAACATTTTCAGAAATATTTATGAAAGTATTTTTAGAAACTATTTATGAAAAAAAATTCAGAGATTACAATATTTTTCTGAAATCAAAATATTTTTCTGAAATTAAATATTTTTCTTGAAATTAAAATACTTTTCCTGAAATTAAGATATTTTTATGCAATTTTTGTGTAATTTATATCATATTGTGTAATTTATGCAATTCAAAGACCCATACCTAAACCCAATCAATATTCTTAGACCCAAGCCCGGATCCATACACATTAGAAAAATTATAGATTGGGTTTGAGTTGGTCTCTACCTATCAATACACATAGGTCTATGTACCCAATTTGAACCACAATCTTACATCTATTTTTTTTCTAATTCAATTAGATTATTATTTATCAATCAATCTATTAGGGTGTGCAGTTTTCAGTTAATCAACCGAAAACCGACTAACCAAAAATTCGATTTAGTTAAAGTTATTCTTTTTAGATTTCTATTATTCGGTTCATATTCAATTTTGATATATATATATATATATATATATATATTATAAATATATTATATTATGAATTTATATAAATATAATAAAAATAAAGAAAAATAGCATTTTTAGTCCCATAAGTTAGCCTCATGTCACTTTTAGTTCCATAATTTATAAAAATTAGCACTTTTGGTCCTCATGCACTTATTCCCATCTATAATTTAACAACGTAGGTTACGTGCCTAGCACATTGTCATTAAGTATTTTTGGTTGGAGGAAAAATTGACCTTTTTTCAATAGTATCATATGAGTGCTTTATTGACCAAGTTGATTTATTTGTGGAAGAAATGATTTTCTGTGTTGCTTTTACTTAACTTCAACTTATAGAAATATGGTAAGGATATAATTCAATTTTTGTGAGAGAAGAAAGAACTCACTATGTTATTTTTTTTCTATTTTTTTTCAAGATTTATTTTCCTCCCCTCAAATGTAGTTATATTTTTTCTTAGAAATGGTCCCAAGCTGAAAAATAAACTAATTTTCTCTCCAGCCAAAAATACTTAACGATTACATGCATGTGTGTTACACTATTAAATTGTAGACAAAAAAGTGATGAAGGCCAAAAATACTAATTTTTGTAAGTTATGGGACTAAAAGTGCTAATCATGTAACGAATGGGACCAAAAATAAAACGGGTCTAACTTATTATTTTCCCTAAAAATAATGTATAGATATTGAATATCTTCATATAAGTATTTATAATAAAAAATAACAATTTTATAGCTAATGTATACTTAACATTATAATTATTAATAATTTATAGATAAATTAATATTATTATTTTTATATAATTTTTGGTTAATTCGTACAAAAATCAAACTGAAATAAGTTATGTTTGTAGATAAGCAAATCGAACATTTCGGTGGCGTATCAAAATTTCAGTTAATTGAATTATATGTTGAAGTGAACAAATCTAAAAAATTTAAAACACCATAACATTATTTATCGTTTAATTCTTTAATAATGTATATTTTTTAAAAAATAAATAATTAATTATATAACTATATTATCTTGTTGGGTATATTTTTCAATATCTTGATAGGTAATATTGTTTGTTTGAAGACTTGAAGAGATCAAATTAAATTTTATAATTTAATAATATTAAATTTGATTGCTATTAAATGTGTAGATTTGATATTTTCATAAGATTATTTTGTAAATGGTATAATAAATGATATAATATTTAAATAATCTATCGATACTAGTTATTTGTTGGTCTTATAACTCTAAATTTATTGATAAATTATAAAAAAATTAAAACAAAAATAAAAAATAATTTAATTAGTATGATTTGCAGAAAAAAAAAATTGAATTTGGATTTGATCCTACCTAAAAACCGAGTTTTGATCGGGTCAGATCTCTTGAATTGGGCTTATTGACTGGGTAGAGGATAAATTTTTGAACTTTTTTTTTTTTTTTTTAATTATTTAGATCCAGATAGAATCTCACCCTATCAATCGACAGACACAACGGTGCCAATAAAAGATTGGGTGTTTGAGGCTGGAAGTATGTTCCCCATGTACCGAAAGTCTGGGGTGCTCCAAAACCATAGTCTAAAAGGGGTGTGGTTGCACTGATCAACGAACCCCTCCACCAGTTGTTGTTCACAGAATTTCGCAAGATGCCCTAAGCAGCCGCAAAGATAATAGAAACAGGCAGTCTTTTCTGTCTGAAAACATCAGATGTTCATCGCCAGTTGTCGTTGGAAGCCGTAAGACTCTCTCGAGAGGTTTGAGGCTTACACATTAATACACAATGAAGACCCCCACAGCCCATCTAAATTATCCTTACGACACTCAATCTGCTTTCCCATGGAAGTTGTCATCTCACTGTGAATCATGTTCTTGAGCATGAAAATCACACCAATCTAAGTCCCACTTGCATATGTTTTCTTCTTCTTCCCCACGGTACTAAGAACAAGAAGAAAAAGAAAGAATGAGGTTCTTCTCGTACGTCCACCAAGAAGAAAAAGAAAGAATGAGGTTCTTCTCGTACGTCCACGGAGCAATATTAACAATCACCTTTTTTCAATCCGGTTGATGATTGAAACGAAACGAGATTTTACTAACGGATGGATCTATATGTTTGAAGGAAACAACTTTTAAGGGTATTAAATGTGTTTTCTAAGTCATGTGGAATCAACGTGTAATTACGCCACATACCAAGAGAAGGGCCGTGTAATTATCCTTGTAATTTAATACTGTATTAATGGTGATTTATTTTAGGAATAATTACACGTAACCCCATGTTATTTGAAAAATTACATCTAGCATTTCTGAAATTTGCTTTCGTCTAACAAATAAGTTACCCCGTTAGTCAAAATTTAGCGCTTTTGCTTATATTATCAAGAAAATTGGGGAAAAATCTATATTTACCTCCAATTGACTTCCTACTAATTTATTGCAGGTCAAATAAATATTTAATTATCCCCATACGTCTTTACGCATTAATGCATGTGAGGAAGTATATCTTCACCGTTACAAGGGTAGTTTAGTCAGAAAAAAATATTTGACCTGCAATAAATTAGTATAAGTCAATCGATGGTAAATATCAATTTTCATTCAGTGTTTTTTTGTTAATATCAACAAATTCGATAAATTTTGATTGATATAGAAACTTATTTGTTAGACGGAAACAAACCTCAAATGTACTAGATATAATTTTTCAAATCATAGGAGATTTATGTGTAATTACACCAAACCTTAAAGGAAAATCGTGCAATTATCCCTTTATTTTAACACTTTTTACAATATATTTTTCCTTTTGAATAATAAATTTGATCTTTACATCATGAAAATTGAGATATTTAATAGATGTCCAAAGCTGAAGAGTGTTGGGTCCCACGCGAGATGGCTGACCTTAGCGCTGACTGAAGTGTGTGGCCCTCAATTCATGAGAGAGAGAGAGCCGCGTGAGATTGTGAGCGCCCACAAATTCAACACACATACAAAAGGTTGTACGGAGAATATTTTTGCGTTGGGAAAAATTAATCGTAATCTAGTGTAAACTATGTTTACGCTGTCGAAATTAGATTAAAATACATAAATATTTTTTATTTTAATATAATTATATTTTTTTAAGGTTTGATATAAGAGATAATTACATTCTCACCCTCTAAAATTTAGTATAATTACACATAAATCCTCTATACATTTTTATATAGTATAAATAGATGAAATAAATCAAAAGGCAATTTTTAGCATTCTAAAATTAGTTCGTTCAAAAAAAATTATCCTTATAATAGTATAGATATAGATATTATCAATTAAGTGGGACCGTAGAAGTAGCTTATATTAATTACTATTGGTTGTTGACAGCTGTGTAGGACTAAAATGCTCCAAATATATTTATTTTTTCATCGTCTTTTCAAAGTTAATTTTCTATCAATAATTTTTATTTATATATATATATATATATGTATATTTATGGCTAGTTCGTTTTTATCATTTCTGACTAGTTATTCATTTTTTTAGTATATTAAATAAATATAATAAAATTTTAAATTATGAAACAATATATCGAGTATGTTTAATTATTAGTACTAGTAATTTGTGGCACATTCTATGTGCGTGTAACTTTTATAAGTATTATTTAAAATAAAATATTGATAAAATTTATTATTTAATAAAGTATCTATAATCTACACTATATAAAAAAGAAAATTCAATTTTTACTCACAAATAGCTGTTACTTACACCACAACATCAATTTTTAAATTATAAAAAATATCCTTATGTATTTTCAACCACATCTACTCAAATTCTTCTTTAATATACTAGTCGTTGCGGCACACCATTCCTGCATATATATAATAAATAATTTTTTATGCTGTAAAATATATTATAAATAGGAGTAAAATATACAAATTAATCAATACATTATATTAAAAAAATTAAAAAGAAGAAAACTAATTTATTAGTTAATTGTATAATTTGAAAAGTTGAATGAGTTAGTTATTTTATTATTTGAAAGGCATTTCTGACTTTAGAAAAAATTGTTGTGGTGATGTTATTAACCATCATTTATGAGTATGAAGCCCCTTTATTTTTATATTAGTATAGATATATCTATACAATCTATCTATACTAATATGAAAATTTTCACTCACAAATGACAGTCTGTAACACAAGGATTCAAAAATTTTATGTCGACAATATAGCTAAATTTATTTATTTATTTATAAAATATGATGTGTTGGTTCATATATTTTATTATTATTTATAATATATTTTAGAATATTAATAATTATTTTTTATATGCATGCAGGGACAGCATGCCATAACGGCTAGTTATACAAAAAGAAAAGCCTCTCTACACTCACAAACAGGGGTTAATGTCACCGCTACACCAGTTTTTGTGAAGTAAAAAATGCCTTTCATATAAACTAGCTGTTGTGGCACGTCGTTCCTGCATGCACATAATAAATAATTTTTTATATTTTAAAACATATTAAATAAGATCAAAATATACAAATCAATATATGACATTAAAAAAAAATAAAATAAAATAAATTTATTAGTTAATGTATAATTTAAAAAGTGGAATGAGTTAGTTATCTTATTAGTTTAATGACATTTTTGACTTTATAAAAAATTGGTGCGGCGGTGTCACTAACCACCGTTTGTGAGTATGGAACCTCTTCTCTTTTTATATTAGTATAGATAACTAACTTATTCAACTTTTCAAAATTTACATTAATTGTTTTTTTTATTAATATAATGTACTGATTTATGTATTTTACTCCAATTTATAATACATTTTAAAGCGTAAAAAAATTATTTAATATATGCACACATGAATAGTGTGCCACAACGACTAGCATATAAAATAATAAGTTAATATTAAATTTATAAAAAATTATAACAAAAAAATGAATAATTTTTTTTTAAAAAAAAAGAATAGCTATTGAAAGATAATGGGGAGTGGGAAGTTAGATGGGCGGGTGAAAAGACACCAGTTCGCCCTTCTTCAATGATATGCAGTGGAAATCTATACTGCATATAATTGAAGAGCACCAAATTTTGTGTCTTTGGTATAGCAAAACTACCTCTAAATAGCACTAATATAAAAAAAAAAAAGGCCATTTATACTTGCAAATTATAGTTAATAACACTCGTCGTACCAACTTTTCTGGTCCAAAAAAAATGTCTTTTAATTAATAAGATAACTGACTTAATCAAATTCTAACATTTTATTAAATTAATTTTTTTTTCTCTCTCTCTCTATTTTAATATAATAATATTTAATATAATAATGTGTATTTATAATATATTATAAATATAAAATTTATTTATTATATATATATACTATATAAAAAAGAAAATGCCTTTCCCACTCACAAAATGGTGGTTACCTACACCACGACACCAACCAAAAAAACTATTCAACCAACATAATAACTAACTTATTTAACTTTTTTAAATTTTACATTAATTATTTTCTTTCTATTCTTTTGTTTCTAATGTAATGTATTGATTATATATATATATATATATTTTATTTATAATATTATTTTTAATATAATATTTATTCATTATATGCACACAAAAACAGCATACCACAACGACTAGTACGCAAAAACAACATGCTGAAATAACTAATAAAAGGAAAAATTAATTAAAAAATGTAAAAAAAATAAAATTACTCAATTGGGGTGAAATCCAAAATTTAAAAAAAAAGGCAGCACCGCATTAAGTAAACGCGGTGCTGCAAGTTTTAATAGAGCACCGCGATTTAAATTTAATATATTTAATTTTTTTTTAATAGAGCACCGCGATTTTTCACCGCGGTGCTGCAAACAAAATTTGGGCCTATTAATTTTTTTCAAAAAAAATTGCAGCACCGCGTTCACTGCCTAACATTTTAAAAACTTGAATTTCACTCTAATTGTGCAATTGTTGTTTTTTTTTTTACATTTTTTAATTAATTTCCCCATAATAAAATGGGCGTAAAAGCAGAGTCCTGAAAAGTTCAACTTAAATCCTAGGATTTGACCAAGAAAAAATATGGTGTGAAGAGTGTTAGTTTTCTTGGTCGTGTTAGCAGTTACGCGTCCTTATCCTCCAATTTACTCTTCACTTCTTTCCTTTTCATACCCTATTTTTTAGTGTTAGTACGCTCTTCATTAATTCCACACCTTCGTCTCTTTCACATGGACTACCTACCAATTTAGCCTCCCCACGCTCAATTAAATAATAGAGATTTAATATAATTTATATTTTTATAATATTGTATATGAGTAAATTATTCTATTATTAAAAATAATATTTTATTCTTTTTATATTTCTTAAAATAAAATAATTTATCTACTTATCTAGAGAGGTAATTTGTTTCATATACAAAAAATAGGGGATAAATTGCTGCATTTTACAAAATATAAAGGGGCAAATTGCTAATTTTTTCACAGGGGATATTTGCTTATTTTCAATATCATTGGGGAATTGCTTGCATTTTTTTTCATTAATTATGATTAATTATATTTTGTCATTCGAACTATAACTATTTTTACACTCTAACATCTAAACTTTTTTTTTTTTTGTCAACTTACCATCTCAACTTTACGAATTTTTGCACTTCGCCATTTATAGCTATTTTTAACCAAGTTTTCTATCGAAAAGCATCATATGCAGTGCACGTTTGATATTTAAGAGTTTTGTGATGTGATATTTTATAATGTTCTTCCGATAGACAGATCAACAAAAAGAGGGTCATATATGGCGAAGTGCAAAGTTGATATGGTAAGTTGACAAAAAAAAAAAAAATTCGATGACAAAGTGTAAAAATGGGCGTAGTTATTGCAAAATGTAATCTACTCAATTAATTACAAAGGTAAAATTAAAAAGGGCTCCCCTAGATTTTTGTTATAATTATAAATACTCTCTTGTTGCTTGAAAAATTATAAATACCTCCTTAAAGTTATAAATATCCTAACAGATACCCCATTGTGACAACTTATTATATGGGTGTTTGTTAGGATTTATAGTTTCAGAGAGTATTTATAATTTTTTAAACAATGAGGAGGTATTTGTAATTAAGGCAAAATTCAAGGAAGCCCCTTGTAATTTACCGTAATTTGAATTATAACTAATATTAGGGATACTCACATTTACACCTCTTAATATATGATTTATCTACACAAATCATTAATGTTTTGTTAGAAAATTACACATACAACCACTAAAAGTGTTGACATCACTTACACAAATCCTCCTATCCCATTTTTTAAGATTACACATACACCTATAGAAACGTCAATATTTTACACAAATACTCTTATTTTCTTACTGTCATGAGTGGTTTCTGTAATTATGCAAAAAGTATGAGTAGTTTGAGTAAATAAATCAGAGATAAGGGATGTAAATGAAATTATCCTTGATAATAATTAGAATTTTGTGCTAAGATGTGGACCCATTAATTTTTAAAAAATAATAAATAAAAATATGAAAAAATGTAATTCATCAATAATTAAAGATTAATATTATAATAACCAATAATAAATGTAAAATAAATTTGAATTATGTTACTAATTAATTTTATTTTGAAGTGTCTCAAAATTTTTTGGATGAGAAAATAAGTATGATTTCTTCTATGGGAAAATAGAAGTCGGGGTGTTACAAAATTAAATAATATGCAAAAAAAAATTATAGAAATATATGCATACATGACACTTATTTAGATATTGTTAATCTTTATACATTATTAATTTATTATATATAAATTAATACATACTAAAGTAAGTTAAATTCATTTTGACCCCTTGTGATATGAAAAAGTATCAAAATACCCCCTGTGAAAATTTAAATATTAAAAATCACTCTTATGTTATGAACAATAACTCACACAACACCTGATTAACCTGGTTTCAAGGGTTTTTTTAAAATATTTTTTCATATCACAGGAAGAAATTGATACTTCATTTTTTTAAAAAGTTTTTTGAATATTCCCAATATTACAGGGGGATCCTTGTATTTTTCCCCATAATAAAGTATTTAAATTGTGTTGATGTCATTCGAAAGTAATTATATTAAATTAATAATATGAAATTATCTTTTTCTCAACATTTATGAAGAAATATACGTCAAATAAAAATATTTTTTCATATAAATTAAAGCTCAACCATTGTCATTATCTGAAAAAAAAGTTGCCTAAACAAAGATTGAATTATGAGTTCAGTAACAAATTAATATATTATATCGTACATTTGTCCCAGATTTATTCTCTTCGAATTTTTATTGAACTTCCAACATTAAATTTCATTTTCAAAATATTATTTTTTCACAAACACCTAATTATTTGAGAATATAAGGTGGTGATGTAGAAATATGAGAAAATACAGATAACCTCCCTGTAATATTATAAATAAGCAAATTAACCTCATATGATAACAAGATAACAATTTAACTCCCTGTGCTTTTTACCTTCCTCCATGTTTAAAAAGTTCATTTTAAAAAAAAACGGGGGGGGGGGGGCTTTTAAGGGGATTACTTTGCTTATTTGCAATATCATATGAGATAACTTGTATGAAGCCTTGTAAAAATATTATGTACATTTGGAGCCAAATAAGAAAAATATAAATAAATACTTCATGATATATTTATGTATAATTGAGATATATATATATATTATTTTGAAATTATGATTTAATTAATTATATATATATATATATATATATTTATGTTTAAGATAAAGATTTAGAAAGATGTGTGTGATAACATAAATGTGATTGGCGAGGGGATATGTCCATCGTTCTGTCTCCTGTGTGCGTACTCGTCTGCCCAATTTCCACATCTCATACGTAAACACAGAGTCTCACACGCCTTCTAAATTTTCCTTAGCTTTCACGTCTGTTTCTCTTGTGATTTTCCATGCCAGCTCGATTCTTGATTGGTTTCCTCCATTCCCACTTGAGTTTTGCTCTCGCTGCAGCCAATCCCGACACCCCTTCTCGTCTGCCCTGCCATCATTCTGTCAAGATTTTGCCTTTATTTGGACATACTTTTTGCTTTTGTGGGTTTTCATCTCTTCTTGAGTTCCTCTTTTTTCCTCCCTAAATGCAACACCGCTGATCTGTGAGAAAAACGACAAAAGAAATGATGCAGTTTCCTTGCCAATGATCAAGTGTTTGAGCACAAGTCATAGTTCTTGAATTTGCTGTTCCGGAAGTCTTTGTTCGTAGTTTCATCACTGCTTCTGCGTCATCCCTATTTGATTTTTTGTTTTCTGGGACTCTTTTGTTGATTGGGTTTTCGCAGCTGGTTGGTGTTGTAAAGGTGAAAAAGTCCCAGCCTGGAGAAGTTATTCTTGAAAATGATGAAGTGTTTTTACATATTCAAAGACAAGTCCAAGTCCAAGTCCAAGCGCGGGGCTGCGAAATCAGCGCCTGAATTGAGTGAGAGAAGTGAAGCAGATGATTCTCAGCGCAATCGTGCAGCTAAATCCACTGGTTCTATGTCATCCCCTCGAAGCATACCGGAAATGTACAAGGAAAGAGAGCAAAATTTGAAGGTGTTTTCTCTGTCGGAGCTCCAAGAAGCAACCAACAATTTTAACAGGTTGCTCAAGATCGGGGAAGGTGGTTTTGGGAGTGTTTACAAAGGCTCAATTAAGCCTGCAAATGGGAAGGGACATCCCACCATTGTTGCCATTAAGAAACTCAACACACATGGATTGCAGGTATGTGTTGGATACTAGCTTCAAGCCCTTTTATTTATTCTTTTAGATCAATAATTCCCGGATGCTTGTTACATTCTTTTTGTGTTTTTGTGTGTGTGTTTGTTTGGAGTGATCTATTTGTCCTCATTGTGCTACTGAATGTAAGACTAGCTTGAAATGCTGTAGAAGTTTGAATGATAAGAGCAAAAGGGTATCCGGATATTGGCTTAGGTAATCTGGTGAGTTATATATATTACAATGAAAATGGGTGATCAATGATTATAGTGCATATTGTTGAGATAGTCATAATCGACAGAGCAATTAGAATTTAGAAAGAAGTGATGATTCAGAAAATAACTGTTGTAATAGGATCATCATCTTTCTTGTAAGAGTTTGTTAACTGCCTAACCTACAATGTGATTGCGTGGAAGCAGTCATTATGAGGGAGTCAATATCTTGATGAGTAAAATGTCGAAGAGAAGTAGATACTTGTGCCAAATCTATTGTGGCAGCTGAAAGAATGATTACTAGAAATTGCTTGTCCTAAAAAGATGGTGCATAAAAATGGAGCTGGTTTTTTCAGATATAGGAGATACAGCATTTTCTTTTCTAAACTAGTGAACCGTCAGGAACTACTGAATATTGTATTCATTCTTGAAGGAATACTACACTATTTACATAAAGTAAAAGCATTAAAGAGCTTATCCTCATAGTGCTCATCTCCAACTGGGCTGTGCCTGTATAAGTACAAGTAGGCTGTATGGGGGTAGGCGAACAAGAGCCAACTAGAACTGCTTAATTGACCCCTTTATAGCTCATTCATTAGGCTTGGGATGAATGAGATCAATACCTATTGCTTGTGTAACAAATAAGACTCATGTTGGAGGAGTTTTGAGCATGAGCTGCCGCTGTGGAGGTGGCTGAGACCTGGATCCCTCAAACCACCCATATCACTGCTGCAAATAGTAATACATAACACATTGTCTAGTTCTGATTTCAAGTATTTAGTATTGAATAGTTTGTATATCAGTTCATAAACAGCTATGGTTTCTCACTTCTTATAATTGACTTTTAACTGTTCGTTAATCATGTAGGGCCACAAGCAATGGGTTGCAGAAGTCCAGTTTCTTGGAGTGCTAGATCACCCAAATCTTGTAAAGCTTTTAGGATACTGTTCTGTGGATGGAGAAAGAGGCATCCAACGGCTGTTGATTTATGAGTACATGCCCAATAAAAGTTTGGAGGATCATCTTTTCAACAGGGCTAAGCCAACAATACCTTGGATAACCAGATTAAACATTATCCTTGGGGCTGCTCAAGGAATGGCTTATCTGCACGAGGGTTTGGAGGTCCAGGTATTCTTTTTTCTTTTTCTTTTTTTTTGTTTGCTAGTGAAGTTAGTTGATCAGTCAGAACTGCAGCCTACAACTGAGTTCAGAGTTCAACGAACTATGCATGTATGAGCTTTTCATTGGCTAGACAGGATCTGAGTCCGTGAAAAACCTATCTGGCCAAACAAGTATATGTCCTATAAAACCTAAATTTTATCATCTTTAAATCCTACTGAAAGTGATGGATCATCAACTGAGATTTATTTGGTCCCTGTCAAGCAAACTCAATCATATACACTGTTCTCTCAATTTCTCTCGGTATAACAATCTTCCAGTGTTTATACAAGATGCTAGTGCAGTAGATGGATCATAAATCACATATCTGTAGATTTTCTTTCATAGTGTCCCTGTGGAGTCAGATATCCAAAACAAGATGAGCTAAAAGTCCTAGACAAAATTCCTTCCTGAGGCAGTAACAAGGAGCCAGGCATTGGCAGAAACCTTGCCTCTGATTCTCATTGTAAATGGAGCAGAACTATTTGATACTCATAAACAAGCGAAAAAATTCAGTATATGCTATTTTCCAAAAGAATCCATTATCAGATTCTCTCATCTTTTCTTGTTTTATATGGAAAGGTGATATATCGAGATTTCAAATCCTCAAATGTGCTACTAGACAAGGATTTCAGTCCGAAGCTTTCTGACTTTGGGCTTGCAAGGGAAGGTCCTACTGGTGAACGAACTCATGTCTCTACAGCGGTAAGCAGATAGAATTCTTTATTATGTTGAATGATAAATTAAGACTTTTGGTAACTCTTTCTTGGAGTCCATTTTTTTCAACAATACTTCACTTGCTCAAGGTTGGTTGGTCCAATTTTAATTTTTTTCTGAAGCACTTGTGCCGTAGTCTGTTGGACATGCAAAAGTACTTTCTTAGCAAGAATCTGGAGAATACCAAATTATGATAGGATATAATGTTTGATATCATTTTACCTTATATAAAGTCTTAGTCTGATTTCTTCTTATATGTAGTATAACTAACATTGTTGGAGCGTTAATTGCAGAATCACGTCCTGGACCTAAACTGGTGTGTTTATCAGAACTCACCTTTTCTGATATTTTGAACTTCTTTTCTGATATTAGCCTGTCGGGACACGCGGATATGCTGCCCCAGAATATGTCGAGACTGGCCATTTGACAGTGAAGAGTGATATCTGGAGCTTTGGAGTCGTCCTTTATGAGATTCTTACAGGAAGGCGGACATTGGAGAGACACCTCCCATCGGCAGAGCAGAAGCTACTAGAATGGGTGAAACATTTCCCAGCTGATAGCAACAAATTTACCATGATCATCGATCCACGTCTCCAAAACCAATATTCACTACATGCTGCTCGGAGAATAGCAAAATTGGCAGATAGCTGCTTGAACAAAAATGCAAAACATAGGCCAAGCATGAGGCAAGTTGCGGAGATCTTGAAGCTAGCAATCGACGAATCACAAGGAACTTCTTTTGATCCAAGAAGTGCTTCTTCATCGAGAACTAACCTGGCTACTGCCCCAACTAAACCTTTCAGAAGTGTGGAAGCTGCCAGCACTTCCAGACAGATACCCCACATGGCTCAGGCAAGTATTTCTCAACTTTATTCACTTCCGTCACCCATAGTAACTTTACTTGACAGCAGCAATTCATGTCTACCTTTCCTTTTCTGGTTCTTACAGGCTTGAAAGTGAAGGAAACGTCGTAGTCTTTTGTTTTGCAATTCACATGGAGTTGGACTGCCTGCTCTAGAGCTCAGCGGCTTCACTTGTAGATAAATGAGAATCTGTCAGATATCTTCGGCTGCATAGTTGATCAGGTCCAGAGAGATTGTTCTTTGTACTCTTATGATAGCGAGCAATTAGGATCGTAGTAAGTATATTTCAATACACATAACTTCATACTCACACTTCATAGCTTGAAATGAAATGTGCAGGAGAAACAATGCTTGTTATATGGCTGTTTGGAAAGATAAAATTTAAGATATAAATCTGCTTCCTAACATCAACTGTCTCAATAATACCTCTGCTTCTGCTCTCCAAATCAAAAGATCAATGGTATAATCTATAAATGGTCCAGCAGGGGTGGCAGGAGTCATTGGGATGGCAGATTTATTGCGGGTTAAATGCAATTTACTCTCCCGTGTTAAGGGAAAAGTGTAAAAATATCCCTATGAAGAAATAAAGTGCAATTTATTTCTTGTGATTTAAAAAATGATGCAATTTACCTCCCTTCGTAAATTTTCACAAGGGGGTAAATTGCGTCATTTTTAAATCAAGAGGATAAATTATACTTTATTTTTTCACAGAAACTTTTTTGCACTTTTTCATTAACATAGAGAGGTAAAATGCATTTAACCCGATTTATTGCTGCATTTTTGTACACAGCATTGGGCATTCGACAAACAATAACACTGTAATTGGAGCAATGTAGCATGGACTACAACAATTTTAGGTGGTTGACTTAATTTTCTGTTAAACACAGTCTTAATTTTACAATAATATTTTTAACAAAAAAAGATCTCAAATTAAATTTAAAAGCGAAATAGAAATAAACTCAAAAAGCAAACATATTCTTACAGCACTTTCTCAAGAATAGTTGAACTAAAAAAAAGTTAATTGCAATTTCAAATGTATTAGTAATATAATTTCTGTTTGGGATTCAATTGCATGATTAGTCATGTTTTTACTAATTAGATATTTACAAAAATAAGAACTGTATATTCTCAATAATTGCATTAAAATAATGAACTGGAAGGTGAAAACAAAAAAAATCAAAAGAAAGAAATTGAGAAATAGAATCAATGAATCCACATATATTGTAATTAACTATATATTTATTAAGGATATTTCAGGATAAATGCATCTTTGATCCTCAAAATAGTCACTAATACAATTTTTGTTCTCAAACTTTAATTTTTTTGACAGATTTGATCCTTCTGTTAATTTTTCCGTTAAATTTAACGGAAATGTCATTTAAAGTGAAAAAAATTGTCATTTTGTGGTGTTTTTAGAGTTGTAATCCAATGTACCAATTTTTTCTATTTTTCTTCAAACTTCAAAAAAGAATAAACTTTAAAAAAACAAAAATTTAAGCAATAAATTTTCTAAATAATCTTAATAATAGAAAAAATATCAATAAATTTTAGAAAATTTGTTGCTAAAAGTTTATTTTTTTTAGTTTATTCTCTTTTGAAGTTTGAAGAAAAATAAAAAAATAAATGCACTGGACTATAATTTAAAAAACCCGACAAAATGGGAGAAAAATAGCAATTTTTTCCACTTTTAAATGAAATTTCGTTAAATTTAATGAAAAAATTAACAGAAGGACCAAAACTATCAAAAAAATTAAAGATTGAGGACCAAAATTGCAATCATAAATTATTTGAGGGCCAAAATCATATTAATGGCTATATTTAAGGACCAAAAATGCAATTATTCCAGATATTTTTATTAAAAATCTTAATAATTGCAATTATTATACACGATATCATAATCGTATATTAATACTTAAACAAATAACTGTTACTAATTATATTTTTCATTACGATTCAAAAGTTTATATTTATGTTTATAATTTTTATAGCTATCTTTTAAAAATTAATAGAGAATAAGATAGATGTTAGTTGTCTTGGCACAGAAAGCGTGTACCTTACTAGTTCTCTAAAATAACAAAATAGGAGAAATCGTGAGAGATAATAATTCACAATCAATACTATAATCTTATAAAATCTTATTGTAACAAAGAATAATAAGTTCAAGTAAAAAATCATTATTTTTAGCAAAATGCACCAAAATTAAGAAAAAATAAAAAAATATGAATAAATGAGGAAATGGCCATATATTCTCTAAAAATCCTCATGTATTGTAAAAACTTCCCTATTTGGCAAAATCCTTCCTAAACCCCCTTTCCATTATAAATTCATGTGTATGACGCTTTGTGAATGCAAATTGGCCTTATTTTTGCTGTTTTTCATCCTATTTTGCACTCAAATTGACAATTATGCCTTTTTTGCTAATATATAATGTGCCCCTTTTATTTTTTAAGCTTGAGGGTGTTTTTTGTGTGGCAATTCTCCATCAATACAATATTAATGTACTAATTTAAAATTTTATAACTAAAAAAATTGGAAATCTATAATATACTTATTAAGTTTTGCTTATATAATATACAGTACATTGAAAAATAAATTAAAACACAATACAATATTAACATACTAAAATTCAATTCACAAAATTATATATATATATATATATATAATATTAATTTTATTCAACTATAATAATTATAAATTATTAACTATTTTAAATTATTATATAGTTTAAATCTATTTAAATAAATTGTACTATTTAATATAATTAATATTTAAATTTAAAATTTTCTAATTCTTATATAAATATTCAATGTTTAAATAAAATCCATTTTTAATTTTTTAAAAATATATTCATTCTTTTTAGTTTATTAAAAATATTAAAAAATTTGAAAATCTGGGTGACGGCAACCTGACGTGCAGTCACCAAAGCTCCCACCCTTGGGTGGCCATGTCGTGGTTGTCGCCCAAAATACCCGTGGGCGACCGCCGCCTCGCAATTGCCCTAGTTGAGGTTGTCGTCGCCCTCATCTGCATCGGGAAATATAAGGGGATTGGGTTGGGAGACAAGTGTTTGGGGTTAATTTTATTATTTTTATTTTACATAATAAAAATTGTATATTTTATTATTATAATATAATATATATAAATATTAATTAAATATAGACCTTTAATAATTTATGATTTAGCAATGAAGCTGAATTGATTAAATTCTATAATTTTTATGCAATAAAAAAAGTTCAACAATCATGAAAATAAAAAATAATATATAATATATAAAGATATAACGTTCTTTTGAAAAAAAACACCGTTAGTTTTAATTAACAGAAATAAGCCATTTAAGAAAATTAAAGGATTTTCTCGGTTCGTTTTAATATAGAGGGGTAAAATGCATTTGGGCCTTTATAGAACCAACTAGTAATCATATAGGTTACGGTTTGTCCGTAAAGTGAGGAATCAAAATCGAATTATTGCCTATATATAGGGACAAAAAATTGCAGTTAACCCTTGTCAAAACAAAAATAACTATAGCAAGAATATTCAAGTTAAACAAATAATTGTAACTTTAACTTAAAAGGAGATATTGATGGAAATGGAGACAAAATATAAAAATAAGATATAGTTGCACTCCCATTCTTTGAGATTTGGTGTAATTATATATAAATCCCCTGTGGTTTGAGAAATTACACATAACACCTCTAAAATTTACCTACATCTAACAAATAAGTCCCTCCATTAATCAAAATTTACCGAATTGATTAAACGTAAAAATAATCTATATTAACCATTGATTGACTTATTGCATATTAAATAAATTTTTTCGAATTAAATTACCCTTATAACAGTAAAGATCTACGTCCTCAAATACATTAATACGAAAAGACGTATGAGGGTGACTTGGTTATAAAAAATTTATTTGACTTGCAGTAAATCAATAATAAGTCAATTAAATGTTAATATAATTTTTTTTCTGATTTTTTTATTAATATCAATTAATTTGGTAAAATTTGACTAACAGAAGGACTTATTTATTAGATAAAGCAAACCTCAAGAGTGCTAAATGTAATTTTCCAAATCACAAGGGGTCTACATGTAATTTTACCAAATTTCGGGGAGGGGAGTGTAATTATCCCAAAAATAATAGATTAGTTATTATCACATTAACTTTTGGAAACAATCATTTTGAGTAACTGTTTAATACACAATAAACAAAATTTATCAAGAAATAGAGTTACACGTACGTCACAGGCTGCCAAGGTTGTCTGTGAATAGAGTTGCACCAAGCCAGAAATGCTCATGTTTTCACAGGCTGCCACACATTTTAGAATTTCTAGTGTTTTCAGAGATGAAACCCAATTCTTGGAGACATTTCTACACGAGGGAAAATGGACTGAACACCTAATCTCAACAGCATTGTGACGTTTGGTTCCCACACTAAAATGTCTCGCATCTCATTGTTTTGTTACTCCCTCATTAGGCTTCAAGCAGGACGCGCAAGCTCAAGATATGAAAACTGGCAAACAAACGTGCAACTGTTGATGTACAAGTACCATTTATGTTGATTTTTCGCGACCATATGTGAATGGCCTCCTCCAACATCTGGGGTTCATTTAGAATTTAGTGTAACCTTTGTTGCCTAGTATACTCCCAGAGGGCAATGGCACCACTGACATGAACATTTAGAGACCTAACTACTCCAAGCTGTGGAATTTCGATGCAAGTATCCAACATGTGGATTATCTCCACTGGTATTCCTTCCTTCTCACGACCAAGAACTAATACCTGCAAGAGGAGAATAAACAAAGATTTCAATGTTGTGTGGTTATCATGGATGCATTAGAGTTACTCCGATGTAACAGCAATCAAGGATTCAAAGGGGTGCAATTTAGCATAATCTTGAACAAAGAAACAGCCTCAGTCATTAACCTATTCTTGCACTACTTAACTCTGGTCTGTTCCAGATTACCTCAAAACCCAGGGGAAAAAGAAAAAGAACTTCAAATTTAGATAGTTGGACGATAATGCTCCCAAACTGTTCCTATTGTATCATTGCATGTATAAGAAACAAAGTTAGTTCTTCATTCTCAGTTTGGGACGGGCACCCAAATCACGATCCAGTAACCAAAGCAAGTGAATCCAAAATCACCTATTACTTTTGCATGATTAGTTATTGTAGCAAGTTGCAATTTCATTTAACAGACAATGAAAATACCACACTATCCAAAGCAGCGTAGTTTCCATATACAAGTTGCGGAAAAGGCGAGCTCAACAGCTCAACATGAAAGTGAATCCTAAACCAGCTTTTACTGTTGCATGATTAGGTATTGTAGCAATTTGCAAATTTTATTTAACAGACAATGAAAATATGACACTATCTAAAGCGGTGGGTTAAGCTAGTCAAGCCTGTTTGACAAGAACTTACTGTCTTTGTAGGAAAGTTGTACTGGTCCAGTGCTACACTGTTTGCAGTTTGCTCCAAACCTAGGATAGCAAAACCCTCCTGTTTCTTTTTCTCCAAGAATGCTTTCATACTTCCCACTGGGACTTCCAAAACAGGAACCCACTTCTCTGCTGTGACACTGATAAACAAAAACAGGTTAGTAGCAAAATTTCTACCATATAGCAGATCAAAATTCATCCTAGATGAAATGAAAATTTGTCCATGTAGAATTACAGAAGGTTAATTTCTTGACTTAATTATACAAATTTAAATTGCATAACCAATCAATTGCACAGTAGATTTTAATCTGTGAATGCCATACAATTCTAATTTCATGCTGCGCTACGTATCTCCAGAACAAATCAAACCAACATCATAGACATATATAATTCTTAACCAGTCTGACGTACTCAATAATGCTTTTTACGCATTTACATCAATTTTAATCTGCAGAATCCGGCCACATCCTCTCCTAATAACAAAGGTAAATAATATGAAAATAGAAATAAAACGCTCGGTGTCAATGGGGTGAGAGACTCATGAATAATATGATAATATTGAAAGGTTATTGTGCACTGATGGTTGACGCAGAGATGAGATACCCGAGGTGCAAGTGGCAAACATACATGACTAGGACTACAAATTTAGCAATCATTATTTGCAACTTTTTCCTCTTGCTGAAGACCATGTGCCCATTTATGAATATGAACATGTCCTTTCCCGGACATCAGTGGAACACTGAGGATGAACAAGAAGTCAAAAAGAATTGAGCAGTCAGTCAAAAGAAATGCAACAAATGTAACTAAATGGATCTATGTTCTGGAAGATGCATACAATATTTGGACCTAAGGGCATAAAATGTTGATGCTAAGGATGACAAAAAGCTATTCCTTTCAAAACCTTATCTATCTAAGCTATTCCACCAATGAGGAGGACATTTGGCTCCACCATTGTCATCGTGGTCATCCACCATTTACTTTGCTCAAAACTATGTTTCCGTTGTTATTAAAAAATGTCGAAATGAGTAGCTTCATTGTGATGTGTGCACACCTGCTAAAGACAAACATGTTTATTATACAATGAGATATTAGAAGTACTTATCCTTTTCAATTCCATTTCGATACATGGGATCCTTCCTGAACTTTCGAATACAGGGCAAGGTGGTCCGTTTACATTTATAGAGAATTGTATAAGGCTAACCTGGGTTTATTTGACGAAAAACAAGTCTGAAATTGGGAAAATTTTCCAGGATTTTTCAATATGATCCAAACCCAAATTGGAACAAAGAACCTACGGAACGTAATGCAAGAGATTACTTCAAACAAAATCTTTAATCTTTTCAAAAAGAAGGAATTGGTCACTACTCATCTTGTGTTAACACACTGCAATGAAACGGGTTTCTTATATTAGTGAGGAATGTGGGTGAATTTTTTTTGGGGGGACTGGGGAGGGGTGTGGGGGTGGATCAGGAGTACGTTCGGCAGCTAACTGAATCTAATATATTGATTTACTAAAAGTTAGTAACTTTAAAATCAACACATAAATGAGTATTTCAGTGTCCCATTTAATATAACTGTATTCAGGTTAGGGTACGGTCTTCTACAAATTGGGTAAGACCTAGTTTGGGCATGAGAAATATTTCTTGGGCAGCCCTAACCATTGACAGGTGAGTGCTAGAGAAGATAATTGCTAAAACAAAAATTTTGGGGAAGCCATCACACACACATTAATTCAGGATACAATTCCAGATGCCTGAATAGACTATCTATGGATAGACAAATCATAGAGACATTTTCACTCAAAGAGTTTGGAAGTCATAGATTGACGAGCAGGAGCAACTTTACCAAATAGGAGGCAAAGTAACAAGTATACCGAGTAGTAATTGTGTAAAATAAGAACAATCTGAAAAACATCAACCTGCACTATAAAGAATGATCGAAAACACATGGGACTTGGAGTACCAGACCATTAACAGTCTCGTCCTCTCAAATAATATTCATGAGGAGAGACAGAGAACCAACAAGCGAAACTTGAAAAAGTGAAGATCATCATAACCACAAAAAGATTATACAGGTAGGCAAAAATATGCAGCAAAAACCTCCATACACAAAAAAAAAGACAGAAAGAAAAAAAGGCTACAAAGGCTCAGTCATGAATTTATATAAGCCAGTCTTTTTGCTAATAAACATAAAAATGACAAAAGGGTTAGTAATAAATACCTGATAAGTTGAAACTGCTTGTCATTTAATATACTTTTGTCTGCAACTGCTAGTGCAGCGGCCCTAAAAACCTGTAGAAGTCAAGATTGTTATATGAACTGAACTTAAAAAGAAACATGCTAAACAGAGCTAAGGAGATTGCAAAAAAAGCAAATGTGACACCCATATGGATGCAGGCACAAGTGTATCAGGAATATTTGCAGAATATCCATATAACACACCTCACATGTTCGTGCCAATCCAGCAAGATTGGGTATCCGATCTATCAGTGATGCCAGAAGGATTATTTGTTGTCTTCTTGCTTTTAACTTCTCTACAATCACTCCTCTTGAATGTAGCAACTGATCAAGAAGCTGATCCTCACGGGCCATAGCTGCTTTTTAGGATCACCTGAGAAGAGAAAACTAAGTAATTTTTACTGGCAAAACTTTTGGGTTGAGATTGCTGAGATGAACTATTGTACCCAAAATTTCCTTAGTAGGTTGCATTGCTCAGAGCCGTCAAACTATGAACATAGTCCAATCTTGCCTAAACCAAATACTAGTTTTCTTTCTCAAGGCTTGAGGTTTAAAGATATTTTCCTTAAAGCTCAGCTTGGTATGAAAAGTAAACAAAACCATGAAGCCACAGCAACTAGATAGCAATTTTCAAAATTAATATGTTTTTTTTATGAAATCCGAGAATACCAATAGCCAAACAGAGAAACAAGTAATATGAAATATAAGGTTGATTGTTGTTTAGTTTTTCCTTTTAACATAGTCTCCTACTAATGGCCATGTAATTCAGCATCAGACTTTATTTTCCGTTTTAGATGTGAACTGATTAATAATATAGTCTATCAGATATTATTTTCATTTTATTTAATCCAAACAAGCCTTATCAGCCAACACAAACCATGGTCGCGCTCGTGTTGAATTTCATTATGCCCTGACACTTAGCACATAATTAGTCCCATTAGAAACTAGTATTAAGCTTGGTTTAGAGTTTTAAACTGACCTTTCTAGCGTTGAGCCGCCTTGAGCCCACTGAAAATCCAACTAATATTTCAGATTGCTACAAATAATGTAGCACATATAGGCAAGGCTAGTATTCATTTTTGCTACTAGGAAAAGATTGTGCGGTCCATTCAGCTAGGGCGTGCTTGTTCTATATGACTGCTACAATGATCGTGCTGAATATAGGATGGAATACACCAGGTACTGGGCTGACAAACGACGAGAATCCATATTATGTACGTTGATTTCCTTTTTGTTCCTGTATTTCTAAATTTTTCCAGCTATAGATGTACACTAAATATTATTCTATCACTTGTTCAATGTGTGTAATTTCAAAATTTCTTCTTGTTCTTGGTTTTTACACATTTAACTTTGTGTATTTGGTATCCAATTTTTGCATCTAATTAATAGTAGATACAAGACACAAGGGTTTGTTGCGACTTCAGAGTCCTCCCAAGTCGGAGGTGGTGTTTGCTAATACACAGAGCTACAGATGTAAGCAGAATTGGCGTAAAAGAGAATGTCAAACCCCAGGATGAGAACAGAAAGACCGCTTTGTACACTCCTAGTCCAACCACTACGAAAATCTTTTCCCACTCCAACTCCAAAAACAAATCTTTAATCAATACAAAATTATTTTTACAAGAGTCCATTTCGAGCCATTAGGAGAACGTATATTACAAGCCCCAAGATTCAAGCACCGAGTAACTAGCCAAATCTCCAGCAGCTGGTCACCAGGAAAATTCTCTTTAATCTCCATCAGTAAAAAGAAAACCCGGTACTTCATTTTTATTTAATAAAAATCCTAATGATCTTGTAACCACAATAAATTAAACTAATCCAACAGAAATAATCTATATGATAAATACACTCTGAACCCCTACAGTTTGCACCATACAAGAGCACCCTCTGACATCCTGGTAATTACAATAACATCGACCAGTATCAATGATTAGGTTACCCAAGTGTTTGCTCCTGTAATCAAATCTTCTGATATTGGAATAAAAGAGAAGAATAAAAACCATGGAATGCAGTACTTGAACACATTGACTACATGTACTTTTCTTGAGTTTATGGGCATCCCTCTCTCATCATGTATCGCTATAGCATGTAAAAGCATATTGAATATGCTATAGATTTGAGGGGCTTTATGTCAAGAAAATGAGATATCCTATGTGTATGCATGTGTGTTTGTATGATCACATCTGTGTCAAGAAAATGAATAGGCATAGGATATAGATACATCTGCATGTACGAGCAAGAGGACATCAATCATGATGCATATATCTGTATCTAGGGATGATGGCGACCTTAGGTTGGGCCTGTTTGGTTTGTACTTCATCCACACACCACATTCCCTGTCATGGAACCTACACCCTTCAACGTCAACCATCCCCAAGTCCATCAGGCACTCCCCAATGGTTTGGGGCTCAACATTTTACCGTGGAGATGTTGGGTTCAGAACCTATTGGGGTGTGTGTGTAGGGTGCGTGGATAAAAAAAAAAAAAATCAACCATCCCCAAACTAACCTACTAAAAAACCTTCTAGCCCCAGCTACCCATCCCCACACCATGCCAGCACGCCCAACTCCATCTAGCAGCCCACACAATCGCCCAGCATCCTTTCTGTCCCCAGTCTAAAATGTCAATCAATCTGAATCCTAGGCCCCACCCAAACCCCTATTTTTTCCACTTCAGCCACCATCATCATTGGTGCTAACGCCAGTGGCCTTCACCAGTTTCAAAGTTGATGCAAGGGGCAAGGGTTGGGTTTGCAGAGACTTGGGGTTAGAGTGTGCTTGAAATGCAATCAAGCATCCGGCATCTCAATATGTAGTCTGTGGTGCAATCAAGTTATTGCCTAACACTTTATACCTCCTAATGAACAACGTAGAGGATGCTATAATAAATTGACAGTCAAGCATAAGCCAAAAGCAACACGGTCATCAAACGTCAATCTTTCCTCTATGCCCAATTATCATTGTAAGCCACACTAAGAGTGCAGATTAACGAGCCCCCTAGTTCTTGTCTGAAGACCGGAACATTAGCAACATGGAGTAGGATGACTCTTCGGAATATCCTTCTAAAATTACGTCTTTGTTAACTTTATAACTCATATTCCTTTCCAGGACACCAAAAAATAACACTCCCTCCTTAAAAGGAATTTGTATTTCCATATCTAGCCTCTCATTTAAAGAAGTGATTTGGCATCACTAACTTTCAACCATTATTTTTAAGGCAATAGTGTTAAGTTTTACAAAAAACTTAATTCTCAAATCTCATTGGAGCTGCTGTGCACTGTAAAGTAGGATCTTTCATTTGAAAAGAGGAATATTTAAACTTGCATCAGTGTAGAAGATTAATTTAACTTGAACCATAAAATTTAGCAGACATTTTATTCACATACTGAGAAGTAGTTCTATAGGGTCTAGACATGCAAGAGCGGGACATAAAGAGCACTAAAATTCACATACCCAAAAGTGATCCATATGATGTTTTGTCCAAGAAAGCTATGGGGGCTGAGTCTGGCACGTCATTGTTGGAGAAAGTAATTTTTCTTTGGAAGTCATATAGTAGTTCTTCCTGTGGTTGGATTACTGATTGTCTTTCATTGGACTTCAATATTTCACTACATTTGGGACCCTCGTCAATTAGGATGCTCTCAATCTTGATAGAAGCTGCATCTTTAGCCATTGAGGATCTAAGGTCTTCCCTTGTATCCTGCAAGAATTAATTATGAGCAAAACTACAATTTAAAAAAAAAAAAAAACAAGTACAAGTGCTTACATTCAGAAAATCAATGACTCGATCCATGAGTGTTGGTGGGACGCATTCAAATTCAAGTTCCTGCTTAGAAATAAGAAACCAAAAAACAGGGATTATTCTGCATGACAGCAACAATCAATCATATAACACTAGGAAGGAACAACTCAATTGCAGAAGCATCTCTAAATTTGAATATGAAGTTAGAGTACATGCAAAAACTAGCTATTGACATAATAAGTCAACGAACCCGTAATGAAAGAAGATTTCATAATGGAGAAACAAGCTGGCATCTCTAATGGAGATGGCATAACAACATAGGGTAAAATCTTCAGATGTTAAGACCAAAAAGGTTACTCTGGAAAAGATGTGTTATTATCTATTTTGGCGAAAACAAGAACCAAAATTGTTTAAATATTGTTTCTTTCCTTATTTAAACTCTAAAGCGAGTAATAAAAAATGTTAATGACAACTGACCTCAACCCGGTTAGTAAAAATCCCAGCCGGTGATATGGATTTCACTGGATCGAAGGAATCAAGATAACTATCCATGGAAGCTCTCAACCTGCATAAAAAATTGATGGAGGACTACATAACAACAAATAACATAACATGCCAGTTTACAAAAGCACCAGATATTGATATTAACTTCCTCAACTTCAAGCTTAAAGAATCTTAAAAGAACCAGAACAGGGGTTTGCAAGATCTGTGTAGTTTATATTGGACCTTTCTAATAAAACATATGAACCCCAAATCTTGTTCTCTTATCCACATAAGGAATTTACCATACCACACGCAATAAGGAGTCAATCTCATGCTGATCTAATGGCACTTGCTGACAGATGCAATTGCTGAATTCCCTACTATTTCCCTTCACACCAATCTCAGAAGAATTCCTTTTCTCAGGGTTAGCATTGTATTACTGTCTCATGGTGCTTGATTTGCTTTGCTTTGGAAAATTTAGCCTGTCAGTACTGGGGATAAATTCTTATTTTCTTTTCAGCTTGTTTATACTCCAAAAGTGAAACATTAATATGAGGGCAGTATGTACATATATATGTCCATTATTACAATTTGTTGATCCCATCTTAATGATTCTTTGTGTATTCTTTCGCCAATGTTTATTTATAAATTGTTAGGTTACTTTCAAAATATTTAAACATATTGTAATAACACTAAATACTGAAAACTCAGGGGGGCCTCCCTGTCACCCCACAAAACAAAAAATGCCTCACCTTGGACCTTCCCCTCCAAAGAACTATCAGGGATGGACAAACTCACAACTGTCAACTTATAGATTTTCAAAGCATACAGGTCGATAAAGTAAACGTTGTTACTAAAGAATAGAAAGAGAATTGATAGCTTATTGCTGCCCGTAATGGGACAGAGACAAACTCACAAGTCAAAACCATCAATTGATAGCTTGTTGTTGCTCATAGTGACACAGACAAACTCAGAACGATCAATTGGTAACTTGTTGCAATTCACAGGTACATGTAGCAAACTTTGGCTTAAGAATAGCAACAGAAAAGTAAAACCAATCGGTTAAGATATAAAGCAAGGTTTAACAACTGGGACTAGAGAAACTAAATAACAAGAAATAACTGCAATCAAAGAAGCTTCTAATATTGGATGTTAAACTAACCGTGCACAATCTGAGTTATGGGCCAAATAATCTCTCAAATCCAGAAAGCACCTCTGCTCCAAAGACATGCTATCACATGCACTGGAATTTGAACCAGGCAACAACTTTTGAAGAACTTGATACAGCAATATCTGCCAGTTAATATATATGATACAATAAGTATCATAAGTAAAAACCAGCATGCAGCAAAAAGAGCATGTAAAACATTCTACAGTCGTGCAAAGATCCAAGTATGTTACTATCCCTTGTATGATAGGCAAAATTAGATTTGAGGGTACCGTGTTAGACATAGGAGCTTCTATCAATGCCATGCCATATTTCATATATGCTTCTTTGGAACTTGGACTGCTCGAATAAAACTGGTGTTGTGATTCAATTGGCTGAAAGATGGAACACTTACCTGTGTAAATCCACGTAAAGTGTGATGATGAGAGGTCAGCAATGGAACGATAGGAGGAAGTAGTTCATCCAGATGTCCAAATTGAGTCACTTTTTTTCCATGGAGAATGACATTAGCTGCTATGAATACATACGATGACAAAGCCTGCATCCATCAAATTTATGTCACACATCTCCACAAGAAAAATAAGTTGAAACACCCACCATCTCTGAATAGATGCAATATCATGCACTAAAAGAATAATTTGCCTTATATCATAGAATAAAGGCGACAAGTTTCCTATGAGAATGATTCTGTGCAGAAACCTAAACATAATCGAACTGTGCAAGGATAAAAGGCTGAGTTCATAATCTAATTAAAAAACTCAGCGTCATATGTATAGTAGGTGAAATACGAATAAATGATTATTAAAAAAGATGATTTATATATGGAAAATAAACAGAGTAATACAGGGAACTATGTATTCTAATAATATTCTAAGACTCTACCTCAACACCAAAAATGTCTCCTTTGGACATAACATTATTCTCCAAGTATGCAATCTATATAGCATTGCTCCACCACACTGTTTTCTCCAGGAAGGAATTGCTTCCACAACTTTCTGCCAACTTATGCTATTGAAAAATCATAAGACAGCGGATACTCCAAAGAGGCACTAATGGTAATCCAACAATTACTTGGGAGCTTCCCCACGATATGTTGGTTGTATAATCTGATTGAACGTTACATCCCCTATGAAGAAGCTCATTATTCGGAGACATGGGGGCAAGTGCACCACCCAGGTGCACGACTTGTTTTACTAGGGTTAAATTTAGCCTTTTGACTTTTAGAATTCCAAAAATGAAAAAGCATGTCAGTATTAAAACCAATGTACAAAAACCCAGATACTTAGGATTTGTGCCATAATGATCCTGTCATGGTATATCAAAAGAAAACATTAAATTCAAACAACATAACTAAAACACATAATGCTTCTCTACCTGAGGCCGCAAATCATAATTCCTTAGCAAAGGAACCAATTGTTGGCTAACCTGCAATGTCAACAAAAAGCAAAGGCCTTAAAGAAAAAGGTGTAAAGGTGAAAGACAGAAAACTGAAAAAACAGCTATTTTTATTTATATTATCAAATATCTATCTAAAAATAAGCTTCATCAATTTAATTTTTGATAATTTTGTTTTGTAGGTAATTATTTAATATAATGCATATGAATTTTATTATTATATTTTAATATCAGTTTGTAACCTCTTGTAATTTTGTAAATTAACAAGTTCAAACAAATAACTTATAATGATTTATACTTATTTATAAATATATATTAGTACAAAAATATAAAATTGCAATAATCATATTTTAAAAATGTATTTTCACGACCATTGTCATTAATTCTACTTGTAAAAAATAGCTTATGTTTATTTATTATATTAAAATAAATATACTATACAATTCAATTATTTAAGAAAAAATCTTTTTTGGATAAAATTGCATACTGTAAGTATTATTGAATTCTTTTAATAATTTATAAATATTTTATTGGTATATATAACTATACAAAATTATGTGTAAGTATTTAGATAATTTGATGTATATTTTTAATAATTATGTTACTACTAAATTAATATTAGATATATAATAAAGATATTACAAAGTCATATATTCATAACATTATATTAAAATAATGTAGCATATGTTTTTAACACTTTCTATAATTAATATTTAAAATATAAATAAATAATAATATATCTTTATTAAAAGAAAATATGAGCAATGAGCTTAAGCTTGAGTTCGACTCGTGAGTAACGAGCTCGAGCACCTTGTCCCTTTCTCGAGCTCGAGCATGAAATTTTGGCAGCGACTCGTTTGCACCCCTAGTGACGATCATGCTACCATTCATATTGTTTGTAATCCAATTATTCATGAAAAAACAAAGCATATTGAAATTGATTTTCATTTTATATAGGAACCTATAATGAATTAAAAGATCTACATCGTGTTTATTCCTCCGGAGTAAACAACAAACATCTTCATCATGCTAAGGAATTTGTGCAAAAAGTTGGCATGATTGACATATATCCTCCAGCTTTAGGGGGGAAGTGTTAGAATATTTGGGTGATCTTGTTTCTAATTTTATTAGGTGCATATTTTCCTAATTTGTACTGATCCAAACTCTATAAATTTGGGGGTTAGAATTCTTCTATAATACACACAAATTTTCCAGCCTTCTCAATATCAATACAAGAAATAAAGTTTAGAGCAGGTTACGTTATTCATAACACTTCCCATTTCAAAAACCGCTTCAATCACAATTATCTCAAGTTTTAATTCATCTTACTCTAATAAAATAACCTTTTCATGTACAAGAAGTGATAAATTCATTTAAAATTAACAAGAGAATAACAAAGGGAAGAAACAACAGAAACAAGCATAAAATTACTTCTTACCAGTGAGGGGAAACTCAAATATATATAGATAGCAAAAGTTTCCAAGTATTGCCGAACTGATGGCAAATTGTTCCTCTACAATCACATGAGAGAAATGTCAGTAGATCAATGATTCAAAAATGTACAAAATGAAACATGAAAATCGTGCTATTGGAGTTGGCAAAAAAGTCAAGAAGACTTCTTTTAGTATTGACTCACACAATATATATTATTATACATTATTGCATCCCTATATTATTATAGCATAGGAAATATCTTAATGCAAAGAACAATGTAGGAAAGTGACAGAATCAATCCATTGTACTGCTCCCACTGGACAAGAATATGAACTACATACTTTCATATGTTGGCAACAGGAAATCAATAGAACCTATTCCTTTTGCTTTGATGCTTGTTTTTAAAGTTGTGATCTATCTTCGAACATGTACCAAAATTTTGTTTATTAACATAATTTCAATAGGAAGTGGAAGGGATAACAAATTAAAAAAGGGATAATTTTCTTCCTCAAAGGTTTGGTGTAATTACACGTAGACCCTATGATTTGAAAAATTACATTTAGTACTCCTGAGATTCACTTCCATCCAACAAATAGGTCCTCTCGTTAGTAAAAGGACTAAATAAAAATTGATATTTACCCTCGATTGATTTATTACTGATTTTATTATAGGTCTATAATTTTTTTCCGACTAAACTACCTTATAACGGTGAAAATATATCTTCTCACGTCACATGCATTAATATCTAGGGCAATTTGCTCATAAAAAGATTATTTGACCTGCAAAATCAATAGGGACTTATTTGTTAGATAGAAACAAACCTCTGGATGTAATTCTCCAAAACACAGTGTTTGCGTATAATTGTACCAAACATTAGGGAGGACATAGTAATTATCCCATAAAAAACTAAGGAAACTAGATTAGAACAGAAGGGAAGAAATAGAAACTAATTGAAATCTTTGAATAACAAATACTCTTTTGTCATATTTACAATTTACACATAGTGCATGTACCAGCAAAAACAAAGATTACTCTTAACATAATACCTCTGGTAAAATAAATGTCACAATCCAGTTTTATCATTGATCTTATTTTGTATGACTTTTGATATTATCTAGAGTCTTCAATCATGGCATACATTAAGGACTGTGTGCGCCCTTGCCTATCATGTAAAAGGCAGCTGGAACAGCCCATGTAAAAGTTTATTAATCAACAAGTCGAATAGGGGTAAACTCATTTTCATTCTTGAGATTTTAGTCCAACTTCAAAATCATCCCCTATCTTTTTAATTGACTACAAATTAGTCTCTCCAACAAATTTTTTATATTAATTTCAACTCAAGTTATGTGATTCCCTAAATTACTCTTCTAAAAGTATTACTTTATTGACATAGATAATTGTAGTCCCTCAAACTTATATTTCAATTCAATTTAGTCCTGTTGCAAATAAATTTTGGTGGAGAAAAGTCCGTCAAAGGTAAGTTAATAAATTATTCAAGTTTTTAGGTTTGCTTACATCTCTGCAAGAGTCCTCGAGACCAAAAAATATATTTACATGTGGAAGACAACATTCTTATTTTGTCAAAGGTAAGTAAATATTATGTGCTTATTTAGTTTTAAGTTGATAAATAGTTATATCTATTTATTTTTGTAAAATAATTTAATTTACATTAATAGAAATATATATTTAGTTTTGGTAACACGTTTATTCAGGAAATAATTGGTCTTGTAACATGTTTATAAACTTTTTTCCTTTCATAAAATATTTTTCCAAGACTAACCTTTAACTTAATAAAAATAAATATATTTTATTTAGTATGAATCACATCACAAAAAAATATTTTGTAACATGTTTTTTCATAACCAACTTTTAAAAAAAATGATTGTTTGCACAACTTACATCTTGTTGGACTTGAGGGCTCTTAAAAAATGTTATATAAACATATTAATAAGTTAAATACTTTGTTAACTCAAAAATAAATAAATACATATTTTACTGATATTTTTTGTACATAATAGCTCTTACAGAATGAGATCTAAACATACTTGATAAATTACATTATTTATCAACGTAAACGTAAATAAACACATATTCTTTATTTACCTTAACAAAATACCAATATATTTCTCATGTATAAAATATAATTTTTGGATTTGGAGATTCCTACATACGAAATAAAGTATACCTAATAACTGGAATAATTTATTAACTTAAAATTAAATAAACATATGTACTTACTAATCCCCGAAATAAAATACTATTTTTATCATGCAAATTCGTGCGTAAGGGACTAACTTGATATAGAAATTAAAATGCGATGAACCAAAATAATTGAAGGCAAAACTTTTAGAAGTATAATTTAGGAGAACCATATAAATCGATTTGGAAATAATGTTGAAAATTTGTTTGAGGGACTAATTTGAAACTTTTTGAAAAGATACGGACGATTCTCAAATTGAGGTGAAATGTCAGGGTCAAAAATGTTTACAGTGAATCAAGAGTTTCTAGGTAAAATAACTCACACAAATTGATGTGTGCAAGCTAGAAGTTACTTGCTCAACAATTTCTAGGTCAACAAATCGCGACAACACGCATATCATCTGCCATGCACGAACTTTCCGCCTATGAATCTGCAAAGAGCGAAAGAATGCAATGGAAAAAATGTCAAGAAAAATTATTTTGACAACTCTACCATCAAGCAAGAACTTTGAAGGGTGAGCCGTGATTTGAAATCTTAAAAATCACCATGTGTTCTGTTAAATGCATCATACGAAAATCAATATCATATTTGTCTCTGGGCATTCTGCTGTACAAAGAGATGGGTGAGGAGAAAACAATCATTTGTGGTGGATATCAGAGAAAATGATACATCAAAAAGGACAAGATAAAATTTCAGGAGCATTTGGGCAGTGAAGAAAATGAAAAAGGTTCATGATTCCTCAAACGAACATAGACTTTAGCTTTGTTGAAATATCCACTAGGAACTCACCGCACTGTACTTTTATACAACTCCTTAGACAGGTCTTTGTCATTTACCTGCCAATAAATAGATTCAGCTGTCAACAAATTTTTCCTTTCACATGTCAGGGAGGGTGTAAATAACTGCGCTCTAACACAAAAGAATTAATTGACAATGATACATTTAAAAGTCAAAGCAAGTAGAAGTAAACCACCATACAGAAAAATGTGGAGGTATGCCTAAAATCCAGTCATGATTAGAAGCAAAATAAGATTAAGGTTGTAGGTCACCTTCCACAGAAGGGAAACTATACAAATTGGAACAATCTACCACGGAATCCATTCCTTAAGGGATTTCAAAGTTATATATGCCAGAGTCATGCAGATCAGAATATGCTGGTTGAAGAGAGAATCATTCTTATTGCAAATGGTAACTGCTAAGTGTCACAGAGGAATGCAGATGAAACATCACACTTAACTTTTTTGGGAAAGGAACTAAATAATAGATATCTCCTTCTGCTAAAGTTGCTCCACAAAACATCTCCATTAACCAAAAGGAAATATATCATGGATCTTTTGGAAGAAACTGGAATAGGAGCAGGCACATTCTCTAATCGAAGTTAATTGCCACCTTTATTAGGCCTTGGGAAGTCTACTGATAAAGAGACATTAGCAAGATATGATAAGTTTGTCCAAGACTTAACACAACGTTGCTTCATATCTGTCATCCTTAGCAATTCATTGCTTATGCCTGTGAACCAATTTATGCATTATGGGCATGACTCCACTCGGAAGCAGTCCCATTGCATTTTAATTTCTATAGAGTTTTATCCAAGAAAAGGCATCTTCTCCTTTATCCAGAGTAATTTGAGGCTGTACTGTTTCCCAGGTGCAGGAATGAAATGAAATGAAATAGAGAAATGACCACAATACCCTTTATGAAATAGACTAAATAACCACAGTACCCTTTACATAAATTAAACACGACAGCGCATTTAAGGATTTGATACAAATAAAAGTAGCAAGATTCGTACCAGAACACATTCACATTCTGGTACTCATACACAATAACCTACCCGCTCCTAACAATAAAATTGATCAGGGCAGTAACACGGATGGGAAGCAGACACAGAAATTTAAAGAGCCACTACACCCATGCATTCACTGAAAAGAAAACAAAAAACTGGTATGTGGTTGCTCGAAAAGATTAAAAGTCTCGTACCAAAGATCAACTAGAACCAAAGATGCTAAAGACTTAATTACACGAGAGAAGTATCACCAGAAACCAAAATAATCTAAATCAAATGATATTAAACCATGCATAATTTCTTCTAGCTGATGGTTTTCTCCATCAGGCAGGATGCTAAGAAGATTGGTTAATAGAAGCAAGGACTAATAGAGGAAGAGCCAGAGATGAAAACTTTAAAGCCAAAAAGAAAGGAAATATTACCACAGAATTCAGAAGTTCAAGCAAAAACATTTTGCCAGATCCAATAACAACAAGGTATTCTTCATCTCTAGCCGTAGATTTGGTCAAATAAGCCATATCCGCAAGTTTGGAGAACAAAACAGCAACAGATACTCGTGCATACAACTCCGTATTGATGAACACCTGATCACAGGCAATTCTATGCAGTCAGAATCCTAGTGACATTTCATCCAGGAAACAAACAATAAAAATATTATTTCAACAAGAAAATGGAATATACTAACTTGGAAAATGAAACAAGAAAATTGAAAAGAAGTTTATGTTTTCATTTTCAATTTTCAGTGGGAGATGTGTGTTCAATTCTGTATAGGTCTTCATGGGAAAATGAGATTATGTTTGGATTAATTAATGGCATTGTATTTAATGTTGTTAGTGTATCAAATCAATATATTTCCAATGAATACATGTAAACAAACATGTTAACTTTTCAAAAACTGAAAATTGAAAATGAAAACACAAACTAACAAGCATGCTATGAAGCTACAGAAACAGATTTTTGAAGATATACATATGTAATTTAACATCAAGTTACATTTATTGATATATTTAAAGTAGGGTAGTGAGAACGGCGTATTGAAGCCTTTGCCACAACTAAAATTCCTCATCAAAATAGTATTAGAGCCTTCCTTAAAACTTAGCCCCAATGCTTCATGACTTTCCCATCACCAATAATATCACTGTCTTCAGTTCTCATGACCGATCACAATTCACCATAACTACTCTAGTTTCAACCAATATTCTTGTTTCCAGTTAACAGATAGTTACAACTATTTCCATTGCCATCCAGCATTAATGCTACCATCAACCCTCATTAACATCATCATGCTCATTCCTCTTTCCATCACTCATCCAAACCAGCATGCAATCCAATTCTTTAAACCACGATTGTGATTATCATCATTTGTGAAGTTTTAGCTCTGCACATGAAGAACGCTCTCCACTGCTGGCTGCTTGTTGTGACTTATGGACTCAAATATTTCATTAGGGGGTAGAAAATATAATTTTTCATTACCATTGTATTTTCCGTCAAATACTATCATCGACCATCAGCAAGTCCTTTGTTCTCTTTAGAACCGTTGGTTTTTGTTGCAGCTCTTCTCTCCAAGGACATTTTTATTTGGCATGAGGTGACTGCTGGAACGGAGTCCTGGTATGCAATATCTAGATCCCTGTAATGTGAGGTGATATCATAGTTTCACCTGCAGTGATTCAGGCAGAATTATTACCTAAAAGGGAAAGCAGGTCTAGCCGACATCCCTAGTCAACCTACTTGTAATGCAGCTAAAACAGGTCTCTCATGCCAGTGTCTAGTTGATGAGCCATATTACATGGGCCAGTCCAATCTGTAACTGAAATTTATTATGACCAGGCCTGTCTGTGACCGCAATCCATTTGAGCTCAACCCAGACTGTGTTTCAGGTTTAAGACCAAAGCAAACCCAAAAAACAGGCATTTACAGTTCAGTTTTTCTTGCTGTTCATTCATTGCATTAGGCTGATGGCGTTACACTCCCATCCTAGAAGTTCTTATGTAGTCCATATATTCCATGAGTATCATGTCCACATTTCCTATCACTTACATGCTTGAAAACACCATTACCTCATTGATGATTGTTCAACAAGCATGAAATCTAAAACTAATAAAGTCATTACTTGGTTCCACGAACATGCTGAACTTATAAATGCGCTATGGAATTCTTATTCTTTGTATCTGGGTGCGCTTCACAAGTTCTCCTGCCCCACCACCCACCCCCACCCCAAAAGAAAGGCTCACATTACTAAGAATAAACATTTACTGGAGTTGCAAGGCCTATTCTAATTCATGCAGAAGTACATAAACATCTATGGAGGGACCGAGGGAGGTTGATTATTGTTGGTTGGTTATTCTATGTCATTTAAACACCTAAGATTTGATAGATCACTCAACGCCACAGTGCATATTTTAGGTGTATCTATGTTTTCTTGATGAGTTGCTGACTAAAGTTAAAAAATGAGATTCTGAACCTATCCAGTTTGTTTTATGGGTTATTTCATTTCATAATGGTTATTGTTATAACCCTGTGTCCAAAAGGTCTTTCACCAGGGTAAGTGCCACTTTTCTTATATTAGCATTGGCAGACTCTGATATAGAAAATTGACAATAAGAAAAATGATAGAGCTCCAAGTCACAATACCTCATAAATCAAAACTCAATGCAAACAAATCTACTTCTCTACAACTAGATGAGTTGTGTTCTAGCAGAATGCTCAATCAAGTTCCATCTTCGAAGTTAAAACCATGAAACCTCGTAAACTGCCTTAATCCCATGTGCAATGTGATTGTTTTGTTCCACTAGGCTTTTCATTAAGAACCAGATATAGCAATTTCCATAAAGCGCATCTAGGATCTTGAATGTGCTCAACAATTATACTTGTTAGCAAAACAACAGCAACGTTAAAGAAGCAAAAAGCACCAAATTTTTAAGACCACACTGCTACTATAAACCAGAAACTTACATCAGTTAACTCAGGATCTAGACGTCTTGAGAGCATGGACACTTCAGTCCTTGCATCATGATTTTCAGCCAGTTCAGCTTCAAAATCCTCATCAAAAGCAACTATACAAAACCAACCAATTAGAAAGAAGTAAGAAGCGAAAGATATGAACCCGTCCTAAAGAGATCAAGCTGTCAATAAAACTGACTCAGCAATATGAATCAAGCTAGTCTACTGAGAGAAATTTTCCTCCACTCCAGTTACAAATTCAAAGAATACCTGAACCATAAAACGTCAGCAGCTTAAGCTCTTTAATATAGTATTTTAAGGTATTTGGGTAGGCCAGCCAAAGCCCACATAAATGTAAAGCAGCAAGACGAATGGTACGCGGACTTTTTGTGCCTTCCTCGAGAATTTTCTCAACAAACTGCAGAAGATTGTTATAGTTTACATGAACATGTAATAGAAGCTATATATTTGAAGAAAAAGGGTGAGGATATCACATACCCACTTCAAAGGGCCAGGGCCATTGTCGAATTCGTGCATGCGGCCATCCCCAAAAACTGAATAATGCAAGACCGAGGATAAAAGTGCAGCTATAGGAGCCACCCTCCTTTTGTTGCAGCTGACATGCAATATCCATGAAGAATGAACCAAAAGCCACATCATCTAAGAAGAGAAAAGCCTTTATTGGTAGTTATCCAGGAAAACAGCTTTACAGTACAGGAGGAAAAATATGGTTCATATAGGAAACACAGAAGCTAAGCTTGATCCATTGTTCGCATTTCATTACTCTATTCATCAACCATTAATTGTCCATTCCAAAAAATGGAATTCTTGGCCCTCTACAAATTTGCTCATCTCCCTTTTGTTTTCTATGTTTTTCATTCAGATCTGTTCTTGGCAGTACTGATGCCTTTGCCATTATAGCTTAAAAAAGCCGTTTCCAAGATTACATATAAGTTCTAAGTTCAACTAGGTAGTACGAAGATATTCAGACCATGCACAGCGGCTTGCCACAACTACATAGCAGCCTCAAGGTGCTTTAGCAACAACACGAAGGCATACACTGCTGTTCAACTTTAAGTGTCAGCGCTAAGCCTTCCACAATCTCTGGAAGAAGCCATACTGCTCACATACTAGTTTGCTGGAAAATGGCATGTCATTTTGTCAACCATCTTTGAGAAATTTCAATAATAATAAATGTTATTTCTAGAGCTCTAATGTCAACATTATTTCACAAATCCCTCCATTATCAAGGCACAAAACCCTTTAGAGGGTGAACATTAGTCAATAGCTATAGTACATGTAAAGTTTACGACCTTATTGGACTTCACGTTTAGATGTCAATAACTATCCCATAAATTAGTTTATACATTTATTGGAGGAGCATCAGGAAATCTTCCAATTTGCTTTTTTCATGTAAAATTCCAGAACCCTTAGCACATTTAATTGGAAAGTTGATCCTAAAGTTCAAAAATAAAAATATATTATGAGATCAGAAATTTGCAAATATTTTATAATCTTCATTCTTATGTATATGTCTGACAACTGAACTTAGCAACCATAGAATTCAACAAACAATTAATCATACCTCAGTCATTCTTAAGAATTTGAGACAACTTTTCACATTCTCTGAGGAACAGTCACCTCAAACATTAAAGTTTGTGAAAATTCAATACGCCTCCCTGTATCTTGAAGTCTAAAGTACCTCCCTAAACCAATTTCAACTTAAGTCTATAAAGAGCAACTTTGCCTTCCATTTGAACTTGAGTCAACTCAATGCTGCTTAGTAGCAATTTTAAGGGAGTCTTATAAAAGGCAATTTTCCTTTCCAACTCAACACTAGTGTTGCTTATTGTCAAAACTTTAACCATTAAAACCATTAATGCTCGAGAGACATGAATAGACTGACTTTATAAAAGAAAACAGATCATTGTTGAACCTTAATAAAGTTGGAGCTCAAAGAAAAAATTTCAAGATCTTTAATTCAAATATTGATTAAATCACCATCGAATCAGACACTAATATTGACAACTCATTACTTGAGAAAAACAACTTTAAATGTGTTCCTATTATTGAGGATACAAGAACCTTTCCTGTATTAAAAAGGAATCTAATGAAAAGAGATTACCATGAAACGGACATGAAGTCCACAGAAAACACATGAGAGTATTCATAAGAATCAGTGACCAATCTCTGTGTACCCTACAAGTAGACCCCTAAAGAGACAGAAAGCCTTGCACCGAAGAGAGGCAAGGTGGGTTAACTTTCTGTCAGTGCAACTATTAAATCGAGATATTTGCTGAAGGTACATGTAATTTCTTTCGAACAAGATAAACCAAGTCATAGCAAGATAGCTGATCTCCAAAACATTTAGTTTACATTAAGAAAAATCTCATCCATCAGAGATGGAACTTCAACCATGTTTTTGATAAACTTAAAAGGTCTCTCCAAAAGAAACTTCGCTCCTGAGATATGCAAAAAAAGATGACCGAGATTCTACTTGTGATTTTTGCACATGATGCACCACTATGAGCTAAGTATATCATTAGCGAATTATCAGTATTTAGCCTCTCGTGAACTAAGGAGTAAGGTCCAAGTAAAAGTTTGATGGCACTTTTTCTTTAAATGGGCCAATATAAAGGAAAAGATCGAGGGGGACAGACCTAGCATGACAATGAAAGAAATAATTAGAGGAACAATTTCCTGAAGGATCAATAGTCCAGACTTTATAATCTACTGAAACAGAAAGATGAATTTGTCAAGAGCTTGTGGGAGTTATAATGTCACTAGTTTCTTTATCATTGAGCTCCCTAGCGAAATGAAAATTCAAAGAACAAGGAGAGCCTGTACAAATGGAAGAGATGGGGGCTTTGTGGAAAAGCGAAAGAAAATAAAGTTATGCAAAGAATGAGTATCTTAACAACAGATTAGTCTGAAAAAACATATGAAACAAAACGGTACTTTAGGAATAAAAATCAACATGTGTCACCATTCTTGAATCTTGAGAACATGAGATGCCAATCAAAAGAATCAATAAATGAAAGAACCATAACCCTTGAATTTTCAAGAACTCTGGAAACTTGAACCAGATTCTTAATGGTTAAGTTCAACATCAGTTTTAACATATTTTCTTCTTAAGATATCATAGTTCCTTCAGTGTTTCCTTATTATGTGAACTCCTATTTCATATGACGACCTTAGAAGATGTCAGTCCCCTCAGCTTTGTTTAACAAAACGACAACGGAGAAAAGTGAAAAGGCAATAAAGTATGCTTCTATAAAGAATCAAAGTCCGAACTAAAAGCAAAACCAAAAACTGTACGTGCTAGGGAGCATTTCTTAAAAGGCACGTAATTAATGGAATATTAGCCAAGTTCCGCCTGTCCGAAGCTGCATTGCATCATACCTCAATAGTTATTCCACCAGAGCAGGAAATATCTAGATCTGTTCTCTTGATATTCAACAGTTCCATGCTTAACCTAACTGATCTAAGCATGGGTAAGACAGAAACTTCCCCAGCATGTTCAAGGCTGCAAATTCATTCAGAAGTACAATAATGAGCATATAACCAAAAAAAGAAAGAAGAAGGTTGAATCATAGTCGAATTGATTTTATATAGGTCTACAGATAGGACAAATGACACAAAGAAACTAGATAATCTCTGACACCAATTTATGCACTAAATTAGAGGTGCTGTAGGAATTCAAGATCATTGATTTGTTTTCAGGTAACAATATATGTGAGGTACCCTTCTATAAGCAGAAATACATTGTATAAGCATGAAAGATGAAAAACACAACAAAACTTAAAGCAGAAGGACTACATTTCTTACTTCAACCTTGTGAAGAATAAAGAAGATACTCCACGTGAAGGATTTAACAGGGACATTTGTTTTTTTGCAATCCCAAAAAACCAAGCAATTATACACTACTCAAACACAGGGATACAGATATGACATGAGGAACCAAATGGGACATTGTACTTCTTGAAAATTATTAGGGCAGAGAGACAGTCAAAATACTGCCTGCCTTATCTACATACAATGTCTGGATGAGCACTTCATATAAAATTACAAGCATAGAGCAAACAAACAAGGGACACAAAATTAATAATAAGACAGGTCCTCATTATATGTATCATGCCTACGAATATACTACATATATTTAAGAAGAACACAAAATAATGCCTAACATTGACCAAGATAACTTACATAAAGTCCTCGCTATATCTCCAAGAATATTCTAATTTTCAAATGACATTGAAAACTCATGCACAAGTCTCCATAGCATATACAAAAACAAGCATACCAAAAAAAAATAATAATAAAGAAAAGATGAAGAAGAGATGGAGAGAGAAAGTGAACATGAAAGAGACGCAGACATTCTTTATATATATGCAAACAAGCATACATATAGGGACGAATCCAAGATTGAAGCATACTGGCCCAAGAAGTTACTACATGTTCCATATATTTATATAGACAACTATAACAAATCTAAATTTTTTCAATTCAAAGTCTATTAAAGTTGAGAAGTACTTCATTTATTCCAAAGTACCTCTTTGTAGTAGCACGAAGGCAAACCTTTTAGCCGTTGATTAACTTATTATATCGATCCTTTGATACTTTCATGGAACTAAACTTCTTTAACTTCATACATCATGTCTCTTTAATATCATTCACTTAATTTTTTCAACAAATTCACTAAAGCATTCACCACTAAAACATAGTCAAATTGATAAATCAACTATCACAATCGAACGTTTTTAATGGAAGGAGTAAAATGGAAAATTAACTTTCATCAGCAATTACATATATACATATATATATCTTACTCATCCCTAATTGCAAGGGTTATTTTACAGTGACAGTCACAGTCATATATCTTACCTTCCAACAAGATCTTGAAAAATCAGCATTACAATTGTGTCCGAAAAGCAAAATTTAAACCTCTTCAAAGGAACTCCAGAGCAACGTGTATAATTTGGTAGTGATAGTAAAGATTCTAGACAGCTCCACTGAAAGAGAAATATATCCCTTCGTATTATGATTTCATCAATGCGTATAATCACCATTTTAGAGGTGAAATAAGGTGAAAAATGTATGCAAATGAAGACAGAAATATAACCTTAATAACCGAAAATTGAACATGAATATTTATCAAATTGATTGAAATGGAGGCATAAGAAAAGAGAAAAACGCAATCCATCTGGCTCTAAGTCAATATCATATCCAAACACAGAAGAAAAAATGTTCCAGTTCCCACTTCAAGCCCCAATGCCGTTTCAAAATCAAATCAGAGTATGAGCTTAGGCAAATAAACTTCTTAGATTAGGTCTCTCCAGCTAAGCTGGACCAGCTGCAGAAACTCAAAAGAATTGTTCCTGCTATTCTGATAATAGAGAAGGCCTGCTATTCTGATAATAGAGAAGGCCTTAGAATCTTTTCTTTTCTCCAGTGGTTCAGCAACTAATTAAAAGTACTAGAGCTTGACATCTGTCCTTAAGCCTTTTTTTCACTACCTAAGCCTCAGTCTAATAGACTAGACCTGAACCAAAGCCAGAAGCATTAAAGGAATGGCCACACAGGAAGGAGGCATCTAGTCTTCACCAACTTGTAACATGTTCTGTTAAGCCAATTGCAATCCTGTCTGAGAGAGAGCCAACCAAGAGCTCTAATTAATCTACCTCCTTAAGTATTGAAAAGCTTCTTGCCATCTCTTGCATTTCTAGGAAAAGATAACTTCACAACAGTAAGGTGGACATTGGAAACAGGAAAAAAAATTGTTTACTTAAGGGCTCAAAGAAAACTGATCTTATCACATGAAATAAGTTATTGGCATACATTCTACATAAGTGAATTCTCTTTCTCAACTTTGTATATAAAGGAAGGGAAGACACATAGTTACAGTAGAAGCATTCCTTTGTTTGCACCTAATAGAATTTCAGCTTTCTACTTGCTCTAACCAAATGAATGCAGGCTTCTAGGCCATCCATAAAATACCAGCAGAAAGGTTACAAAATGTCCATCACTTATTTTCTCAAGTAAGACATGTGAGACATCAAAGAAAAGTAAAACAAACTGCAAAGGAATACAGACAGACATATCACAGAAAGTTTGTCTGGAAAAAGGAAAATATATTACACAAACTGCAAAGGACCAAATTAAAACAGAAAAAGAGAAGTTATTGATGTTACCTTCCAACTTATCAAAACTGCCCTTCGTGAGCGTGTCAATTTTCCCCCATCAATAATGTTATTGATATTATGGATAAAAGTAGTAACAAATGCATCCAACAGAGCTTTGCCTTCTGCTTCAGATGGAAATGACTTATAATTGTTTGCGAGAAGATCCAATGATGAAGGAGAGAAGACAGATACTAAATCATTCAAAGCATATGCACATGCTTCATAAGCAGCTAGACATATTTCTGCTTCAACCTGCTTCAGACAATGACCCAGACAATTAACCAACAGCTCAAAGTAAAAATAGTTCAAGATGGAAAAGGTTTTTAACACAATCACTCACAATTATCCAGAATCTAGCATACCTCTGATTTAGGTGCTGGAGTTGTGATAATCTTCCAGCAGAAGTTCCATAGAAATGTTTGAGCAGAATTGGTCACAACATCAGTTCTAAATTTTGAACAACACCTCAAACTAGAAGCAAGAGTCTTTGTGGCTGATATCTGATCATCCAAAGTATATTAATGGTAATCATTAAGAACTGGTATGGGATCTACGGAAAGCCTTTAGAAAGTAATCGATGCTAGTCAGAAAAACACATGATAAACTAGTGCATTATACTGTCAAGAAATTTGGGGCAGCACACAAGAGTTGAGAAAATGTATGAAAGGGTTTAAAAACCAGGAAACATAAATTTTGTTAGATATCAAGTATATGGAAAACAATTTCTTAAAGAAACCACACAGCATAACATAAAATGTTTTACACCCATGCAGCCAGAAGGCAAATGACATTCCTTCCTTTTATTCTTATAAACTGGATACCTCCAACGAAAAGAAGGTTAAATCAAAAGCACAACAAACATCTAAGCCTGCAGTATAATAATAGATGTTTTACTGTGCATATGCTACTTTGGCATCAATGAAGGAATATTTCTTTCTTAGGATTCTCATTATCAATGGACCTCAATCATCAATAGAACACATGAGTTTGCTACAATATACATGTCCATTTCAGTCGTGGACATTTAACGTGTTATATCTCAGGTACCCAACAAGCAATCGTAAATGCCATTTCAGCTATCATTTTCACCACTCTCCATCACTCCTTTGAACAACAGAAACATGTCTTAGTTTATCTATTCATCTATAGCGAGAAGATTACAAAGCTTGTTCAGGTAGCCCAATATGTTTCTTTCTAGGCATATGGCTGATGTGCAAGCAACATGACACCAGAGAACAAAAAGAAGAAATATGCATCAAAAATGTACTTTTTATGCCTCCATTATCGTACAACTAAGAAATAGTTTTCTACTTCCAAGGAGACACATTACATTTCCTTGCTCTTGCAACAAGACAACATGTTCAGTAAGGGGATCTGGAAGATGCACAGACGTGAAAGGGGGAACAATCTGTACATAATTTTCTTTATGCCTTGAACTTTTCTCTATTGCTGCCAGAAGATATTATCTTCCCCACATTTAAGTGAAAAAAGCAGGCAGGATCACTAGAACTTTAATATAGTGAATACCAAACTGGGAACAATGCCCATGGACCTAAACAAGGAGGATGGCTAAAACTTTTAGTGCACACTAATCCCAGAAGACATTCTTGTGTTCCATATTGCACTCAGCTTCCAGAATCCAGATTAAGCACATTTCACATCAAACTCTCAACTTGCTATGAGCATCAGATAAAGTCTTGCACAGCTTGTTAGTGCCGGTATTCATCAACCACATTATTCATTAATTATTACTTGAACTTAAACAAGTAGCAAGTTATAAAAATCAAAACATGTGAAGACAACCATAATCAGTATAAAAAGAAAATGTCAAAATAACCAGAAATGCAAGGGGACTCTGAATTTTCGTACAGCTTCCAAGACAGAAGTACAAAGAGATGATGGCAATCGCCGCTGACTTGGGCCGCCTAGCTTCCCTCTAATAGAACCTGGCAGACTCATGTCCTCTGTCACTACACCCGACCAGAAAATGGAACATGATAGTTTGGTAAATGTGACCAATTCTTCCTGTCAAACAAGCAGGAATAAACAAGATCAGGCTGTTATCTAAGTGATTAAGCTGCAAACTTTCAGGTCCGATTCATACCAGAAATGATAATAGTACTACCACAAACTTGTCAATAATGATTGATTCTTCTGTAAAACTTAGATTGTCTATCCTCCCAGGAAAGTCAGTCTCTCCCTTCATTCCTCCACTCAGACAATGTTTAGCTGTTCTCTCTTGGATTATTTGAACTTCCTCAACCAATCTGGAAACAAGAATGAGAAATTTCACAGGCGCCCACTCTGAATAATTCTTCTTTTTGCAGACATCACCACTATGATCCTCTATGAACTGCATAAAAGGGCTCACAGTTGTCAAGATCTAGAGACATCATAAGAACATGTAAATACATCTAACTGCAAATGAAATTGATCAATGAAATGGTATGTGAACTAAATTCAATAAAGAAAATTGCTTAGGTGCTTCTTTGTGGTGAAAAGAATTATTATAAAATTTTCAGAGATTATGGGGGGCGTTATACATAAATATGCACATATATGTAAAACTCCAAGTAGACTACTATCCCTGCTTGTCTGATATAGATCATATCAATGTACCTCATTATACTGTTAGCACATCCACCAACCAATATAACAAGCATCAATTTGTTCATTCATAGTATCATTCGTAGCCAAATTGTCTAAATGGGTACAGCCATTTTATTGAGGTTTCTGATTTTCACTGGCTTCATTTTGTGCTTCTTTGACTTTCAGCTTTTCAATTTTAGCATGCAGAAATAGGGTGTTAAACAAAACTGTCAGACCGGACCACCGCAACTAACCGGCCAAACTAAAACCACACTGCTATTTGCAGTGGGTTGGATTGGTGTCGGGCTAATTTCTAAAAGACGTGGCAATTGGGTTCAATTTTATGTTTAATAGACCATGTTAGATCACACAACAACATAATAAATACTACAATTCTTTATAAATTTGAGCGAAGTTTGTAAATAAACAAATCAATATTAAAGACAATAACAATTATGAACTAATTGATATTGTTTATTTATATTGTATACTACAAATGTATAAATATGTAATTGATATAACTAGTCAACCAATTCTTGATTCTTTTTATATGTTTGACATTTTTTATATAGTTGATCATTGTAAGAATTTATTGATGATATCATCACACTGTTGTAATATGTTTTCAAAAACATCTTGTTCATTTTAAAACAATGTCCTTCAAATATTTAATATATGATTTCTTATATAATTTAATCCAAAATACAGATTTTCTAACTTCTGCACAACCTTATTCATAAATTAAAATTGCCTTCAAATATACTAATTTTTTTCATATTTTTTCATATTCTTTTTTAAATAAATATATAACTATACAAAATGGTGTTTAAATATTTAAGCAATTCAATCAATATTTTATACATCTTTCATTACTATGTTCAATAGTTAATAATTGCAGGATGTTTCGTGAGTTAGAGAGACTTATTGAATTAATATTGTTAATTTATTTTGTATGTAAACTTTCACTCATGACTTTAGGATATGTATTTTGAAATAATATATTTCATGCATTTGGCATAGTTTAAGTTTAAAATATACTTGATTGTACAAGTGAGATAACTTTATGAACCATAACAATATCACTATACTAAAGAGGCAAAAACCGCCCGAAGGATTCCAATGAAAATCAAGTAATTGGTTCTACATCCATCGATATATGAGCATTTTCCTGATACATAGATATTACACCAGAATTGAGTTCATACATTACAAAACTAACTAGGGGACATATTATATAGGAAACTCGGATCAAGACTCAATCGTGTTAATGGAAAGCAGAATAACTTTTATCTGGATTTCTGTTAGCCACATATGAGATTGTAGTCATCAAAATACATAAGACAGCATTCAAGAGTGAAAGAGAAAAAATATGCTCGCAGTTAGATATATTTACACATACATACATACATACATACATACATACATATACGACTAATACAGCTATACAAACACATCTATATATATGTATATATTGAACCTTAAGGATTGGGTCAAAGTGTTCCTCGTCCTCGACAACAAGAAAAAGAATTCGAGCCCAACGTTTTGCTTCAGATCCCCATGCATCCAACTGTTCATCGTCAAAAGTGAACGGAGAATCTAGCGGATGTTGACAACTGATAAAGTTCCCAGGAAATTTCTGAATAGCCTTAAGAAGCTGCAAATTAGGACCACGGAGCCATTTCTGAACTACATGTCTCAATGAACCTAGAATACAATAAAAGAGCAAAGAATATGTAAGGGCAGACAATAAATATCATGATGAATCGTCAACATCAAATGCAGGAAAATCAGCACACACAGCTTTACCCATACCACGATAATTAGTATATTCAGGAGGCACACTAGAAATGAAGTGCAAAAGGATCTCCAGAGGAACATCAGTTGCAATCATCACTGAATCGACAGCAGCTAAAATCTTTTCACAAACTAAGAGAAATAACAGAGCAGAATTAGGTTATTTAGCATAATCATCATTCATGAGTTGAAGTACATGACACGATGAATCTAGTACCTTGATGACGGTATTTCGGATTAAAATGTCGTTTACTACACTCAACAACAAATCGCAAAACATCCAGTAAATCAGCTCTATCGTTTTTCCAAGAGTTTGGTGCAGATTCAACTACGATCAGATCAGTGTTAGCATCAATAAGTTGCTCAACTTCATGATTGTTATGTTTCCGAGTTCCACAAGCAGCCGAAGCAATGCACTCGACAAGGCACATCAGCCCAGCTCGGCCGAAAGAATGTGTTTTGGGAACAGATGACAAATCAACCAAGAATGAAATATGCTGCCTGTAAATAGACGAGATGCTTCAAACCACATACCCAGTTCTTTACTCTTAAGTTTTAACTAGATGTAGTACAATCTAAAGAACCACAAGGACATGTTACACAATTCAACATATTCCAGAGAATTAAACCAGTTAAAGTAAAAAACCTTGCTGCAAATGATATTGTTATTCATGTCATCCAACCCAAAGAACAACCTTTCCAGGTAGTAGGTAATTGTAAAAAAGCATTTTGTTACATTTACCCACTGACAACATGATCCTCATTCAAAATAATACCGGTACCAAGTATCCTTGATGTACTAATATATCAACTGCATCATCTTACATGAGCTTGTATCACGACAAATTATTGGCTAAATTCAATAAAATGCAGATAATGCAGCAGCACAAAGTCAGGACCCTTTGCTTTCAAATATTCCTTCTTGATGATGCCTCTGGATAACTCCATGTAGCCTAGGAAAGTCCCTGGAAAATTAATATGTGATTTATATCACTCCATTCCAGATTTATTTACCATATTTCCTTTCTAAAATGGCTCAAAATGACTCAATTTCCTAAAATGCTTACCATCTTAATTCAAATAAAGATGTGGCATCCTTAACTCTCAGTCACCACTTTTAGAGGAAGAGTATAATATTCAGAACCTTCTCAACCCTCATGCAAACTGGGTCAAACTAGAACTATTCTTATGGACAGAAACAAAGGGAGTCTTTCTCAAAAGGCTGAATACTATCCATTAAAGCTGGTTAGCTTCTCAAAACGGTAAACATAAACAATTGGTTGCCAGAATCCATTATTGTCTGTGCTTATTCGTTACAATAGAATTAGAATCTTGAAGAAGACATTTTTCAGTTTTAAATACGGCCATACCAAATCCATTGCAGGAAAGTAGATTTGGTTTAGCGTTTGAAAGTAGGCGTTTAAGATCAATATTTGATGGGTACCATCTTTCAACTTCACATCTTGCTTCATTTCATTAAAAAAAAACTTGAGGAAACATTATATGAAACCATGCCGATAGGATCCCATTGAGGAATGTCTGAAATAAGAATGTATTTAGGTTTCTAAGTTGCAAAGTTGACCAATGGAATTGACATGTTGATTTGAAACTTCATTTTGAGAAGACATATTTGGTTTATTTGTTTTCTTAATTGGTTATAGGGTTTGAAAATACAGTTTAATTAAGAAATAAATTTAGAAACTGAGCAATACAAACAAGTTCTCAGGCTAAAAACACGAAACTGTTTCTGCAAAAAACTCTCCTATATTAGGTTTAATCCTATTCAAATTTCATTCTACCATCTAGCTTTGCTGCATGGAAAGGTATAGGACACTTTTCCTTGAATTCTTGAATGGTTTTGAATCCTAGACAATATTAAGTTCTTCTTGATTGATTTAGTGTCTGCGTTCCAGCATTAAGAGGACATCTTTTCTCATTCTATACTCTTCACCTCTCTAAAATTCTTGTCTTTGACTGAAAATGGAAAAGAAACCCCAAAATGTGCATGTCAGAGCTACCAAACGTATTTTACATAAATTCAGGGGGGAAAGTTAATATAAGAACCAATACAGCTCATAATCCTAAAGTACCATAAGAAACCATTTTGACAAATGAAGTAGTCATATCAGAATTATAAATGGATCAAAAGTTCGATTTGTTTGCTCAAGGACAAATCCATAGGTCTTCCATACCAATTACAATTGACTGTGTAATCAATACGATCATCATACTGTAGCTTAAAGTTATTATTACCTAGAAAATTTAGCTCAGCCTGACTCCATCACACATATAACTTTGTTACAAGTCAACCATAATAATCTTCATCTGCAATTTAGTTTTAAGAAATAGAGAAGTACTCCATACTATAGCATACCTCCTTTCCATATAGCTGGCATATTTGCACATAAATCTAGCAGCAGCATCAATTATCCATGAAGAATAGATCTCTTTCACACCTATGACAGAAAAAGCATGATGAGCTATGCAAGATTACCAATGAGACCTGATTCTACTCCAAGCTTTGTGATTCATTAGATGAATGAACCAACCAAATTCTTTGTGGTGAACAGGATCGTTTAACCCTCGTATGAGTGGACCAAGAATGAAATCCTTCGGCACTAGTTTCGCACAGCATCCATAGTTCTCCCACTCGATTGCCAAAAATGACTGCATGATAAGGCATCTTACTGCAGTATACAATTAAGGTATTAATATTTCACCTAGAAGAATAACCATATATACCAAGGTACACAACTAACATATGCAGCTTCAGATATCAAAAGATCACCTAAGATATGAGAAAATGTAGTACCTTGTGGATTATCATGGCAAAAGCCACGTTCCCATAAAACTGCCAACCATTCAAATATTTGCTCTGCAGTTGCCATCCGATTATAATACTGCTCTTCAATAACAGAGGGTACAGAGCTCTCTAATGGAATCGAAGACCGGAGCCAAAGCATAATCTATTAAAGCCAAAAGGAACAGGAAAGGATGTTAAACAAGACGATAGTTCCCATCTTTTTTCAAGATAGAGATTGTCCCAGAGCAAGAAACAGTATTTGTAACAAATAATAAGTCGGACAAAGTACCAAAAAGAAAATTAGACATCCAAAATATTGTACATAAGTAAACAACACATTAAAGGAAAAAGCATTAAGACAACAACCTAAAGCATGTTGAAAAGAAACGAAAAGAATGACACCATCACAGATCAATGATAGTGCAAATAGAAGCAATCTGATTGTCATGATTCCGGGATGAAACGGAACGTAAGTCATGGATTCATACAGAAAATCAACGAAATCAATCTCGATCGGCACATTCTTGGTTTGACTTTGTATATGATTTTTCCAGTTCATTAAGTGACTCCATATTTAAGGGGTGAACTGCATGCCAGGTGTTGCAGGAAAGCTTATAAACATGCACATGAAAAAAAAGCAAGAAAAAACATCAGGATATTATATGCATAACTTGTAAACTTGAAAGAATATATTAAAAAGAATAGATAGAGGCTCAGTAATTTTCTACGCCACACACAGGGAAACCTTTGAATATAGCAAATGTGTATGTGCAAGTCCTATTTCTCAGAAAGGTACAGGCCTAACATCCCCATATAAGCATGGAAAATGAATTAATTCCAGAACCTAAATATATTGATAACAACATACCTGGTGATTCCATGCTGCTTCAACCAAATGGGTACCATATTCTTCAAGCATTTCATACAGAAAAACAAATGCCTCCCACCTATGCTGGCCAGTGAAACTCGATTCGATTTGATTACATACTCTCCCAACACCCAGTGACTTGGCCTCTTCTTGTGCCCACCTCCGTCTTTTGCTGATCATGTGAGGATCAGAACCTTTCTCATCTGATACTTCCTCCGCAATGTGAGAGTTACATTTCCTATCTTTGCTCAAGTTTAATGTTGTCTTCAATATATGTAATGACTGCTTCCTCACTAGGCTCTCCTTATCAAGCTTAAAAGATTGAGGTACATATATAACATTATTGGAGAAGAATATAACAGTGAGTTCTATTAATAAGACTAAATTAATTCAACAAAAAAGGCACATTTACCAAGCCTCTCTTTATTTCAGTCCAAAAGTCCTCATCAGCTCTTAAATCAAAAGTCTCTGCTCTTCCACCCACAGTTGAATCTTCATATTGCTCAGTTGGCAATGAAAAGGACAGATACAAAGAAAGTATATCATAAGCATCTCTTCTCTCCAAAGACCCAAGAGAGAACAGTAACTTACAACTCTTCCATATTTTCATAAAATAATTCTTCCTGTAAAACCAAGAAAACATTTGAAAAAGAAAACAGGTAACTTGTAAAGCTGATCTTACTGTGTACCCTGGAAGCTATGTTATATACCTGGTTAATACTTGATTCATCCCAGGAACTGCAACTTTGAAGGTAGAATCATGTGCAAATGCTTTAAATATGAATGGAAGAAGAAATCTGATTGCAGAAGACCTATGCACTGAACTTTGTGAAAGCATATGAAGAGTCAAATTAGAGAGGTCCCAGAGCATATTTCCAGCAAATTGTTTTGCCGGGGACCCACTTGCTAAAGTTGATGCAGGAAAAACTCCTTCATCTTTGTTTAGAAGAGCAGCATCCAGCGTCAAAGTTAATATATGACAAGACATAGAGAATGGAAGATCATAAGAGTGGGATTCCAAAAAATCTCCACATGTATACTTATCAACCAATGTGTCATGAGAATCATCAAAAGATGTTGGGCTCACTTTCTTGTCTATGGAACCCTTAAAAGTTGAATTTTCACTCCATTTATATATTGCCAAATCTTCACTTTGAAACATTCCCATTGATAGGCCAATCGATCTTAACAGGAGTGGCACCATGGCTGCTTCAAGAACCTCCCAGCTGTTTGTTTCCGTTACAACATCAAGAAACAATCTTGCAGCCTAACTCACAAAATGAATAGAAAATCCGTAACCAGAAGATGAAGATGCTCCAGACAAATTTTCGCATGTTTGGCACAAACAGCAAGCTGAATGCTTACCTCATTAAATAGCGCAAGATTAGATGTATGCACCAACTTCAACAAAGGAATCAACATTTTCCAAATAAACATATGCATGTGATGAGCACCTGCAGAAAGATATATCTGAACAACAATTAAACAAAAGCATTCAACCATAGCTATCTAACCTCAACTTATGAACTATGAAAAGGAATTTTCCCTGCACAAAACCATTAGAGCTTTCCTTCCCCCTTCCCACCTCTTGGCCTGAGCAGCAAGGCCTTGAGGAAATGATAAATAATCATAAATTAATTGCACCAGTTTTTGCAATTCCAGCCCCATTCTAGAACCACAATTGTAATACCTCCATTAAGATTATTAAACTTTAGAGATCAATCCTATTCCCAAACAAATTCAGTTGAGCTTACAGTATTTCCAATTAGAAAAGCAAAATGAAGAAAATACAAATTATACAAATTACAAAGTGGAAGAGAAATGACTAGTGTTCTAAATAACAGTAGAAACTCACCAGACTTCTTTAGGAAGTGAGAGAGGGCGGCCACGTAGGAAACAACACAGTTATGCCACTCACTCTCCATTGTTTCACTTTTTTGTACAATTCCCTGCATAAATAGAACACCCTGGTTATTCAAAATGGCAAAGCACTAGTCATTTTAAGATTCCACCAAAATCAATCTGTGTCAGGCCCTTATATCACCAAAAAGACTTCACAATGTGTCATTCCAGTCCATCATTTAACTACAATTCCAATTAATCATCTCCCCAATTTCAAGCATCCCTTGGAAGTCCGAGGAACACTGAAATTTAACCACTTAACAGCCAGCTGCCCATAGCAATTCTGACCAGGAAAATTTACTATAAGAAACTAAAACTAGCTTTCAGAAATCTAGACGCATGACTAAATTCAAGAAAAAATCACTCTAGCTAATAGTTAGGGGTACATGGAGACTGGCCCTTATATTATCTTAAACTGTGTAAGCAGACACCAACACAAATATTAATCAGACTGTTCTACCTAGTTATGTTTTCCTTATTGGTCTAAAACTTTGCCTTCTAAGAAAATATAATTATTTGAGAAAAATACTAAAAAAGACTCTAAAAGGATTTTTTTTTGGCCTAATAAACCAAAGGAATTTGAGATTTATATAGGAAGCATAATGTCCAAATGTACCATTCAACCCAAACATCCGACTTAGATTTACATTTAAAAAGGTCATGTACTTAACTATCCCTAAACATGTCCAATTAAACAAAAGCATGACAAGGATTTACATTAGTTTCTCTATTCCGATTGGATTTCTGCTTATGCAACCATGATAAGGAACATTAGTTTCTCTATTCCGTTTGGATTTGTGCTTATGTCCAGGGCTGTGCATGGTTCTTCCTATCATACATGACAACCAAAAGAAAACCTAACAGTCATTAATCTAGTTTAAGACACAAGAAAATGTGAGAATAGGAAGTTATCCCCTTTATCATCTACTGATTGTTATTCTGTCCAAGATTTTATGGCCTCTGTGCTAATAGCCTCTATTAAAACACGAGAAATAAAGAAACAATTTTGAATATCAATTATCATACAGAAGTTCTGTTAAAGGCACAAACGACAGGAAGATAGAGAGCAACATTTCTGGGATAAGCATTCAAGAGGTCTAACTCAAAATCTCTTCCTCAGGTTGTACCGCCTTCGGCGAATGGAAACTGAATTTCACCAGTATCAGTTCCATATGATTGGATTGTACAAAGTGGAAGGACAAGGTAGTGGATATGCTTGTCAGGTAAAAACAATAGGACAATGAGTTTTTAGGTGTGAGGATTTTCCACGTAAATGATAGCTTGGGGCAATGTGCACTAAGATGTAAAAATTAGCTGAGATGAATTGGCTGAAGAGAGAGGAGTCATACAAACTTTTCAGCTAGTACTAAGTTCCATCAAGTTCTCGTAGCAATTTCGGCGTAAAAAGGAACAAAAATGGGCAGTTGACGCGTGAATAGTAATACCTTAGTAAGATTGGGAAACTCATTGAGAAGATCAGAGAAAAGAGATGAAGGAGATGCAGCGGTGGAAGCCAATATACAGTCCAACATTGCCGGAATGGCAACCGGAGGAACCCGCCGGAAACTGCTCCAGAGTGAAGCTGCAATTGGGTCCATCTAATGCTACTGCTGTCCGAAGTACGCTGTGATGCTTGAGGCTTAAACCCTACCCGGACAACAGGGCAAAGGGGTTTTAGAAGAAAATGTTGTAACAAAAATAGAAAACAATTGTATAGTTACGTGATTTTGTAAAAGTTGCAAAAAATAACACGACTTGTCCGTCTTGTAAAATTCTTATTCGAATTAAATTTTGTCAAATTGGATCAATCAAATTATTATATAATTTATTATTTTTTAGAAATAATTTCACTCTCCTTTTTGATATTTGGTATAATTACATATAGACCCCCTATAGTTTGAGAAATTACATCTAGCACTCTTGAGGTATGCTTTCATTTAATAAATAAGTCCATCTATTAGTTAAAATTCACCAAATTAACTGATATAAACAAAAAAATCAAAAAAATATATATTAATCTTTAATTGACTTATTACTGATTTATTGCAGGTCAAATAAATATTTTTATGACCAAATTACCCACATACGTCTTCACGTGTTAATGTATTTGAGACGTATATCTTCACCGTTATAAGGATAATTTAATCCAAAAAATTTAATTAACATGCAATAAGTCAGTAATAGCAATCAAGGGTTAAATACTTTTTTTCTAATTTTGTTGTTAATATCAATCAATTCGGTTAATTTTGACTAACGGAGAGACTTATTTGTTAGATGTCGGCAAACCTCAGGGGTGCTAGGTGTAATTTTTCAAACCATAGGGGGTCTACGTGTAATTACACCAAACATCAGGGGAGGGGAGTGTAATTATTCCTTTTTTTTAACTACACACCAATCACATAATAAGTATATTATATTTATTGTATGATTAATTCAGATCTAACCGAATCAGGTCTGTTCACACAAAATTTCGTATCTGCAAAAATAATTACAAGACAAGAAAAATATAAACAAAAGAATTTTTATTTGATTTAAAAGAAAAGTGGGATATAATCTTTTATTTGAAAATAATCCTCTCATTCTTCATTCTGAATATCGATCAAAGGGCTTGAAACTTGTTCTTGGATGTGGATGCTAAATCTACTCCGATTTTGTGAGTAAACTATGTGTTACCTTGAAATTTGGTATCAAGGTTTGAAGATTAGATGTCGAGGAAGACGTACAACCTTCACGGTTGCAGTGCTTTGTTGTAGCAACGAGCTTTTGAACTTGAGTCCATTTGGATATGTTGTGACTTGTGTGTCTGTCTGTCTATATGTGTTGACTTAGATCCTCAGTAATGTTAATTTAGGGGTCTTTTGATTTATTCCGGTATTGAAGGCTATAAACTTGGAGAACTTGAATACTAGATTTGACTTTTTTATTTTTCACCAAGATGGATTTGTGTCTTGACAACGTTAATTCACGAGTCTTTTGACTTTTTCACGAATCAAATGTTGACTTTGAGCGTTTTCCGCGACGAACGCTTTGACTTTGCTTGAGAGGATTTGGAACTTTTGGATACTCTCTTGTTCCTGTCTTTGATTGTCTCTTTAATTTGTGTGTTTAAATTGTTTGGAAAACACTCCTATTTATAGTAGTAAGGTGGAAGATTTTTCCTTATTTACTTGATAAGATGGCACAATTGATTGACCCGTCGTATTTGTTTGACATTTGCTTCCATATTTGCAAGATACGATCTTATTTTCAAATTAACTTGCACTTGCTTGATTTGGAAGATTTGATACACTTGCTAAGAATATGAGATTTGATACTTTGCGTCATTTGATTGGCCAAAAAATAAATATTAATATCAATTAATTAATTATTTACTTTAAAATTAAATTTGATTAAATTTCTAAAATATAAATAAAATTTGATATTTAATATATTATTTTTTACGTGGCGCAATTTTATTGGGCACAAATTTAATGTGTCTACAGGGTCAAAATTAAAAACTCCCCTCATGCTATGCCTCGAAAATTTAGTTTTTTTTTTTTTTTTCTATTACACCATTCTTGGAGTCATTAGATGAGGAACGATTTTATTTTTTTCATTTTCTTATATCAACAATCTTTTTACAATTTTGTTAATTCTTGAAATTTTAATGAATCAATTAGGTGGACTTGTATCCTTAGCATCTTTCTCATTCCTAAATCTTCTCCAACAATTTTGTTGCCTTATTTCCCTTTGCATTCTGTAGTCATAATCTATCATTTGATTATCGATTGTCCATATAATCATAGATTAGGTATAGTTTTGGTACTTGTTTCATTTAAATCCTCGTGGAATCGATATTTATTATACTATTTGATAGCTAATACACTTGTTAGTGACCTATACATATTTTAGCAATCAAGTTTTGACGCTGTTGTTAGGAATTTAATTTGAGATAATATCAGAACATTCTAATCTTGATTAATTTGAATTTATTTATTTCTTTTACTTCACCAAGTCTCTTTCTTTGGTTCGCAACTTTATGACATGAAACAGTGATGGAGAGTTGACACAATTCGATCCAGAAATTGAGAGTACATTCCACAGATAGAAAAATGCCATTGAAAGAGGTGAAAACAGAGGAAACTCTGATACAGAAGAACAACTTGCAGTCTTTAAGACTACTATGAAAAACATGAGAGCTATAGAAAGACCAATGATGGAGTACTCATTCCCAACAGTTGATGAGACAATCTTCAGCATTTCCAAGCCGACCGTCCAAGCCAATAACTTTGAGATCAAATAAGCTATCATTCAAATTATTAGTTCAAGTGTGCAGTTCTCTGATTTGCCTGACGAGGGTCCTAATAAACATCTTTCTAATTTTCTTAGATACAACATAGTAATTTTAGATACAACATAGAGGTATTTTAGCGAATTAAAGACAAAAAAATATGAAAATACGCAAAAAAAAAAAAAAATCAAGTAGAAACTCACTTTAGGCGCATGCATCCCATGGAAGTTCTTTTTTTGCTAAATTTATCAAAATATAGGGGGGTTTTAGCCTATTTCTAAAACACAGGGAGGTTGTTAGCTATTCTAGAAAAATACAGGAGATTTTTTAGCTATTTCAAGAAAATACATGGGGTATAATGAAATTTAGCCCTCTTCTTTTCCCTTTCCCCTCATTTTAATTATCCTTCTCCCTCCGTGGGCAAACAACTCCAGAAATGTTATATATACGAAAATAAAAACTTAAAATATGACCATTGATTTCTATAAATATTTTATCCTATGGTTGTTAATTATATAAATTACACATATATAAACATAAAATAAATTGAAAATAACTTTAATTTGGCCCCTTCATCTATAAATCTTTGAGATCAATGGCTCATATTATTCATTATCTATTTGTTAATTATTTTTCAAATATAATTTTTTTATATATAAATATTAAAATATAAATTTCTCAAATTTTAGATCCAATAGTTGTTAATAGTTGATCCTTTCCACGAATCTCACTGATCTATCAAAAATTCTAACTATCATTAAAAACAGATAAAACAAATAGCAAATGAGGACATCAATCTCATCGATCTGATACTAATATTCATTTTTTAAAAATAAAATAACATTTGAGATGATCTTAGCAACGGCAAATATATCAAAAAATCTAAAAATATAAATATTTTAGCGATTGAAAATCAAGGTACTCGTTGCAAAATTCCGTCTCAATTTGCAATGAGAAATGCTATTGCAAACCCGTCCCAAATTTTGCTATGGTCGAAGTCGCACACACCGTCCCAAATGAGTCGCTAGTTTGGTTGTGCGACTAACACTTATTGCAAAAAAATCTCCTAAAATTTGGAAGATTAACAGTCCAAAAGGTCGTCCAAAAATATTTAAAAATATTATATATAATCTATCGCAAATACTTCCTCAAAATCAATTAAAACATATTCCGTTCAATTGACATACTTTGCAACAGGAGCATCAAAACCGTTCATACACGTACGTAATTCTTCTGATGGGATCTCTTCGCCTTTCCCAAATATTTTCTGACTCCACCTATGTCGAGAGTTTGTCTTCCATCAAAAATTCCATTGCAAGGAAAAAAATAAAGCGACGATAGTCCATCATAAATGTCGTCGTTAAAAGACCATTTTTTTGTAATTTATATACTTACCTTTTTTTATCAATTTTATAAAAGTACTGACAATAAAAGACATTAATATTACATGTCTAAAGTCAATTTATTCTTATCTATATTACATGTCCAAATTTATATAAAGTAACATTTTCACGATCAACTTCCCAATAAACATATTCTAATCCAATATTTGAAGAACTCCACTTTGGTTCCAATAAATAAATTTCCAAATTTTATAAAGTAACATTTTTATGATCAATTTCCCAATAAACATCTTCTAACTAATATTTGAAGAACTCTACTTTTGGTTCCGATGAATAAACTTCCAAATTTATATAACAATGTATATCAAAGGGCTTATTGCGTCTTAATTATTCCTATGATATTGCAAATGAATAAACTATTTTATATGTAAAAAAAATAGCAATTTACTCCTTTGTGCTTTTTAAAATAAAATAATTTACCTCTTATCTAAGTAAATTGTTTCGTTTAAAAGACACATGGGGGTAAACTACTGCATTTTAAAAAATACAAGAAGGAAATTTGCTATTTATTTTTTCACAAGAAGTAACTTGCTCACTTACAATATCACAGGGGGATTGCTTGCATTTTTTCTCTTTATCCAAAAACATGTCATAATTATTTTCGTATATTATATATATATATATATAATATATATAATATATATATATTATATATATATAAATGCAAATACAATTTACCCCTATAATATGAGAAATGAGTTAAAAAATCTCATGTGAAGAATAAAATAATAAATTATTTCTGTGTTTTGGAATTTCTTTTCATAACGGAATATTTGCTCATTTCACGTATCACCAGGGTATGAAGGATCTTAATCAATTGAAAACACTAAAAGCATGCGGAAATCTAAGAAAAGTAAAGCCTCTAAATATCCCAACCATTCCTGATTAAATGGATGAGTGCATCCACATAGCAGCCGACGAGTTACTTGTGACTGAGCATGTGTGCATATTCGAGAAGTAAGCATAATTGGCTGTTCCTTTCATGGCTACTCCACATTGTTCAGAACTTGGGGCAAAGAGACATCTGGAAAGGTGAGAAGTTAGACGAAGTTTCCTTTTTTGTGTTAAGTCCTTTTTTGAATTGATAGCATGAACAAACCCTACTCATTTATTGGTCTGCCTGTCCTTAGTTTTTAAATTCCCAACCACTGCACTTTGATCCACAGGTGTAGCAACCTGAAATGCCTGAAAAGGAAATGATGGTATGATGTAAACATGGATATGATCTTTCATTATTTATTAGATGATTCTTCCTCACTTATTGCTAGGCTCAACACTGTTCATCATTCTGAATTGCACTCCAGTGAAATCCCATTTCAATAGTTATCCAACACAACACTGTTTGTTGGGAGTGCAATCCCATTTCAATAGTTATCCAACACAACACTGTTTGTTTGGTTTCATTTTCGAGGTGGACCGAAACATGCTCAATATTTGGCCTCATGATGCAGAAATATCATATTTTGATGTTTTTATTTTATTTGGCATAAATATAACACACACACACACACACATATATATATATAATATATATATATATATATGTATACATACATATAAATATGGGTTAAATGCAAATGAACCATTGTGATCTGCGGAATGAGCAAATTACCCATATATGAAAAAAATAGCAAATTATCCCCCTATGTTTTTTTTTTTTTTTTATAATAAAGCAAATAAGTCCCTTGTGCGATTTCGTGCCATTCACGGGTAATTTTTAGATACTTTATTTTTTTATTTTTAGTTATAAAATTACGTTTACATCTTTATTAATAGCCGTTGAATCTTAATGAATCTAAAACTCAAATTTAATTAAGAAGATCTATGATCCATATTCTATTAAATTTGATTTATGGTCTAGATTAAAAGCATATGTTTATATAATATATATTACATAAAAATTTAATTAAAAAATATATATAATATATTTTATTAATTAAAATAATATATGTATGTATATATATAAGGGGGGGGGGGGGGAGCTGGAGGGAGGAAGACAGGACCAGCGACGATGGCGGGACTAGACGGGGAGGGTAGGCAAATGAAGGGGAAAGGGGAGGCGATAGGTGGGTTGGGAGGCCCCAAGCGACGGGGGAAAAGTGGGGCGGGCGACGAGGAAGGGGGAAAGTGGGGGCCGGTGATGGGAAAGGTGGGGAGCAGGCGACATGAAGGGGGCGGGCGACGGGGAAGGGGGTGGGTGGGTGGTGGTTTGGTGTATTTTATTTTATTTTTTATAAAAATATATTTTATTAAAATATTATATATATTATATCTAAATATAAAATAATATTTTATTTTTAAAAATCAATTAAAATCACACCTAAGGTGCGTGTAGTAGGCTACCAAGGCCAGGGATTAGATTTTTTTATTTTAAAAACGCAGGGGGACATTTTGATATATATATTTTTTATAGGTTTTTTTTTTTTTGCACATTTTATATATCATAGGTGGGTGGCATGCGTTTTTCCCCACATATAAAAGATACATGATTTAGCAATAAACATTGACTTTTGTCTTCCAAAACACAACATTAAAAATACAACACTTATATACATATATATAAAAAAGACATGATTTGACAAGAAGTAATGACTTTTATCCCCCAAAGCACAACATCAAATATACAACACTTATTTTAAACTATTTTAAATTATCTCTATAAACAAATCCAAACATACACTATATCCAACATATATTTATTTCTTTTTTTTCTCTCTACCTCCATAAAATAAAAAAAAACATTTAATTTATGTGTTTTTTCATCTTGGACTTTCTATTAGTGTTTAGAGATCTTAAGAAGCCACTCCAACTGCAAATATATGCCTTCATTTGTATCAACTACACGCCCACATATTTGTAGGCACATATGGTCAGAAATTGGCGTTTCTATGCAAAATGAGGTTACCATATATCCTAGTCACTTACTGATCAAGTTACAAAAACTATGAGGTCCAAATTTTCAAAAAAATTTGACAAAGTTGAGGCCGACCATGATTTTACGATCATGAGTTCGAACGCCGTCATGTGTATGAGATATTGTCTACTTCATAGTAAGAGTTGTTGTTTACTGTAATAGTAGGTATTGTTGTCTGTACTATAATAGTATGTATTATTGAGCAGTATATAATTATTGTAATAATTTTGCTAGATATTGATGCGACAAAGATAATTATAATTGTAATCGATTTATTTCAATTAATAATAATTTATCGCTCTTACTTAAAAGATAATTCAAAAAGTTTCTGCTTTCCGATTTTAGTTTGACAGTTATGTGGTGATTAATTTAAGTTTTTAATAATAGTTGGTTTCTTAATTATATAAACTATTTGTTGATTATTAATTAGGTAAAATTACTTTTTTAGTCCTGTAACTTTAGGCCATTAGCGCTTTAACTTTCTTGGTTTACACATTTAGTCATTTTTTTGGCAATTTTAGTCCTGTACGTAACAAATTTAGTCCATTTTTGTCAGATTTAGTCCTGCAATTACAATTTTGGTCCTCCATTAAATTTTTCGGCCAACCCGTTTGGCTGGAATGCCACATCAGCGGCTGGAATGCCACATCAGCGGCTGGAATGCCACTCGAGCCATTGGGCAAAATTATATTTTTAATCCTGTAACTTTCTTGATTTACACATTTAGTTCTTTTTTTTGGCAATTTTAGTCCTGTACTTCACAGATTTAGTCCTTTTTTGGTAGATTTAGTCCTGTAACTATAATTTTGGTCCTCTATTAAATTTTTCGGCAAATCCATTTGGCCGGAATGCCACGTCAAGTAACACTAGCTGGTGGAATGCCACGCGAGCCATTGTTTTATGGATTTTAAACCAGCAACGGGAAGAAATCTTCCCTAAATCAAACCCTAACTCCTTCATTTTCTGCTTCGAAAGAACAAGAAAAAATTGGATGCAGTTATTGTCTTCTTGAACCAAAAAGCGAGCTCAAACTTCTAATTTGACTTGGATGGTGTTAATATATAAAAAATCTATGTCAGTTAAAGAAACCAAAAGGATGAGTCAAATTAGAAGTTCGAGCTCGCTTTTTGGTTCAAGAAGACAATAATTGTATCCAATTTTTTCCTGTTCTTTCGAAGCAGAAAATGGAGGAGTTAGGGTTTGATTTGGGGAAGATTTCTTTCTGTTGCTGGTTTAAAATCCATAAAACAATGGCTCGCGTGGCATTCCAATAGCTAGCGTTACCTGACGTGGCATTCCGGCCAAATGGGTTAGCCGAAAAATTTAATGGAGGGCCAAAATTGTAATTGCAGGACCAAATCTGCCAAAAAAGGACTAAATCTGTGAAGTACATGACTAAAATTGCCAAAAAAAGGACTAAATGTATAAAACAAGAAAGTTACAGGACTAAAAATATAATTTTGCCTAATGGCTCGCGTGGCATTCCAACAACTGACGTGGCATTCCGGTCAAACGGGTTGGCCGGAAAATTTAACGGAGGACCAAAATTGTAATTGCAGGACTAAATCTAACAAAAAAGGACTAAATTTGTTAAGTACATGACTAAAATTGCCAAAAAAAGGACTAAATGTGTAAACCAAGAAAGTTACAGGACGAAAAGCGCTAATAACCTAAAGTTACAGGACTAAAAATATAATTTTGCCATTTAATTATTTATTGTTTATTGATATTAAAAGCCTTAAATTAATAAAACAAGGACATAGAGCGAGAGAGACTAAGGTTGGTGTCACCTTCTTTATCTATTTTTTTTTCAATCTATAGTAATATAAAAAAAAAATGCACTTTTTACTCATAATTGGCGAATTGTGTAGCACTATTATTACAACAATTTTTTTAATTTTTTTTATGTGTTGATAATATTTTTTAGTTGATTTTTTTTTCTTTCTTTCATTTTTTTATATGCGATTTGTTAGTTTTATATTTATTCTTATTTCTAATATATTTTAAAATACGAAAAATTAATTTTTAAATGCACATATGGATGGTTAATTAATATAAATAAGATAAATTTCAATTTTAAAAAAGCAGTGTAAATGGGTATTAATTAAAAATTCACAAGATAAATTTAAATCGCGATTAATAAATTAAAAAAAATCGTGTTCTTTTTTACAATGTTTGGCTAAACAAAGACAAAGGAATAATTATAATATAAATATATGGCCTCCTAATGACAATGGCCATCTCTGTCTGCTCACAGATTCTCAATGGTCAAAAGGACATTGCAGGAGACCTCGTTCCAAAACAATTGCAATGAAAAAAGGTGTTCTTCGCAATACTTCACTATGGGAGTTCAAAATCATCACAAACAGCGTCACTTTGACGAATATGGTTATTAACAGTTTGCTAAAGGATTTTCGACCCCCTTTGAAATGATGGTTGAGGAAAATTTTTGGGATGGCAGTAGCAACGATTGCTCGTTGCAAACCGGAAACTTTTATTAAATGTTACCAAATGGCTTTTTATGATGGTATATCGTTGCAAAATTATGCGCATGTTTATTTAGTCATTTACTTTGCAACAACCTACTCCATTCCAATCGATGGGCTTTTGCAATCGGCTTCGCTTTTGTGATGATCTTGCCGATAGATATTCATATTTTGGGGATCTATTTTTTTAAAACCCCACTGCAAAATTTAGCCCAAATTATGTAAAAGAGTCAGACCTAACTCAATCAATACTAGTAGGCCGAAATACTATTAGACCATTCAACAATAGCGGGTTGTAGCATCACCTACCGATTAACTGAAGCTTAATTTTAGCAAGCCTATGACCCATCCACCTCATCCGACATATCATCAATCTTTTACACATCGAATGACACCTTAGCCTGAAAATATGCCAGGGGATATACATATGCAGTTGTATCCAATTGGATAAAGGTAACAAGTAACAACCTCAAGGCTAAATTTTATTTAGTTTTTCTGCTGATTAGATAGATTTCCTTTCTGCCGGCACGGTACTTATGCTATATGGCAAACAAGTGGATAAACATTATGCCTACAAAATACACATCCAAATATTCAGGAATATCCTAATTTTCCTCAACCACCCCCTGATTCTCTCAAAACCTACTTCTATAAATAGGGGTTCCAGGTAGGTGAATGAGGTAACATCTTCATCCAACAAGTTAACAAAATTTCCACTATCACGAGTTTCAACACTCTTTTGACATTTTCAGCATATTATTCACAAATTCTATACATTAGTAAGCTTCTTAGATCTTATATTAGAATTTCTCATTTTATTTCATTCAAATACTTTATTGACTTAAATATCATATTGCTGATCCTTATTTGCAGGTTAGTCCTCCAACTATCTAAGGCTTCTCAGAAGATCTTTCAACTTGTGTTGTGCTACTAAACTCTGATATGCATCAAATATACATGTCACTTTCACGACGGGAATATTGTCTCGAAATTTGTGACAAATATTTTATTATTTCTATATTAAAAATATGCCAAAATTTCCCAAGTTTTAATTTTTTAAATACACCACTAGGTTGGATGCTAAGTGGTGGTCTTTGGAGAGGGGAATATCCCTATGCGTTGCATCATGTGGACATTGAGATTTTGTGGCTCATCAATCCGCCATGTTCTCTGAGTTATCCATTGGAGATGTAATTGATGTTTCTGGATGGCCTGCGATGTTTATATATTCATACCACAAAATTATATTATACAATTTCAACAAATATTACAATAAAATTATGGTATTATCTAGACATGCATCAATGTAATGAGAGCCTCATTTGCATAAAATTGCAACAAAAGAATATTGCAATAAAATAGACTTATTTGCATAATTGTAATAAAAAAATAATATTTTTGATCCCATAAGTTAAGTTAGTTGCACTTTTGGTCCCATTCTATGGTATTAACAATTTTAGTCCTGTAAGTACAAAATTTAACACTTTTGGTTCACATTCACTTTTTTGTCTATAACTTAAACGGCATAGACCCGTACATAGCACGTGGCCTTTAAGTATTTTGGCCAGAGGGCAAATTGATGCATTTTTCAATTTGGGACTACTTTTGGGGGCTATATAACTATATTTGCGGGGGAAAATAAATATTCTAGTAAATTAGGGCAAAAAAGGGAGATTTCTCTCTTCTCTCACTTGGCTCGGCTTCGCGCCTAGCTGGCACTAGCGCCACGTAGGCATTTGGGGTTAGTGCATAATCATCGTGTCTGTTGGTGCGGGATCCAAGCCTAATTGGCACATGGTCAGCGCAAACTCAGCCATCTCTCTCCGATGCTGGCGACTTCGACAACCAAATTTCGGTGTTTGTGCATTTTTCGGTTAAAACTTCAAATTTTCGTATCCTATTCATTTTAAATCCGTTTTTAATGATTCTGACACTATTTCAAGCATCTTTTCATGCTCTACAACTTAGCACAAATATATTTGACAAACAAAGAAAAATCAATAAGTTCGATTTCTATTAAAGAAAAATAGATCTAAAACTAGATTTTACTCACACACTAATCCGATTTTTACCAAATTTTAGTCACATGATCTCCATATTAATATCTATATATGGTGAAAAAATGAATAAAAAAATCCATGCTTTCATAATCAAAATGAATTTTCAAAAAAATCACTAAAAGAAAATATGGAATTTGCAACGATTTTTTTGGATCGGTCATGGTCGTTCCAATACACACGGCTTTAGTATAATTTTATAACGGATAAGTTTTGATGACATCAAATCAGAGCCAATAACAATTTTGCTGTTTTGTAACGCAAAAATCGTTACGAAAGCGTCTCTAAATTCTATATCCCAAAAGCCATTAGAAATAAATGGCCTTCACAATTAGTAACGGCTTTTGAAATTGTTTATGAAATTAGAGACGACCAACATTTATTATTATGAAAGTCGTTCCAATACATGTATGTAAAGTCAGTCAAAAGTTTAAATGTAATCAACCATTACAAAAATCGAATAATAATTTTCAGCGTTACTAGTTTTCTATGATTTTTGGGACGGTCGTTTAACTTTGTAATGACCTGTGAAAAAAAAGGAGAGCCGTTGCAAATATCGTATATAAAACTGGGTCAAATTTTATGTAAAACAGATGTTACAAAGGCCGTATCAATATGGACGGCTTTTTTTCCACGTGTATTATGAAGACCGTTTCAAATGCAGACTTTATAACAGTTATATTTTCTAAACGTTTATATTCCAACAGCTATATTTTTTGCTCCAACGACCATTCCAAAAGCCGGTACACCTAGCTTATATATATATATATATATGTGTGTGTGTGTGTGTGTGTGTGTGTGTGTGTGTGTGTGTTGCAAATTATTTTCATTTCATTTCATATAATTATGGGATCGTTATTGCATAATTTTCCCATTTTACGCACTTAATGCAATTTACCACCTATAATATTACAAATGAGCAAATCACCTTCCTATTTAAAAAAAAGAAAAAAAGATAAATTGCTTCATTTTAAAAGACACATAGATTAATTATTTTAAAAATCATAAAGGTAAAGAGGTTATTTGATTTGCAATATCACATAGAATTAATTGCATTTCCCCCCATTTTTACGTACTGAATACCTATCAAAATAAGTGTTAAAAGAGAGCATTACTATTTTGTAATAAAGTGTTCCACAACTCCATATAAGAGATAATAATGATATGGTCGCGTCCATGACGCAGAAACAGCTAATAGGAAATAATCCGTGTGCAGTAGTAGTGCAGAAGGTAGGCCTAAAACCAATAACCTCAAAAAGCAGCAGCCTAACGACAGTTCATGCAAGAACTAAATTTGTATTTTTATTACATAAGCATGATTACCATATGCACTCACTCTCTTCCCAAACAAAATTTAAGCAGTCAATATCGATGTCTCTAATAATATCTCCGGCCCACACTTCTCCTCCATTCCACCACTTGTAATAAATACACAAAAAACACTGACAAAAGTTCCTGATCAGTGCCGCCAGCTGGTCCCGAATCTGAGCTATAAATATCACATTCTTGGCAAGGATTTTACACACACCTTTCCCTCTGTATAATATATTCTTGCTGATCATTTGTGTCTGATCAGAACAAGCTATACCCTTAATTCATTACTACTGTTTGTTTCAAGATATGGGTTCAACTGTTAAAAACCATTACAACCTTATTTTCACAGAACTCATTCTTGTTCTACTTGCTGCCTCATTGAGTTTTGGTCAGGAGAGTTATGTCTGCTCTAGAGCAACCTATTATGGAAGCCCCGACTGCTATGGAAACCCTAGTATGTGCCTTCTACTCCCTTAACTTTCCCGAAACGTATTTTTACTCGAGTTAGGTTTGATAAAACTTGATCGATTATATTATTAGTGTACCGCACTTGGTATATATAATCAGTCACTACTTGATTAGGTTGTACACCAATCATACAATAAGTATAATATTTCATTCGTAGTACGACTATGTCGAACTTAATAGAACTTGATTCGAACTAAAATTTCTCGAAATTTAAGCACACCTACAAACTACTAGAAGCATGTACTTTGAAGAATAAAAAATTCATGCGTAATATAGAACTATATAATTGTAATAATTAATTAATTATGTTAGATAACAATGCATGTTGTGTTTTTTTTTTAAATAATGCATGTTGTGTTGAGAAGTGGATATAGTGTAGGTTGATTTTTGCCTAGAATCTTAATTTATATTATGTGTTGTATCTTATTTTTTTAAGTTTTTGTGTGCTAACTGATGAATAATTATTGCAGCTGGAGCTTGTGGGTTTGGAGAATATGGGAGGACAGTGAACAACGGTGAGGTGAGTGGAGTCTCCAGGCTTTACAGGAATGGAACTGGCTGTGGCGCCTGCTACCAGGTAACTTCATTTCAATTATTGATAATATATATTAATATTAAATAATTTTTTTAATAGTTTCAAATTTTTAGATGATTTGATTATTGGTTTAACGTCGAACCAAATAAGAAGTTTTGGATTCATATCTTATTGTCATGCAGAAAGAAAGGTTTTACGTGCAAAAGTGACGTGCATGTGGTCGTTTTAACATGGTATTATAGTTGTACCAAACAAGATCTTTTGTCTTTCGAATCTTATTGGCATCCGTTAATAGAAAGTAAAATTTCACGTACAGAATTTACAAAGCATGTTAAAATATTAATATTAAAGAGTTAAATTCATTTTGACCCCCCGATATGGAAAAAATATCAAAAAGCCCCATGTAAAAATTTAAATAAAAAAATCACTTTATGTTATGAATAATGGTTCACACAACCCTTTGGTCAATTTGGTCTCAGGGATTTTTTTGAATATTTTTTTTTCATATCACAAGGGTGTAATTGATACTTTATTTTTTCTCAATGGATTTTTTAAACATTCCCAATATCAAGGGGTGTTTTTGAATTTTTTCCTAATATTAAATCATTATTTTATCTAACAATTCGAACTTTTAGATAAGACGTGCATTTTGACATTGTATTATAGTCAGACCAAACAAGATATTTTGTGTTCGAATCCTATTGACGTCCATTAATAGAAAGTAAAATTTCATGTACATAATTTAATTACAAGTGAGAAATCGTGTTAAAATATTAAAATTAAATAATAATTTTATCTACCAGTTCGAACTTTTAGATAAGACGTGCATATTTATAACACTTAATTACATTAAAAAATGCATGAAAATGACAAGCATCATACGTAAGCAGCACAGTTCGCAATTCTCTTTCCGAATGTGCATGCACCACTCATGAATGGATGTTGTTAGGTGAGGTGCAAAGTCCCAACGCACTGCAGCGACGAGGGAACAAAGGTTGTGGTGACGGACTATGGGCAGGGAGACAACACGGACTTCATTCTGAGCCTGCGCGCCTACGCCAATCTGGCTCGCCCCAACATGGCTGCCGAGCTCTTTGCCTACGGTGTAGTCGACGTCGAGTATCGACGCATCCCATGTGGCTATTCCTCCAACCTCATGTTCAAAGTTCATGAACACAGCAAGTTCCCTAATTACTTGGCCATTGTACCTATTTACCAAGCTGGAATCTACGACATCACTGCTGTTGAACTGTGCAGGTACATATATATACGCCTACTTACCTTTATTTACCTTTTCGTCACAGTACTACACACACGCACAATAGAATCCGTGATGTATGCGTGGGAATTCTAACCGGTACTCAACTTGGTCGAATTTTGATCAATCATATGACAAGTATATGATTGATGTACAGTTCAGAGAACATGACCAATCACATATATAGCAAGTGTAATATATACTTACTTTGTGATTAATTTGTTCGATCAAACTTGATTCGGGTAAAATTTTTTCCGTATGTGCAATGATAACGGAATAACAACAAACGCTATTCTTGACACTAAGAACGTGTCACAAATTGTCTATTGACAAACTTTAATTATGCAAATTTTTTGTTATTAATAATTATATTGTAACAAGATAAAAGTTATTATTTTTTAATATATGTATACATAAATATACTTAATGAAATATTTTTAAAAAAAATATCATTTGATATAATTTTTTTATTATAGGGTATTTTCTCAACTTTTTTCCAACCCTCATCTGAAATTTTCTATTGAAAACAGTAGAAGCTATTTTTCACATCAAGAACTGTTACACTACAAACAAAATATCATAGTAAATAGTCATTAACAATGACCATACAATGGTTGTGGCCACGATATCTATGAAGGTGGCTAAAAACCATGATAAATATTCTACCATGCTCTAATTAGCCATGAAATAACTTTTTGTGGTGAAAAACCTATGTTTTTTATCGATTTATTCAACGTGGTTAATAGAAATTATTACTATAATTTTTAATCCATAGCTATTAAAGTTGTAGCCAATAGTTGTTTTTTTTCTAGTGCTAATTATATAAGTAAACTAATTAATTGTTTAAACATTTATATATTGTTGATACATATATGTATGAATATACAGGAGGATTGCAAGGAGTGGAGGGGAATGCGGAGGGCGTATGGTGCGGTGTGGGACATGGCAAACCCTCCAGTGGGTGGTGTAAACGTGAGGTTCCAAGTGTCGGGTGGCGCTTATGGTGACGGGCAATGGGTGCAGATTGCAAGTGCCATTCCCAGTGAGTGGAAGGCTGGAATTGCTTATGACACTTCATTTCAATTTAACTAATATACATATATATATGTATGTGTGTGGTGTAATATTATAAGTAGCACGTACGTACTCCATATCTATTTGTATGTTTAATTATTACGAGTTGGGGTTGCTTGGTTGCGACCTAGCAGTCTACGTTTGTTTCCTTTTTAGAATGTGGGTTGTGGGGGATCCCTTTCTACACTTTTTTGTAGCAATAATCAGGTACTTGTGCTTCTTCATGTATAATTAATAAATAAATGCTTGCTATATATGTTATTGGCTTTTTAGGGGAAATCCCCATACAATGAAAAAGTAGAAACTCAGAAAAACACTAAAATAATTATGTGCTAATAATTTTAAGAGTTGGAGAAATTTTCAATGATCTCCATCTGCTTCCTAACTCCTTAAATTTATAATAGTTAGCGGACTATCGGAGCCAGGAAACTCAAGTTATATCGTCCAAGCTTCCAAGGCTTTTTATATGATGATCCCCTCGAGTCAATTCAATCAACTGACTACCTTGCCAACTAACACATTGAAATTGCATAGACGTCCATGTCTGTCATCGATGAAACACGACACTCATATAATAAATATAATATTTAGTGCAAATCTCTACAGACTCTCGATGCCTAGTATCGAGGTCCTCGACTTAGAACACTTTAGACCAATCCTAAAAAAATAGTTTCATAGCCTCTTCGGCGTAAGTTCCTTGGCTTGGACAGGACATTTAGTAGCCAACACATAGATTTTTTATGGATTGATTAATTCAAATTCTGGATTTTCGAATTGAGAGAGATATTTGTATGCATCAAAAACCCCAGGTTCAGCGGGGTAAATGCATTAAAAAGGTTAGAATCATTAGGAGAAATAAGAAAATGATTCTGTTGATACATTCGAGTAATTAACCGTTTCACAATCATTATGTATGTTTAGGTTAGGGATTTCGTTGTTCAAAAAACGATTCGCAGAGAAGAGAGATATTTGTACTTTACTGATTTTTGAGTAGAATACGATTTGAAGTGTATAAGAAGGGTTGCATTTGTCATCTCCTAAAAAAGTAAATAGATCCTATAATGAATTCAATTCCCGATTTCGATTTTATAACTTAGGGACATTGCCGGAAATACTAGGCCTACTAAAGGCACAAAAATAGAGGGAAAATTGAAAGTTGTCATAAAATGGGTACAGCCATCCAATGCGTAAGCCAACTATATTGGTTACCCAATTAGTCTGGAGGCATCTGTCTCAAGCTTTTAGGGTTTGGGTTACTTCTAGCTGGGGGCTCCACATATCCTCGAGGAGGCGACTAGTTACTTGATTCGATGGGGTGTGCGTTTAGAGGTTCTATGTAGATGCCACTTGTGGAAACCACATGATATGGGCTTTGATTTAGGCTGGGGGAATTTAAAGTCCATAAAGCTTCCTTATAGGCATGTGAAACCCTATTAGATGTGGGTCTCCTCGAATTTGGGCTGCTTGAGCTTCTTTTGGCAATTTATATCTTGGGTACGCTTCTTGTCGGACTTCCTAGGGGTTCTTACCCAAATCGAGCTTCTAGGGGTATATTGAGCCCTTACCCGAAATGGGCCTATTGGGGGCACCTTAGGCCTTGATTCTTTCAGATTCTTACGATATGTTTCTTCCTTTTAAATCAATAGACCTCTTTAGATCAGTTTATTTTTATAGGCGTCAAAATGGATAAAGGAAGCGGATAACTCATGGGCTTAAGGGATTTTCCATAATTTAGAAGTGACAAAATGTACTAGCATATCCACTCATTCTCTGCTAAAATGTCTATTTTCATAGAACATTTAGGTAGTGACCTTGATATGGAAAAATACAATTTTAGTCCTGTAACTTATGGGGGTGGTATTTTTGGTCCTATACGAATTAATTTTCGCAATTTAGTCCTGTAACTTTAAAATTTTGACAATTTTCATCATTTTTTAGCATTTTTAGTCCTATAACTTATGAGGCATTGGCATTTTTTGTCTTACATGAATTTATTTGCAGGACTAAAATTACAAGTAAATTGCACATGGTCTTATTGCAATTAATGACCTTAAAAATCATAAAGTAGGATGTCAAATTGACTAAATTCAAAATCCGCGTAAAGGACTAAATTTAAAAAATTTAGTAACTATCAAGAACACTGCCCACATGTCGAGGAAAGGATTTAGTCATCAATCCCTCTAAGTGTAAAATTTAATTTTTAATGTGGATAATGTTAAAGAACATATTTTAGACTAATTCATGTCAATTTTGGAGAAATAGGAAATTTGGTGGACCATGACCATTAAAAAGATTAAAATTATTACACCTAAATATACTTATAACAGAAAAGACAAAATCCATACACCTATGATAAAATTTTGCCTAAAATATTTTTAACATTAAATGGGCATAAATTGGACATTCTTAATAAAAAAAACGTGGCAGCCACTAGGCGCTGACGTTCCTCACACACCGATGGAAACATGCTGATTGGCCAATTTGGAGAAGTGATGGTCAGGTCGCCACTAAGGAGGCCCAAGAGCTGGGCAAGCCGCCAAAGTTCACGACAGCTATCCCCTAGTAATTCTGGGCCTATATCTTGTGAGAAGGTCTATCTACTTAGAAGTTAAGAGTTTTTCAACAGTTGATACTCTTCATTCCGCGATTTTGTAAGAAAAATTCAACCCAAAACTCTCAAGTCAGACATACCCCAACAAGCAACTTTCTGATTGTATTAAATAGTATTTAGTTAAAACATATTTTGCATGAGTCGAGCAAAACCTACTCGACCCATGCACATATCCAAAAGACACCTATAAAGTTGATTGAATTTACCCCTGCTTAACCTATCTCAAGACATGATGGATCTCTAGATCCAAGCGTAATGCTTTAGATCCATTATTTTGAGTTGGTCAGGCCCAAGCCTAGTGTTTTTTTTTTTTTCTCGTATTGTTGCATAATGTTTGACATTTTTACTGAAAGTAATTAAAAAAGGCTAGAACATTCTAAGTTAAAACAAATACAATAAATATTAGATACATAGTCAAGAAAAAAAAAAAAAAAACTTAGATCAAAATCACTAAAGTGAGGCAATATATATGAATTATTTGTATTTGAATATTAAAATAAATTATTGTCAAAATAGAAAGTTGCATTTCAAATTACCGATAATTTACTATATACTAATACTTTCAACAAATCTATTCAATTTTTCTTTTTCTTTTTCTTTTTTATTTTTACCAATATTTTATCAATAAATTTATTATTATCGAGACCCAAATCATAAATAACTCTTTTTAATTGGTTGAAATTATTTAAATAACGTATAGTTTATTATATCATTTGAAAAAAAATCTAATATTAAATATTATATCCACATATTTAATGGAAATTGAATTTAATACTACGTTTTTTAAGCTTCTAGTCTATCATTTCAACCAAACATTAAGTGTTGAAAAACATCCCTAGTATAAATAACATATTTATTATACTTAATTATGGATTATTTATTGATTAACAATGCAACGATAAGTTAATTACAAAATAAATAATTTCGCAGCATCTTAATTATTCAAAATAAAAAAAAAAATCACTTGAATTTAGAGACATTGATTGTTAAAAATCCAATTAAATTGTGGGGAAAAATAGAAGTTGTTATCTTAGGTCAAAATTCATATGACCCATTTTGTTTTCTAATGGGTTTGAGTCTGGGCTTAGACTTAACAATCTGTAATGTGTATGGGCATGGATATTTTCTTTCTTTCTTTTTTTTTTGGACGTAGTGCAAGATCCTACCCTCGAACTTATTAAACTAGATATCGTCGCATGTGATTTTTGTTAAAAAAGAACTTGACGTGAGATGATAAGAAAAAAAATTTTGTTAAAAAAATAAATTATAATAAATATGGAGAAAGAGAATTGCGGGGTAGTGGGTAATTATGAGGAAAAAATAATTATAAAATTATTAAAAAATATTAAAATTACTAATCTGATCAAATAATTTTAAAGAGAAAAAATGAAATGAAGGATAAATTGGGGAAATCTAAAGTCGGTATGCTCAGAGGGTTTTTTTTTTATAATAGTATGAATAACTGAATGAATGTGTCACATTCAATGTATGTACACAAAAAAAAAAAAACAATAATTAACTATCATTTAATTAAAAAAAATTACTGTAGAAAAATGATAATATGTAAATCATTACCGTAAAAATAAATAATTTTGAAAAAAATATTTAAAGTAAGAGAAATAGACAAATATTAACTAAAAATAAATAACTATTTAAAAGAATAGTTTTTACCATTTGTGGGAGTTTGTGAGTAGAAAAAAAAAAAAAGAAAAAAGAAAGCCGACAACAAAATAAGGAAGACACCGAAGAAGTTCTCTCTCTTAATATATACATTATAAATATTATCGATCGAATCACGTTCAATGGCCATGTGCAGTTCAAAATTTATATCTTCTTTAAAAAATAAAAATAAAAATATATCTATTAATTAAATAAAAAATAAATAAAGGACCAAGACTGGTAAAATAGCATGAGCAGATATAATATAGAACATTTCCAAGTTCCCAATTATAGAGGAATTCCAATACCTGCAAGCATATATACATAACTAGGGGCGAAAATCCAATTTAACCCCGTGAAATGAGAAATGATAAAAAAACAAATGTGAAAAAATAAAATAATAAATTATTCTTTATATTTTGAGAAATAAAGTAAATTATCTCCCTATCTAAATCATTGATAGAGGGTAATTTATTTTATTTTTAAACATAAGAAGATACTTTGCTAATTCTTTTTTGGGTAAATTACAACTACATCTCCCGAGGTTTGGCATAATTACAAATACCTCCTCATTTTGAAAAATTACAAATACCTTCCTGATGTTTGATGAAATTATGTAATTCTTGGATGGAGGTATAAAAATATCAATTTTGCCCTTATTGTATTTTTTTTTTTTTATTTTTAAATTGAGATCTAATAAAATATTGAATGGGATGGATGGAATTTTTTTAAAAATTATAAAAAAGAATTATCCACTTAGTCCATAATTTGTTTTAAAAAAATAAATAAATTATAATTTTTAATTCACAAGGGTATTTTGATCAGTTCACATATAAAAAAATGGATGAATTGAGCTAATTATTAGACGGTCGTTAAAATCAGGAAAATATTTATAATTTTTCAAATAATGAAAAAATATTCATAATTATACCAAACTGAAAGAATATTGTTATAATTTATCCTTCTTTTTTTTATACGGGGTATTTGAGTATTTCACGTAACATTGGATTTGTGTAAATTGCATTTAACCCCCATGATTAGATGCCGCCAATCCCTAGGAAACGAGCCGTCATACACCAAACACTCTGCTGGCTCCACATCCCATTTTGATGATTGGAATTGTTGTCTTCTTTGTTTTCTATTAATTAGAATCATGAATATGATAAATTTTTTATTTGCCAAAATCTTTGGTTTAGGACTTGTTTAAGGAAAAGGGATAATCCGTTTTAAATTTGGTATAATTATACGTAATCTCTCATGATTTGAAAAATTATATTTAAAACTTTTGAAATTTGTTTTCGACTAACAAATAAGTTTTTCATTAGTTAAAATTCATCGAATTTGCTGATATTAACAAAAAAGAATTAGAAACAGTCTATATATATTCTCAATTAACTTACTACTGACTTATAATAGGTTAAATAAATCTTTTTTTTTATAACCAAATTACTCTCATATGTCTTCACGCATTAATGTGTGTGAGGACGTATATCTTGACCGTTATAAGGGTAGTTTAATTCGAAAAAAATTATTTGACCTGCAATAAGTCATTTTAAGTCAGCTAAGGGTAAATATAAATTTTTATTTAATTTTTCTTTTTTTGATATAAATAAATTCAGTAAAATTTAAAAAATATTAAATATAATTTCTTAAACTATAAAAGATCTACGTATAAATATATGAAAATATAAAAGAGCAAAGTGTAATTATCCCTAATGAAAATGAAAACCATGTGCACTAGACTTTCAGGCAGGCAGGGAAATTGTGTTTAATTTTTCGGTGACATCGGCCACTTCACTTTATACATTGGAGGAACTATGCGTATCGAACCTGCTGAACAAATTTATCAACTCCAAGAATCATTAAGTTCTTAAAATTTGGGGGGGGGGGAGCGACATTTTAGTTTTAAAATTATCGTTAGATCTATACAGTAAGGCTCATTTACTTCGAGTAATGAGATTAATGATGAATTAAGTGTGAGATGAAATAAAATTATCACAGTATAACTTTACTTATTTGTTCCGATAAAATTTTGGGATAAAACTAATTTTATGCTTACGATAGAATAAGTGTATTTTACTCAGAATTACTCTCTCTTTGAAACCCATGACCAACAAATTTTCGAGAGAAGACGAAAGGGGCTTGTTTGTATAAGTGAAGACTATTTGTAATTTGAGTTTTGAGCCGATGCACATAGGTCTCATGGGATAATTCATCACATCAGCTAGGGGAATTCATATAATGCATTTATCAAGGCCTATAACAGGCTTATGGGATCAACAACAAGCTGGACATTTGCAAGTAAATGAATGATAGGGCTGGATATCCAAGATACCCGATCCAAGAAAATTGCATTTTAGTCCTACATGATAGGGTTCATTGTATTTTTTGTGTTATAGTTTATGGGCTTAGTATATTTAGTCCTATAGGATAAATATTGTAGCGTTTTTTGTTCCAATGATAAAATTATGCACATTTGGTCCCACAGGATATAACAACTTTATATTTATATTTTATGGGACCAAAAGTGTCACAACTTCAGGTACTATGGGACCAAATATACTATAATTTTATGAACAAAAAATATTACAACATTTAACTTATGAGACTAAATGTGATAAATTCGTAAATTATGGACAAAAGTACAATACCCATATCATGCAGGATAAAATATACAATTTTTCCGTTAATTTCCATAGGAGGTTGTCCCAAAACATATGTAGTATTTAATATTTAATATCTTAATATACTATCTTTTAATCCAAACGAATGTTTCACGTATTAATGTCTTGGTAAATGGCAATGCGATTAACCCAATGTCGGGATCCCTTACCTTGCAAGCATCAACCCTTTGGGACGGCGTACTAGGTGCGCGGTGCGCATACGATATGATTGGAGTGTGGGAAAAGCGTGGAGTCGAGAGGGTTATGGGGATTCGATGCATGCAGCAAGATTTGGGAACGGACAAATACACCATACATCTTACACGGGACCGAACGAGAAGACGACAAGTTCACGTGTAGGGTTCTAACGCATTCCCACGCTGCCCACTCACATGTATTGTCTCTCTATCCCTACTTTAGTTGTTTGCTTTGAGATTTGTGTCAACTATATTTGTTTTTAATGTAAATTATCTATTCAAAAATTTATATAAATTTTTATTAAACACAAGGGGGAATAACACTTTTTTTGTTTTGTTTGAGATTTGGTGTAATTACATATATATTTTTTATAATTTGGATAATTATATTTAACACTTTTAATGTTTGTTGCTTCCGTCCGAATTTGCTAATATTAACAAAAAATTAATTATATTAATCCCTAATTGACTTGTTACTGACTTATTGCATGTTAAATATATTTTTTTTTATGACAAAATCGCCTCCATACGTCTTTACGCGTTAATACATATGAGGAGGTATATTTTCACTGTTAAAATGATAATTTAATTTGAAAAAAAAATTATTTGACTTGCAATAGGTCAGTAATCAGCCAATCGAGGGTAAATATTAATTTTTTTTTGTTAATATTAGCAAATTCAGTGAAGTTTGACAATTATGTACGATATTATTAGCGAAAAGGAGAAAAGAATTGGAGAGAAATTATATATTTATATATATGGATAATAAAGTAAATAAAAATAAAAATTGTATTTTTTTTTTATCTTTTTGATCTTATACTTTCACTTTTCCGCCCAATTTTGGACGGAAATAAAATTGGGCTCCGGATATACATCGAGTTTTACTTCACCTCCATTCTTATTCCTAACCAAACGCAAGATTATCCCTTATACATTCATTTTTATTTCCACTTCTCTTATTCATCTATTTTTCATCCCAACCAAGCACACTCTTAGTCCCGTATGTTATACTTTTCTCACATTGCATCCCATATATTAAGAAAAATTCTCAAAGTCAATCTACATGACTTTTTCATTAAAAATTGGACGAAAAAGTCACGTAGTCGTTAGTAAGTGCACGTGAAGCTAGGTTTTTGTGGGGGAAAAAATGGCTTTATGAGGGGGGCGGGGAATGAAAGCTAGGGCTCAAACCAATATTTTTGCACTAAAAAAATTAACTTTTACATGACTTTTTCATTAAAATTGGACGAAAAGTCACGTAGTCGTTAGTAAGTGCACGTGAAGCTAGGTTTTGTGGGGAAAAATGGCTTTATGAGGGGCGGGGAATGAAAGCTGCTCAAACCAATATTTTTGCACTAAAAAAATTAACTTTTACATGACTTTTTCATTAAAAATTGGACGAAAAAGTCACGTAGTCGTTAGTAAGTGCACGTGAAGCTAGGTTTTGGTGGCGGAAAAAATGGCTTTATGAGGGGGCGGGGATGAAAGCTAGGGCTCAAACCAAATTTTTGCACTAAAAAATTAACAATTGCTCAAACAATATTTTTGCACTAAAAAAATTAACTTTTACATGACTTTTTCATTAAAAATTGGACGAAAAAGTCACGTAGTCGTTAGTAAGTGCACGTGAAGCTAGGTTTTGGTGGCGGAAAAAATGGCTTTATGAGGGGGCGGGGATTGAAAGCTAGGGCTCAAACCAATATTTTTGCACTAAAAAAATTAACTTTAAAAATTGGCTCAAACCAATATTTTTGCACTAAAAAAATTAACTTTTACATGACTTTTTCATTAAAAATTGGACGAAGAAGTCACGTAGTCGTTAGTAAGTGCACGTGAAGCTAGGTTTTGGTGGGAAAAAATGGCTTTATGAGCGGCGGGATTGAAAGCTAAGGCTCAAACCAATATTTTTGCACTAAAAAAATTAACTTTAAAAGTTTAGCCGATGGTCGTCCGCCGCTCTTTAAATACGCCATTTCCCCACAAAAACATGTGGGTTCTTCATTCACCCAAAACTTCGCCGTCTATTTTCCTCGCGTTCCAGTGAAGGATGTCGTCTTTCACCACCGATGGTCGTCCGCCGCTTTTCTGATGAGGATCCAGTTTCGCTCTCCTATTTTTGACACGTGTCTGCCGCGTAGTGGAAGTCATCCGATGAGATAGTCCAAGATCGTGAAGAGCTCTACCCCACACCCCTAGCGACGAGGTCCCCTGGCCACCGGCTGCTGTCAACGCCAGCACCGCCCGCTCGACTAGCCGTTCGTTCGTGGATTTTCCGTCATTTTCCCTTGGGATTTTCAGCCGATTTATGACGGTGTTCCCTTCTCCAAACCGGTGGCCGTGCGCCGCTTTTTCACCGTTTGCGTTCATTGATTTCTTGCAAATGAAATTCAATCATTCGAGTTTGAACAAAATTATTCAATAATTTTGAATAATTTTGTTTTACATTGTTTTAATTTAATTTTACATATTCTGTTAATTTTTATATGCTCATGTTGGTATTTTGTTGTTAAGTGGCCATTGAGGTAATTGATGTGGAATAAGAGAATTATTGATGAAAATTATTTGTACGATCCAAATTTAATGTCTAACGAATGTATTATACACCTTATTATAAATTTTGATTAATTTAATTATCTATTTAAATTTGTCACTCCAAATTTAATGTCTAACGGATGTATTTTCAACCCATTTACTATAGTGCATTTAACTATTAATTATAATTTTTTGAACTTGCACTATTTAAATATTTTGTACTCAATATATTATATATATTATTACATTATTATAATTTTATTATAATATATATTGCATTATATAAATAATATAATATTAAAAAAATATGATTTGACAATGAACAATCACATTTGTCTTCCAAATCCCAACATCAAACATACACCACTTATTTTAAACTATTTTATATTATCTCAAAACACAAATCCAATCATACCATCTATTTCAAACAACCACTTATTTTTCTCTGTTTTTCTCTCTCTATCTCAAAAACACCAAAACAAAACATTCCAAACACTACCTTAGAGTTCTTGATTTGGGAGGAGTTTTGGTAGATTAGAGCAAATGAAGTCTTGTTTCTTCAAATCAACAATATTACGCATGTGTAGTGATGGCAACATAACGGGTCTAGGGCAGATTTGTCCGGATTCGAGACCCGCCCTGCCTCGCCAATATCTCGACCTCGCCCTGTCCCCGACCCCCTGACCCACCCTGCCCAATTTCAATTTTTATTTTTTATAATTAAATAATATCAATTTAAATTTAGTAATTTAACATAGGTTTTTTTATCTAAAATAAATTATAATTCAAAGATTATATTCAACTAATTATTTTTATGAGTAATACTAAATATCCTTGTAACTTTAGGTAATTTAATATTTTTTTAATCTAAATTAAATTATATAATATAAATAATATATTCAACTTTTTTTTTGGGTAGTTCATATATAGAGTCGGATATATGCAAAATTATTTAAAAATTTACCTATAATATCATAATTTTCTATTAATGATATATTACGTATGAATAAATAAATAATAAAAAATAGATCGGGGTGGGTCTGGTACAAAACTTGTAACCCGGCCCGGGCCCGATAACATGAGTATCAAATTCACCTCATCCAGAGCGGATCCCCAAAAAACCAGATTCAATTGTCATCCCTATGCATGTGATGCTCACGTGCAATTCCCCCCCCCCCCCCCCCCCCATTAAAATTTGGATGGAAAAGTCACTCAAAACCAACATTAAGAAGTTTTTATAATGTATGAACGCAGTGTGAAAAATGTATATTATTCGAGACTAAATTGAAAATGGACCTATTATATGGAAAAAAATTTGATCTCCCTCTAATATTTTATAAACTCTATAATTTTATTTTATTCAAATACTTCAAAAACTTTATGTATAGGCATATAATATCTTTCCGATAATTTTAGCCAAAACACCCTCAAATTTCTTTACTAAAATTTATTCTGAACACTCAAAAAGTCGTATATTACTGCAGCTTAAACTTAAGCACAGAGGGGTTTTACATCTCGTGTATGTCTGATTAAGATCATAGTCCACCTCTTAATGATTAAAGTCTATTGACATAAAACAATGAGGACCACATAATTTTGACTTGTATTTAGCCTTTCTGTAGGGCGTCATTGACATTTCTTTTCCGACTTTGAGAATGTTCGCAGAAGAAAAAAATTATTTTGTTTAACGATGCTAACATTTTAAGGGAGGTGTGTATGATTTTTTTAAAAATAAAGAGTGATTTGTGTAAGTAATAATGATATTTAATAGGTGTATATATAATTATCTAAAAAGATAAAATAATTTATATAAATATGTCATAAATCAAGAGATATCCTTTAATATTTGGATAATTACACTCTCCTCTCCTGAGGTTCGGTGTAATTACACGTAGACCTCCTGTAGTTTGGAAAATTACACCTAGCATCCTTGAGGTTTGCTACATCTAACAATAAATCCATCCGTTAGTCAAAATTTACCGAATTGACTGATATTAACAAAAAACTTAGAAAAAAATCTATATTAACCATTGATTGACTTATTGCATGTAAATAATTTTTTTCAGACTAAATTATTCTTATAACAGTAAATATATACGTCCCAAATACATTAACACGTGAAGACATATGACTGTAATTTGGTCACAAAAAAATTTATTGGACCTGCAATAAATCAGTAATAAGTCAATTAAGGGTTAATATAGATTTTTTTTTTTTATTTCTTTGTTAATATCAGTTAATTTAGTGAATTTTAATTAATGGAGAGATTTATTTGTTAGATGAAAACAAACCTCAGGGTATTAGGTATAATTTTCAAACTATAGGGGTCTATGTATAATTATACTAAATTTCGAGGGAGGGGAGTGTAATTATCCCTTAATCTTTTGAAGGAAATGCAAAAGATTATTGACTGAGGAGCAATGGTTGAAGCAGCGTCTCCAAGTCGTAGATTGTGAGCTTTGCTTTTCTAGAAAGCTCCCCTGAAGTCAACCACTATATATAGATTTCTCCTGCAACAAGAAATTTAACTTGCAGTGGACGGTGCATGAGTTGGAATTATTCTGGATTGGATTATTTTATTGGAAGTTATTTTTATTTATTTATTTATAAATATTACGTATATAAAAATTATGCTATTTATTTTATTTAAAAGAAGAGTTTATACGTATATTGTGTATTTATTAAATAAAATATAGAATAAAAAAAACTTGAAATTAATAATAATGGATGAGTTGATAGGGTATAAATTAGTCTAGATATATATTTTATATGTTAATTTAAAAATTTACAAAATTGTTATAAAAAATAATAAGTAATTCCATACTTATTTTTAAAATTTTAATAAATTTACTTTTCAAATTAATTATAATACTTCATATTAATAGGGATAATTACACTCCCTCTATGAAAATTTAGTGTAATTACACGTATACCCCCTGTAGTTTGAAAATTTTCATCTAGCACCCCTGAAGTTTGCTTCTGTCTAACAAATAAAAATTCACAAAATTTGTTGATATTAACCAAAACATAAACTGAATAAAAATTGATACTTACCCTTGATTGACTTAAAACTGACTTATTGCATGCAAACCAATTTTTTGGACGAAACTGTTCTTATATGGTGAAGATATACCTTCTCATATGGATTAACACATGAAGACGTATAAGGGTAATTTGGTCATAGAAAGATTTATTTGATCTGTCATAAGTCAGTAATAAGTCAATCGTAAATAAATATATTTTTTTAAGTTTTTGTTAATATCGCAAATTCGGTGAATTTTGATTAACGGAGGGAGTTCTTTGTTAGATAGAAGTAAGTATAGGGGTGCTATATGTAATTTCCCAAAACACAGGCAATTTACATGTTATTACACCAAATTCAAGGAAAGGGATTGTAATTATCCCTAGTTAACATTTTGTGAGCTCTATTATTTTATTGATATACTATATTTTTTAAATAAAATTTAATATTTTATATATATATATATATATATATATTAGTTTATAAAATCTTTTAAATTGAGTCAAGCAATTCCCCTTGCTTCAATTTGGTGAACTTCTACTACTAGATGTCATAGGTGTGGTGATAGTGAGGTTCCTTTACCTATATTGATCCCACCATTTTATATTAAATCAATTAATACATTCTTTATTTTATAAAATATAATATGCTTGACTTTTTTAACAAATAAGAAAAGTCAAAATTAATTTAATAAACTTCTTTTAAGGTCACATTATTTGTTGAACATGTGAGATTAACAGTAAAAAGGTCCCCATTAGAAAAAAATAAAATAAAAACATACATATCAATTAATTAAGTCAAGAGTAAAAAATAAATAATTACATATATAATCATACTATTAAAAAAAAAAGATATTCATTTTTTAAGAAACTAAAGTCAAAAGCTGAAGCAGAATTAACATACAATGGGAGTGTTTTAAAAAAATTATGCTCTTTAAAAGTGTTTAAATTTAGAAAAAGTAAATAAATGATTAAAATATAAAAATTGAGAGTTTTGTAATTAAGTAATAGTTATAAATAGAAATATTTGATGTATTATCGGCTTATTTAAAATTAATTAGGTAACGATCATGACAGGTGGGTAGATTTTAGCGTTATTGAAATGTGATACTTTTGAAATATGTAAAAAATACTTAGGACAAAAAAGTCGTGAAGAAGTTCAATTCATACAAAAATGTCTTAAATTGCAATAAGCACCTTCTAATCAGATTATAGCTTTTAAATTAGGGTTTGTTTGGTTCAAGGGGAAGGGAAGGTGAAAAGCAATGGGAGAAAAAAGAATAATTTTTTTCTTTAAATTATTTGGTACAATGGAAGTAAACTATTATTAATAAAAATATTAATCAAACAGAATATGAATATTTTTTTATCTCAAATATTAATAAAATTATTAATTTGTTTTAACAAAAATTAATTAAGGGGAAAGCATTATTAATTCAACCAACAAATTAATGGAAAATTATGCAAAAAGCAAAAGCAAAACATGTTTACCTGATTGTTGACTTTGACATAGTTTAGTCTAACGGCTTCAGTTATCTTTTTTTTTCAAAAATTATGTACGACTATATGAGTAATAGAGTAAATTAAAATAAAATATATTTTTATGGCCTTCTTTCACTATTCCGCTTAATTTTGGATCGAAGTAAAATTGGACTCCGAATAAATTTGATATACATTCATTTACTTGCCGTCCATCTGCTCTCCATAACCAAACATCAAACTTATATATATATATATATATTTTTTTTACGTCCACTTCACGAGCAATGACTATATTTCAAAATGCTTTGTTTAACTCAGAGGGTCTTTGGCTAAGCTTATAAGCGCTTATAAGCTTATGAAAATATCTTATAAGATGTTTGAGGGTTTATAAGCTCCAGTGTTTGGAATTTTTTTGGTTAAAGAGCTTTTAACATTTCACAATAGGATGTTTTGAAATTTTGTAAACTCTTTTTTTTTTAAAAGTTAACTTCACCCAACTTTTTTAAAAATATCTTATAATTAAGCTCTATAAAATTATTATGTCATAAAATAAAAAACATCTTCATTCCTCACTCTCTCTCTCTCACACACACACACACAAACATATCCTCTCTAGGATTTTAAAGAATTAATTTTATTATCATCTAATTTTTCTTGCATTTGGAAAAGAGAAAATGCTCGTTATTTAATAATAAATTATTATAATAAATAAAAAATAATATATTATTCAAAACAATATAAATTCAAGAAATATATATATGTATTTTCTCCATTTATTTTGGCCTTCCATAACTATTTTTTGATAATTATATATTTTTTCCCGTGCATTTTTTTTTTGTTCAACACATTATGTATCTTTGTTTATCAACATCTTCTTATATATCAAAATATTTATATTAACTTATTATTTATATATATATATATATTATTTTTTATTTATTCTATACAAAAAAATATTACAATTAATATAATTAAATATTTAATTTTAAATAATTTTAAAATATACATATATATATATATATAGAATGTGATGGACTTAGTAGTATAATATTACATGTGGTGCATCACTCTTGTCATGGTGGTTGAAGCTATTTTCTCCATTCACATAAAGTTCATTAAAGAAAATTAAGGCTCAAGTCAAAAGTCAAGGTGGAGAAAGTTGTAGACATAATATAAAAAATTTGTGAGGCATTTAACGCCTTGTTTGGATGTTGAACTTGAGTTTCTAATTAGTATTTAAGGGAACATCTCTTTTAGCCGAAAACCTAATTCAGTTAGCGAAGTTGAAATCCTATTAACCCATTAATGTATGGAATGTTAAATTCTACTGCATAGTAGGTGTTGATTTTCTGCTGCATAGTAAGTGTTGTTTTGGTATAATTTATATGATATTATTGATCAGGGTATGAATGATTGAAATCGATTTATTTCTATTTTGGTCACACTTATAGAAACAACTGCTAATGACCATTGCGAAGCCGTGATTAATTTATATTTATTAAGATTTTCTTCTTTTGACTATAATAATTAACCGTAGAGAAAAATCATATTTTTTCTAGTGACGTTATATGCGACCTGATTATTAATTCACAAGCAATTCTATTTTTATTTTTTATGATTATAAATCAATTATAAAAATTTTAACATACACAGACGCAATTATTTCTGACGGATCTGTAGAGTATTTTTCCTACTTTCCCATTTAGTCTGAAAAGAATAAAAATGAAATAACTCTTTTCACCCCACAAATCATATTTTATCCCTCCAAACAAAATTAGTATTCCATTTGACTCATCCGAAAATTCTAAATCAGATTGAAAAAAGTGAATATATTAAAATGACCGGCAAATTCACATGTTTTAGTAGTGGTTTCACACGTTGGGTTTTTTTAATTTTATTTTGCCACTTAAATAAATTATTTTTTAATATTTCTATTTTAAATTTTGATAAATATATTATTTTCTTATTTTAATTCCAAAGATTTTCTCTTTTTTTTTTGGGTAAGTTAGTTTGTAAGAGAAAAGAAATTAATTTTTTATTAAATATATGGATGTATTTTAATATTTATTAATTACTTGAAGTTTAAATTTAAGATTAGTTATCGTTTACTTATTTTATATTTCAAAATTTAAATTATTTATGATTATTATTTATTTATTTGTTCCTTTACAAATATATTCTCCTGTGCGCTGACATGGGATAATAATAATTGAATAGTACGTTATTGGATATAATCATATAGGGAAAAATGCTTATCACGTCCCAGATATATAAAATTTGCAAAATAGCGATTTATGAATATCCTTTTGTATTTTTAAAAATAAAATAATTTACTTCTCTGGCCCTGATAGTGTACTACATGCTCCTTAGATGCAAATATTGATTTTTAAGGATAAATATTTTTTTTATATAGATATAACATATACTAATATTATTATATATAATATTTATAATAATATATATTTTTATTTTAAAAAAATAAAACAAAAAACAAATTAAAACACCAACCCCACCCACCCCCCTCCCTAACCTTTCACGTCGCCCCCCCACCTTCTCCCCCTCCCCGTAGCCCGCCCCACAACCTTCCTCGTCGCCTTCCTCCCTCCTTTCCCGTCGAGCCCCTCGCCCGGGGCCTTCGTAATCGAGCTATTAAATCTGAACTATTAATCTTATTAATTAAAATTGAGCCTTAATTTCAGTCAAATCCAACGGCTATTAATAAGAATGTAAATATAATTATATAACTAAAAATAATATATATATATATATATATATATATATATATATATCTAAAAATATGCGTGAATGGCAGGAAATCACCTGAGTGGCTTACTTGCTTTATTATGAAAAATACAGGGAGGGTAATTTGCTTCTTCTTCTTCTCCCCCTTTCTTTTTTTTTTATACAGGGGACTTATTTCATATTTTACGGGAGTAATTTGCATTTAACCTTAATCATATATTCAATTCAAAAAAATGCCAAAACATTTTTCCTTTTTTCTTTTGATGGGTAAATAAAATCCATAACTTGCTCAAACAAGAAATGTGACAATTTGCAATTAAAAAAAAAAAAGAGGGAACTATTCTAGACAAGATCTATTACCTACCAATGTCATATAGTATTGGAATATAATATATATATAGTATGAAGAGAGGAGAGGAGAGGAACAGATGCATGTGCAAAAGGTGATAGGCCCTTTTCTGGAGGCTCCATTTGACACCAACAACACACATCCAAATATAGTTATGTGCAGGATTGTGATGAGTTGTGACCCCATCACCCCTTACAAATATCATCTCCTTTGCCTCCACATTACCAACCTCTAACCACTTTCATTATTGTTCAACTTCTGCAACTACTTGTCTTATTATTCCTCAATTAATGTTAAATTGCTGCATCATCTCCATCACTACGCCCTTCATTTTTTAATTGAGATTTCTATGCCAATTTAACTAGTGCAATTGTTTTTGTGCTAAGTTACGATCGTCTCCAGGAGGTTCGGTGTAGTTACGAATATCTTCTTGTTATTTAAAAAAAATATAGATGCTCTCCTGATTTTAACGTCCGTATAACACAAGCTCATTTCGTTAGCCTCTGTTATATTTTTTTATCCAATTTTTATGGTGAATTGATCAAAATACCCTTTTGAATTATGATTTATAGTTTTATATATTTTTTAAAAATTTTCTAAAGTATTTTATGAACTAATATTCTCTATAGATTATTTATTTTACACACCATCAGTTTTCTTTTTCAAACATTTTGTTTTATATTTTAAAAAAATTCAATAAACGTAAAGTAGTAATCTCCATCTCATCGTCTAAGGGCTAGATGGCTACATAATTATTTTTCTTTTAAGAGGGTATTTGTAATTTTTTAAACAACAAGGAGATATTAATAATTATGTCAACCCTCATGGAAGATAGCTGTAATTACCCTTATCTTTATGGATTGTGCAACACACCTAGTTCTTTTTAATATTATGATTAATTACATTTCCATCGCATATTAGGGTCATAATCATGGGTTCGAATTCCATTACTATATGGGTGTTACTCTACTTTAATTGTAGTTGTTGATATACTATATATAACAATAATCATCGATTAATTATAAATATTTGATATTGATATTCACCATATTAATTATTGATAATTAAATTTATAATAAAACTGTGAGCGTCTTTCTTAATTAGTGGGCTTCTTTTTTTTTTTCCTCTTTCTCCTTTTCATGCTTCAAAAATTCAAAAATTCAAAAATTCAATTGTAGAGTTTTGTGCTTATTAATAATACTCTGAAATGGCTAAAAATATTTTATCATGATAAATTTAATTAATCAAACGGCGCATAATGTTTTTATATTAAAGGCATGTGCTAGTGCAAACTAATCCTATTATAAAAGCATTAAGTGTTATGATGAGTACATTATACGATGGTATCCTCACACTCATAATATATTTTATGTGATTAATTACTGCCCTTTAAAGCATAATTGCCAACTGCAAAATCAAATATAAAATTCTGAATCTTTTGGCTGCTTTGAGTGCGACAATACATTTCAAAAATATAAATCATTTATCGGACAACGAGTTCTAGTTTAATTGATAAAATTGAAATTTAATAAGGGTTCGAACCTTATTATATGCATGGGATGTTGTTTTACTGTATACATTAGAAAAAAAATTATTTGGCTATAATTTTATTAATATGTGCTAAAAACTGTGGTAGATAATTTTTATTGACCACGTACAGGTAAATAAAACCAATGCAAAAATATAAATTTTCCACCAAAAAAAAGTTATTTACCATGACAAATATTTTAGCCACCCTCGCAAGTACCACGACCAACAACCGTTGCATAGCCATGGTCAGTGACTATTTGCTACAGCTATTTTGTTATTAACCATAACAATTAGCCATAGTTAAATGTTGCATTTTTTGTAGTGATAATAGAAATTGTCTACTATAATATGAGGTGTTGTTTGAATTTAATTTATTTAATATTACTGATCAGAGTATAATTATTGTAATTATTTTTATTAAATTTTAATATTCGACATGAATAATTATAATTAATTACTAATAATCCATCACTTTCCATCCTGGAAAAAAAAAATCGCTTGTTGGTTTATGGAGAAAGTCCACCACCTTATAAGCACCTTGATTTGATCCTCCCCTTTTATTTATAAATTTATTTGAAGATCGCAACTATCCCTAATTTTGACCATAAAAAAATTAATTTAAATCTAACATTGTGTTTGAACATCATAGACTAAAAATTATAATATTCCATTTTTTTATATGAAAAGCGTGATATAATAAGGTATTCATTAAGTTGTTATTAGTATATTATTAAAATTTGGATACTGATTGTTATAGTTGAGTTATATAAGTCCTAGAGAAATATTATAGGAACACATAAATTAGGTTCATTAATTTCATAGTAGAATAATTGTAATATTTTCAGAAACAATCAAATTTATATTGATATCCGAGTTTTATCAGTAATGTTATTTAATAATTATTAATATCTCAATTAATACTCGAGTTTTGTCATTAATATCTCATTAGTATACGAGTAATTACATATGAATAAATTAGTATTCGAGTTTCAATGTTAATGTCACTGTGAAAATGTTCTGAAAAAACATGTAAGCAATTATGATATCATCAAATCGTGTTAATTTAAGTATCATTGGTAGGAGATAAGTAGTACGGACAGTGCAATTATTCCTTTTTTTTTTTTTTTTTTTTAAAGGTTTGTTTAGTGCCAAAAAATCATAATTGGGAGGAGTGATGATCCCTAGTATCTGCACCACACAATTATGCTTATTTATAATAAGTATGTGTAGAATTATGTGTTTACTAGTCCAAGGGATAGCTACAAAATCTGGTTGTGCTTCACTTTAAATCCAACTTTATAGCTTCAATTATTTGAACTAAGTTTAATGCTCATTCACAATCTTGTTAATCACCACACTACCAATTATTATAATCTTTACTAGACCAAAAAAAACAGCCCTCGATATATCCTTCAAATTTTGCTCTCAAAGATTTGATTGAGTTGGCATCAGTCCTGCTCAACGAAGAAGAAGTTAACCCCACCCCGTCTCGTTATAATAAAAAATAAAAAATAACGAAAGAAATTTCAAATTTTGTACTTTAATTTAAGGGGTAATAACAGTGAATTATTTAAAATAGATAATTGATACACGAGTTAATTACATTTCACTCTCTTATGAAAATACTAATTAAACAAATTAAAAATTCTTTGAACAAAGAAAAAAAAACAAAGACGACAAAATTCCCATTGAACGTTTAAGAAGAGAATTCATTACTATTGTGTCGAACGGTCCCGTTGCCCGTTTTCGAAAGAGTTTAGAGGGCCGTATAGTCTTTTTTTATGTTCTCTTTTAATTAATTTTTTTTTTAATCTAAGTACAGTATAACTTTTATTCAAGTACGATTGACGCCCTCATATTTTTACGCTTAATTACTCGAAACTATCACTTCACTTTTCTGTTATGTCAAATTTTAAGATGGGATTTTTATAACAAATTTATTAATGCATGTATAATTATGATCATCTAACATCGTGAAATTCAGACCTTGATGAATTCCAAAGGCATGGCAGCCAAATTTAGAAGAGTCAAAGCTTCACATCTTCACTCATGTATCATGTATATGACCAATTGACGCATCAACCAGAACCAGTCAAACATAAAAGTAAATAAATAAAAATAGCTTTTTTCATCAAACAAACAAAAGTCTGCAATATATCAGATCTTTTTTTTTATACACACACAATTCACAAACTAATAAATTATGAAAAAGAAAAAGGAAGAAGAAAAATTATATATACACACAAACTGATGCATATCAATAGAACAAAAAAAAAAAAAAAAATTAAAAAATGATTAGCTCAATTTTATTTTGTTAATGGAACACGGCGTGTGATCAATACAGTCTTTGCGGGAAAGCGAGAGAGAAACCCTTTTTGCTGTTAATAATTGGGGAAAAAGTTAAAAAGTAAAGAGAAGATTCAACCTCTGGGCAAAGGTGATCGATCCTGTACCGGAATCTTGGGGGTCTTGGAGCTTCGGAACGCCTTCATCGGGCTCGGGAAATGCCAAAATTTCGCCTTCGCCGGGGACGAATTGACGTCGACACGCCGGAGACCGGACGCCATCGCGGACGTGCCCGTGCTGACGGACCTTGATCTCGTAACCATCCTCGCGAAATCCTCAATTCTGTTATGGCTGTCGAAATTCTCGTCGTTGCTACCGGCACTAACGGCGGTCTCCTTGTTCATCTCCTTCGCCTGCTCGTTTGGCTTCGTCTTACCCCGCTTCAACACCGATAGAAACGACGGCGTCTTGGTGCGGCCGTTGTTCGGCGTTCGTTCCGTACTGTTTCTCGTGCGGAGGAAGGGGATAGCCAGGGATCTCGAGCGTCGGAAAGACGGCTCGCCATCGATGAGGTTGGAGACGCGGCCGAACGAGGAGGAGGAGGAGGAAGACGAAGACTCCGCGGAGGCAACGCAGCCACAGGGGCGGACGTGAGCGCAATCGGGGCAGAGGCTGACGAGGCGGTCGCGGAGGCAGATGGGGCAGATGCCGTTGCGCCGCCTCTTGGTGGGGTGGGTTGGGCATTTCCAGACTTCTTCTTCTTCAACGTAGCACGCCATTGATGCTCTCCAAATCCGCAGTTTCTGCAGATTCCGTGAATGGGGGATGGAATAGTTTTGTTATCTTTTGTGTATGGCGCTAATATATGTATATATACACATGTATAGGTGAGGGGCAAAACAGGTGGAAGCAGGGTTTGGTTGACCATATTGGCGACTGGAATTAGTAAATTCTGGTAGACAGAACGACGCGTTTCATGATTTCACACACTTATATAAATTACGATAATTACACTCTCTTCTCTCAAACTTTTAGCGTAATTACACATGAATCTTATATGATTTAAAAAATTATATTTAATATAATAACACGAGAATTTATTGATATTAATAAAAAAAAAATAAATAAAAATTAATATTTATCGTCGATTGACTTATTGCAAGTCAAATAATTTTTTTTTTCAACTTAAACTACTCTTATAACAGTGAAAATAAACTTCCTCACATGCATCAACGCGTGAAAATGTATGAGAGTAATTTGATCATAAAAAGATTTATTTGACGTGCAATAAATTAGTAATAAGTCCATATGGGGTAAATATATATTTTTTCTAATTTTTTTTATGAATATAAACAAATTTGATGAATTTTGACCAACGGGTGAACCTGTTTGTTGGATAAAAACAAACTTTAATGGTGCTAAATGTAATTTTTCAAACCATAGAGAATTTACGTATAATTACACCAAATTCTAGAAATAGAGAATATAATTATCCCTAAAATATAATATATAGGGATAATATTACACTCCCTAAAAAAGTTGTGTTCCATGTATTTACTGATATCCTGATAAGTGAATAGCATTAGAAAAAAGTTGACTTGAGAAATAGATATACTAAATAAATATTACAAAGAAGAAATTAGATATTTTGAGAGTGAGAAGACATACTTAGAAATCAGATATATACTAAGAAAGAAAAACTAAGTTCCTTAAAATATACTACTCCTAGAAAATATAGTTCTATGTGCCCTATTTCCGACGTCTATTGCATGAGAGTGATAGTCACTCGAATTAAGCCGTAAATAAGTAAATAATACTTAGGCATAAATCAAGTTCATTCATTACCCAATATATACTTGACTTTTGAATTAGACCCGATCCAACAAGATCCGAGACTCGATGGGTCCTGTAAATGGGTCTGATTGGTCAGACCTGTTTTTCGAGTTCAACCTGATATTTTTTTAATTTATTTGTTTATTTTTTTGTTGAAATAAAAAATTGTGCCTTTTCCCACATCCACTAAAAAGTTCATCATCCAAATTTTCTTAATGAGTTCCAATTAAAAACTTTAAGGGAATTTTTCCATTCGCCGCTCTTGAAGGAAAAAGCCACTATGCAGTTGTTCTTGCCTTGTTGGAACACTGTAAAAATACTAAAGAGAGGTTGAAGAAATGAAGTACAACTACTCCTTTACTTACATGGAACTGCAGGCTGTCGAGGGGCAGAGATGGCGATGCAGCGGAGGCGTGGAGAATCGAATGAGTTCTAGGTTCAAAATTTTTAATCACTAAAAATGTAAAACTAGACTATTCGTAAGAAGATTGGGTATTGAGTATCGGGTATGAGGGGATACTATTAGGTTTGTATCCGGCTACAATCCGTAGCAAGATTATTTTTGTTTATAATGACTTTTGCAACGTAAGACATTGCAATATTATAATGCATTTCTTTACAAATTTTGCAACAAATATTTTTACTATGATTCATTGCAAATTTATTTTCATTTACAATGATATTTGCAATGCATTGTTCTAACGATAATCCGTTGCAAAAACTTGTTGCTTTGGAAAGAAAGTTATTGTAAATTTTTCATAATTTTAAAATTTAATATTTAATAATAATACTAAAATTACATTTGATTGACTATAATAATATATAAATTCAAATATGACAAAATATTTAAGCAAAAGTACATATAATAGAGATAATCCCAACACAATCCACAAAATAAAAGTGTTATATTTAAAGTATTCATAATTAAAAATGGGATCAAATTCATTTTCACAATCTTCTTAAGATGGCTGGTCAGAATGGGATGGCGAATTATTATCACCGAAACTATTTTTGATTCTCTAGTATCGTCTCCCAGCATAGTACCAAATTTATCAGACATTAAGCTCATTAGTTTTTACATCTTTTTATTTGTGCACTTCATTTCTCGTTTTATGGTCTTGTATTCCTAGCGCATGGTCGTTTTTTCTCGAAGCAACTTGTGTATCAACTCCAATCCGTTGTGCTCGGTACTGTTCTTAGAATGGTTTTGTTAGTTGTGACAACAAGTGGATGTCCTCGCCTCCGAGCCTATACCCCAAACTCGACCCTTCTTTGCTCCTCCAATTGCCTCCAACCATAGTTGCTAATCATTAATCGATGTGCTTGATGATAACTTGGATAGACTTTGAGAATCAATGTTGCGATCATCACTCAGCTTTTGAAATTTTTCCTATAAAATTAAGAATAATATAACTAACATATATTTGAAGGCAATTTAAACGATTTATTTTGATTTTATTTTAAATAATATAAACTTACAACTGCATCTACAATTCTCGAACCAACCCAATTGTCTTCATTTCTTCTCCAAAATTACTACTATTATATTGTACCCCATTATTAGAACTTGGACCAGCCTCGTTTGCATGTGATCATTGATTACATCCCATTGTGGACGAAATACAAGACCAGTTGCATCAAACACCACCTTTTTTTTTTTATCCCAATTCAAGTACTCATAATTATTCCAATTTGTCGTTTGATCTGCAAAGTTGTTAGCTGACATTGGATGCTCATAATTTATCTGTAGAGGCTCATCATGAGATGTCCAATTGTAGTAATTTTTTACAAATTCTTTTCTAATCGTATGTCACCTCCACTATGGATTCGAACTTATACCATTTCTACAATTACTACATGGACATTGAATTTCTCTCCATCCATAAAATCATTTTTTTTTTCCCAATTTGCAACCTCATTCACCCCATCGACAATTTCTTTTTTAACATCAAAATGAATAGGTAGATTCTTCTCACATGCATCCACTTTCTCAATTCTCTCAACATCCTATTCTAAAGCCAATAAATATTTATACATATTCATTAACATACATAGATAACAAACTAAAGTTTTCAAGGTTTAAATGACTATATATAAATAAATTAGTAAAATTTTTTGGACTAACCTTAATAAAAGTCAGTTAAATGTCCAGACGTGTGAATAGTTGCACCAACGTGATCATTAACAATTTAATGCAAAGAGAATATCAAAATACTAGTAGAGTGGAAGGAGAGAAGAGGGAGAATTGGTTATGAACGATTATAAAAATAAGTGTGAAGTAAAATAGAGGTTCTCTTATATTTCATTTTCGCCACGGATTCTGCAACAGGGGAAAATTCTGCTGCAAATTCCGTGGCTAAATACCAAATTTAAAATAATGGGCTACGACTATCATGTACGGATTGGAACGGGTTGCTAATATAACGTTTCTGACTCCACCTGGCAGCCTTGCATGGTCATCTATCTGTCGCTGATTTCGTTGCAAAATTATAATTTTATTTTGCAACGATTAAGCATAAAAAATCACAGCAATGCAATCAATAATTTCCACGAACTATTTTCATTGCAAAGGTCGTGTGAATATTGCAACGGATTGCCTGTGGCAAAATGGTACGCTGTAGGTTTGTGGCAAAATTCGTGGCAAAAAAAAACTAATGACATTGCAACGATTCGTTGATTCCGTTGCATCGTCATCTATCTGTCGCTGATTCCGTTGCAATAGTCCTTGCAAATTATTTGAGACGGATATAATATAAAAATTCGTTGTAATGTTGCAACGATTGCAATTCGCTGCACCGTCTATAGCAATTTCACAACATAATGTGCCCGTGGCAACATTTTACCACAAAATTTGCAACAGCTTATGACAATTGCGGGTTGTTGATTTGAAACATTAACGGTATTGTTGTAAAAGTTTATCGTCAATTTGCAATGTAAATTACCACAAAAATTAAAAAAACTTACAACTCTGTTGCAAAGTCGTTGCAAATTTGCAACAGATAGGTACGTGCAAAAATTCCATTGCTCTATGATCTTTTTTCTTTTTTTATGTAGTTTACTCCAACCAGTAAAAGTCTGATTGCATGGCGGATCACTGAAGAAAGATTCAGTCTCAAATTTAAACACAGGCTAGACAAACCAACCAGCTCTAGATTGATGCCCCTTCACAATTTTGGTTCATGATTTTCCTTTAAGCTATTAAATAAAAGACATTGTAGAACATATTTGGAAAAAAACTAAGACGACTTTTGGACACGAAACTCTATGAGAATCGCCCGGACTACACCCTTTTCAATTAATATATAGTTTTAGTTGATTTTTTTAAAAACTTATTGTATCTTTTCAATTGATGATTTTATTTTAATTTTTTAACAAGAATAATTTATTTCTTATTTATATTATATATATATATATATATAATACATATATATATTCTTTTATACAAGCTATAGTAATTTATATATTACTTCATTTATTTAAGTATTTTCTCAAAATAATTGTGTTTTTAAAACAGATAAAATATATATAAATGGAGAACATTGTAACAAAATAAAAATTATGATAAATAAATAATCATCATCTGAAAAAATTAAATGAGGCACATTGTGTCAATCGATGATAATCATCGTCTTCTTGTCCAAGTGATTCTTCATCATCTTCGATCATTCTTTTCATAATTTTCCAAGCTATCTTCTTCTTCCTCATTAGTAAATTTAACTTTTATCTAAATCAACAAAAATCTCTATACCATTTATATAATGTAGAGGTTGAATTTCATTTTTAAAAGTAACCACTAGATTAGATTCGATCTCATCCTCCTAAAATGTTGTCTAATTCCACCTTGACTGAACAATTTGTTTAGCTTTTGTTCTACACACAACCATCCAATCAACTTTCTCTCTTCTTAAACTCGGATATTGCACGAGTACACTTAGATAACTTATTGTGCTAAAAATAAACGGCTCATTTTTTGGTACAGACATTTCTGATGAACATCAATCAAGTGACACTTCAGGTGAATATTCACTCATTTAATAGAATCAAATCATCAACACTTGAATAAAACAATATGCATATTATGATGTCCAAATTTATATTCAAACTTCCAATTTTTTTCACAAAATCTATTCGAAGCAGATTATATGTCACCTCCTCTACAGATTTGTATTTACAAGTCTTATATTTACTACACGAACATCGAATTTTCTCTTTATCCATAAAAAGCATGTTGTATTTTTGCTCAATCTATAAATTGATCAGTCACCCCACCACAAACAATACTGGGTAAAATTTTCTTATATATTCACTTTCTCAATGCTCTCAACATTAGGACAAATGAAAAATGGATAAGAAAGTAAGAATGAAGAAGGGTGTAAATATTTTTTTATTAACTTTTTGTAGTGGATTTTGCACGATTTGTACCACAAACCTTAGATCCGTTGCAAATCCATGACAAATATAACGTCTCAATATTTAACAATGAGTCTTGGGATCGTTGCAAAAATTATTGCAATTTGTCAGCAACTTTTTGCCACAGAACTCATTCCGAGGCAAAATTCATTGCAAAATTCATCTCTTCGTTTTACACAAAAATTATGTCAAGAAGGTTGTGACAAAAATCATTGCTATATTATTTAAAAAGTTAATTAATTTGAAGATCGTGGCAAAATCCATTCCAAAAAGTTTTATCGATTTCCGTTTCTATTGTAAATCTTTTGGAACGGATCAAATTTGAAAATCCGTTGCCAATTAAAGTAGCAACAGAAGTGATCCGTGGCAACCTTTTGCATCAACTTTTGCCACAACTTGCAACAAAAGTGAGTATTCTAATTTGCAACGAATTTTCCATGGTAAAAGTTTCTCGTTGTTTTACGATGGAATTTGCCACGAAAATTCAACGTTTTTAAATTTCGTTGCAAAGTCGTGACAAAACTCGTTACAAATTTGATATAAAAATCTGTGGAAAAACTTATGTGGCAATGGGCCTGTCGCTTTGTAGTCATTATATATTATTAATTAATTTAAATTATTATTTAATTCAAAATTATTTTATAAACATTTACAACAAATTATTGTCTTAAAAATTTAATTATAGACTATTTTTTGTATAAATAAGTAAATTAAATTCTAAATTATAATTTTGAAATAAAATTCGATTACTTCTTTATTATTTTCTTACTTCAAAAAAAAATTATGTTTTTTCCCTCTCCTCTTTATATATATATATATATATATATTTCCTTTTCCCCTCTATTTCCTATGCCTAGCGGTGGCAACCCACCACCTTTGTATATGTATATTTATATATAATGGTATACACATTTAGTTATTATTATATTATTATTTTATTTTCTATATTATATATAAATATAAAAATATAATGTAATACATGTATACATATAATATGAAATTATGTGTTTCATTTTTCCCTCCAAAATGGCCATTGGCCAATTGTCGTTAGTTTTGCCATTTATGTTTCAATGGTATAGGACAAAAACCATGCTGCTTAATTAGACTAAAAATGCATTCTTTCTTAATGGTTTTAAATGCTCATAGAGAATTTAATATAGGAAAAAATGCAATAATTTTTATAATATTATTAATGAGCAAATTATCTCCTATGAAAAAAAAAAAAAAAAGCAATTTACCTCCCTTTATTTTATAAAATGCAGCAGTTTATACCTATATGTTTTTTTAAAATGAAGCAATTTATCTCCCCTCCTTATCTAATGAGGTAAATTGTTTTATTTTAAAAAACAAGTAGGGATAAATTACTATTTTTTTTATATGAGTATAATTTGTTCATTTACGATATTATAAGGGAATAAATTGCATTAAACTCATTTGATATATATACGTACTGGACGTCAAGAGTATATATATTATATTTAAATCTGTAAAAAGATTATCTGATTTCAAGTCTATTAAGAATAGCCAAATCCATCTAAAAGTGAACGAATATGTAATATATTCCATACATTTAGGACCGATCATTATTCTTAATTTTAAATTATATCAAACATTACTTTGAAATTAGCCCGAAAATTCATCAGCAGTTCCAAATCACGAGTTAATTAGTTTAATCAATTTAGATTGAACACTTCAATAGTACCAAATAAGCAAAACTAAAACCTCCGAACATATATATACACAGAGCATCTTTTGTTCTCAGAAAACCATGCAGCTTTCTTGGCATTGTCCTATGTTTCTCAAGACATAGTTCTATGTTACTATGTAGGAGGTTTCAAGGACTGCTGCTAGCTTTACAGAGATGCCATGAACATTCCCTCTTCATCATTTTGTCATTTGCTCTCAGTTCATCCTATATAAGTGGTTTCCAACTAAGAACCTAATCCCTTCCCCCTCTCTTTCATCACAGGACACACTCACACACTACTCATCAGTTATTACAATTCATGCATGTTAGCTCATCAATAAGGTTGCAATGATGCCAAGTTGCTTTCCAATCAACAAAACTGCACTGGCAGAAGGTGTTGTCTTAGAAGAGTCCCCCGGGTCGTCGGATGACCCTAAGCGTGTACTCGTCGTCATGGACGCCCTAAAGGAGTTCTCTGTCGAGCTACTCGAATGGGTACTCAAGAATTTCTCCTTCGGAGACTCTTCCAGTATTACTTTACTCGGCATCATGCCATGGCTCAACATTCCTTGTAAGTCGTCTTTCATATTTACGGAAAATTTCAGTTTTAGTCCTGTAAGTATGAGGTGGGGTGGTAATTTCTGTTCTTTACAAACCCATTTTTCACCAAATGGATAAACGTTTCTGTGCACAGTGTCTGCAAAGACTTGGTCAGACATATGGAGTATGAATCTGGAGGATCTGTCCACCTTCCAAGAGAAGAATGAGTTCAAGAATGACCCCAAATATCAAAAAGTTCAACGCCTTGTTGAGCTTTGCCAACAATATGGGGTACGTAACATATATATATTATATATATATTATTCGCTCTCAACCTCTGCATCTACATTAGCTTCATTGAATGATGAGTATATATATGAGTTTTCAGGTGGTCCCGGAGATCAAAACTGAAATGGGGCATCCCTTGCGACTGCTTGTCGTGGAACAAATCAGCAGCCTTCATGCTACCTTAGTGGTATTTGATAGGTACATGCAAGAACACATACAACAAACTGAGATTTGTGAGCCGTTAGATTATACATGCATGTTATTCCTCTCTATTTAATTCATATATATACATGATTAATAAAGTTCGATGGTATCAAGACTGTTAGACTGGGCATAGAAGTTGGGACAAATGTATTTTTCGTCATGTAACTGTTGTTGGATAGCATTTTTGGTCCACTTTGATTTTTATTTTGATAATAATTTAATAAAGGCAAAATTACATTTTTTCGTTATGTAACTTTAGGTTATTAGCACTTTTGGTCTTGTAACTTATTCTATTTATACATTTAATCTTTTTTTGACGAATTTAATCCTCAACATCTCATTTTTTGGCAAATTTAATCATGTACTGACAATTTTGATTTTAATGACTCATAGTTACAACACAAAAAGCGAGATCTATTACAGTGTGAAAATGACCAAAATTGTCATGACTCTATTTGCCAAAAAAAAAAAAAAGGAACAAATGTGAGATGTTCAGAACTAAATTCGTCAAAAAAATGACCAAATTTGTAAATGGATACTGACGATTTAAAGTTATAAAACCAAAAATGTAGAAAAACTGATTTATTTCAATTTCTGTGGGAAAATGTCAGATTTACACGAAAAAAGGCACATACTCGACATGTTTTTATAGGACGAAAAATGCCGCTTTTGGGTAGAAGTTACTATAGTAACATTTTCACCGGTTAGCAGGCACCATGACAGGAAGCACATAGAGTACTATGCCGAGAAGATCCCATGCAACATGCTGGTGGTGAATGACAATGGAGAAGTCGATCTGATCAAGAAACGAAAATATAGCAGCAGTAGTGAAGTAGATGAGACACTGGTGGCGGAGACCCCAGCGTCCGTGGAACCTCGCCCCAAGTTAGCAATTTCGGAGCAGCTGAAGAAACGTCTCATGCCAAAATCTTGGGGACAACATGACAGAGATCATATCAACTGCTGAAGCAGCAGGGAGTTATGTTCTTGAGCCTCAATGTCTGTAATCTCTATATATGCAGCATTAGAAAGAAAGCAAATTGTTGAATTTCCACCTTACTCTTACATAGATGTCATCAATAATAAAGATTCTGATGCTCTAGTTTCCCTTTATTTTCTGTAATCATGGAATGGAAAAACTCTGATTAAGACAATTTATCTCGCTGTGATATTGCAAATGGTTTTGAAAAACACATGGAGGTTTTTTCATAGAGGTAATTTGCTCATTTGCAATATTATGAAAGAATTGCTTGCAGAAATTTCCCTTAGTCTAATAAATCGTATTATTAGTTTTGCAAAAATTAACTGCTTCGGATTGAGGCCAGTAGCTACAGTACAACTTTTGGTCGAATGAATGAAGTCGCTTCATAGCGCGCTAGTGTGAAGCGCGGTCATTTTGATTTTAGATCGATATATAATTGTTGTATTGAATTTCTCAAAGTTACAATATGACGTTTTATTATACATATAAGAAAATCATATACTGTTAATATCTATCTTCTTAACAAATGAAATTCACTAAAACTTTAAATAATCGAGTACATTTTTATGGTCCGATTGTAGAACCACTCAATGATATTATCATTTTACACATATCATGTCTATAACATTTCATCAGACTTACTCGCTTTGTCAGTTATGATTTTTCATTATATTGTTTAACTAATTAATATCCCATACTGAATGCAAATATTGTTGATTTATGGATTGGAAGTATACATATAATTATCCAAGCACAAACAACAAACATGATTTAATCTGTGTAATTTGATCATAGCCTAAAAGTTGTCAATTTAAGTAAATATTTACAGTAATATCAAAAAAAGTTTGAATCTAACATGTGGAGCATTATCTTATGCAAATGATTTTATTACCTAGAGAAAATAATTGCTATAATTATTTAATATCTAAGGTTTGGTAGGATTTTGTAATATTAGCCCAATATACATTCACTTATGTTCTTGATCAAGCAATTCAAGTGTATATAACCATTCGGACTTAATATATTTTTGGTTCCGTAATTCTGATAATATCACATTTTTATCTTTATTTTTTTAGGGTTGTGAAATAATTTTGTAATTTGAAAACATTTGTGATTTGGTACTTTCGATGCCGGATTTTGTAAAAGTTGTCGGACTAAATTATGTGCTCCTTGTGATTCTGACATTTTATCCTTTATCTTTTTAAGGATAGGGAAAGAGTCATGTAGCTTTTTGACATTTCGCAATTTTGGTACTTCAAGTGTTGGATTTGGCAAAAGATGCTAGAAGCAATCATGTGCCATGTCATTTTTTTGGAATTTTTCGTCCGTGTTGGCAAAAATGAAGCAATGGGAACAAAAACCTCAATATAAATGAACATGTTAGGCACACATAATTTGTTCCGAAAGCTTTTTCAAAATTCGACACCAGAAGAACCAACATTATGAAATGTTAAAAAATTACAGGACTCTTTTGTAATTTTAAAAAAAATAGAAAAATAAAAAAATACTAAAATTACAGAACTAAAAATGTATTTAAGCTTAAGCATGACATGTCCCCCAACAACACTACTTTAAGGATGAAAATGGATACACATTAGAACTATATATGGGCTATTGTCTAAATTTCACAAGCAAGTTAATGTAATAGCCAACAAATGTACTTTTGAAGGAAAAATTGCATTTTTGGTCCCATATAATAGACTCATTTTCAATTTAGTCTCATTTGTTAGACTTTTCTCACATTTAGTCCCATACTCTTAAAAATTCTTAATGTTAGTCCCAAGTTACTTTGCCATCCAATTTTTAACGAAAAAATCACTTTTCTATTCAATTCACGTCACTTTTTCGTTAAAAATTGAACGAAAAAGTGATTTGGAATTAATATTGAGAATTTTTTAAAATAAATGGTACTAGATGTGATAAAAGTCTAACAAATGGGACTGAATATAAAAAAAATCTAACAAATTGGACTAAATTAAAAATAAGTTTAATATATGGGATGAAAAATGCAATTTTCCTACTTTTGAAACTTGAACCCTATTGTTGATACACCATATAGAATAACTACTTAAATTTTATGGGAAAAATAAAAACTTTAATTTTTCCAAATAAAGATGATCTGAAATATCAAGAGAACAAAAGCATGATGCTTTTTATCAACAACAATTTACACCTATGATGAAGCGTGAAAAACTTTGTATTAAAATTATCGTTAAACACCTGACTATTGTTGAATAGTTTCAGCAACAAGCAAGAAAAAAAATACAAGTGATGATGTAGGAAAGCGTCTCACATTGGTTGCAAACAAGGAATTTGAGTAGCTTATAAACCCTAGACATCCTCTCCCAAGGGAGGTGCCTTTTCAAGATAAAACCGTGAGACTCACACGAAGTCAGAGCGGACAATACCTCGCACATCAAGTCACAAGCCGCATCAACAAGCATATATAACCTAGACCTAGGAGTTCCATATCTTATTTCATTTTTGAAAAGTTTTATAGAAACTCTTTTTACATATATTACATTAAGCAGTTGCGAAAAACGCAGCATAGTTGTCTTCCTTAGGATATAGTGTTGTTTATCAGAGGATTCTATCCTGAAGATCGTTAATATAGTCGATGCCAACGAACCTATCTTCTTTCCAGTTTCACCCGCTATGTTCTTGAGAGATGAAATATCTTGTTGTGCCTGACACCAAAACACAAGTATAGATTCTAAGGTAACAGTTGGAAATAAAACGAGAAAAGCCTCGTAAGATCATAGAAGGGGAAAGAAAAGCTAATATGATTGGTATTTTCGGAGGAAACTATTTGTTGGTTGTTACCTGGAAAGACAATCGATTAATAATATCACTTGCAGTAAGGTCACTAGAACTCGAGTCATGGCCAAAGAGTTCGGCGCTAGAGATTGCCAACGAATCCTACAATATGTGGGAATAAATGACATAAATTATATATGTTTTTGAACAATTAAGTATCGACTGCGTTACATCACATTGAGTAACTAAGTAATTTATAAAAAAAAATACAAGCAACCCTCATATGATATTACAAATGTGCAAATTATCCCCTTTAAAAAAAATAGTAATTTACCTCTCTAGGTTTTTTAAAATGCAGCAATTTACCTCTATGTACAATTTAACTCCTTAGACATATATGAAGATAAATTGCTTCATAATAAAAAGTACTGGGGGTAAATTGTTTTCTTCTTTTTTACTTAAGTGGGTAATTTGCTCATTTGCAATATCACGGGAATATGAATTGCATTAAATCATAAAAGAAATGCTAAAAAATACTGCGCAGAATAAAAATGAAAATACCAAAAACAAATGAAATGAAGGGAATATAGGAAATAAGATGAATGATAGGATATTGAAACATACTGAGAACTTTTGCAGGGAAACCGATGCTTCCAAATCATTAGCATTATTATTTTCACCACCACCAAAGAATTGGGCTGATGATATAGATTTTGCATTGCAGAACTTCTTCCTAGCTTCGTTAGTCTCCACTTCCTGATGATCATGGATGTGAATGAATTATACTTCAAATATTTTATGCATAAATAACCTCAAATCATGTAAAAAAAAATACAGAATATAAAGGAAGTAGGAAATATGTGAACATAGAAAAATATATATACCAAATAAACCAACACATGAACAAGATACAAAATTAATATGAAAGGCAAAATGAGCCCCATGAGAATAGTATTTTGAATAATATTCTTAAAGATACTTCATCAAACTCTCAAGGTGATCTATTATGTTGAAAGCTCAAATTGCATTAAAATGGTACTCGATTTTAGTCCTATAATTTATGAGGTTTGAGATTTTTTGTCCTGAACAAATTGATTTTTTTGATATTTAGTCATGTAACTTTAAAATTTTGACAATTTTCATCACTTTTCGCCAAATTGGCTGAAAGATTACATGTGACTTGCAAATGACCCAATTAAATTTAAAATTTTAATTATGTAACTTAGGAGGCGTTGCAATTTTTGGTCCAGTACAAATCGATTTACAGGATTAAAATTGTAATTTAATTGGATCATGTGCAAGTCACATTAATTTTTTGGTCAAATTAGTCTAAAAATGACTAAAATTGTCAGGATTATAAAGTTATAGGACTAAATTGTGGAAAATAATTTCTTACAGGACGAAAAATGCCCCCCTCCCCAAATTAGAGGACTAAAATTGCAATCTTTCCTAGATAAATTGCTTCATTTTGAAAAACACATGGGAGTAAATTGCTATTATTTTATTATATAGGGGTAATTTACTCATTTTTCAATATTACAAGGGTAGATTGCATTAAACCCTAACAAAAGTAACAAAAATTCTTGGTAGCATTAAGAGAAGATTATAACAAGCTTTTCAACTTAAATTTTGATAGTCATTGAAGAACTTCTCTCACCTGGACTTTTGAAAAGCTTGAGCTATTCTTCTTGGGGAAGCCACTGTCCATGCCATAGTCAGCAAAAAAGTTGGACGCTTTTGGTGGCGAAACATGGCTAATAGCATAAACACCTCCTGAATTCACGTCAGTAGGCTGCGCATTATCTGCATACTCGAATCGAGATATAGATACCGAACCAGCTGCTAGAGGGGTGCTGCTGTTTGAAATGTTTGTAGATGAAACTTGAACAGGTGTCTCTTCAGGTTTTTGGTCATAAAGGCTTTCATTAGGCTGCAATGCATGAAACCCTTTTAACTATTCAACAGATAGCCCCATCATAATAAGAAATAGCACAAAATATAACACAGGAGTTAATGCAATTTACCTGCATGTATTAGGAAGGTAAATTGCTTTAATTTAAAAAACACAAGGGGTAAATTTTTATTCTTTTCATAGGGGATAATTTACTCATTTGTAATAACATAGGGGGTTGCTTGCATTTTTCAGTATAACACAAGTTGAGTTTACCTTGGTGGCGAGCCTACGAGCACCTAGTCCCTTTCCCGACTTGCCAATTTTCTTTGTACAGAGAGACTTCTTTCCGACTGTCGTGGAGACGTTCTTAGAGGTTCTTGGTGAAGTTGGAAGCTCGAGCATTTCACTTTTCAACGAAACGCTTTCGTTAGGGGTTTCATTTGAAGAACCTCCTTTCGGGTTTTGCTCGGTGCTGATGTTAGGAAAGGTGTTGGATTGTACAAATGATTGAGAAGCAGTAGGTGGTGCGGTCTCTTCGATGTTGCTTCTTGCAACTTCTTTTGAGAGTAGTTGCTTATACAACTCGGCAGCTCTTGAGGTGTATTTGGCCTCAATCTTGCCTCCGTCGGTCCATCCGTGCTGCTTGAAGAACACTTGAGCATGATTGTTTCCACCATATGACATCATTTTCAACTGCTCGGGTGTCCATGCATCCAAATTTGTAGACCTGCAGTTCAAAATCAGCTTTACAAAGCTCCAAAATAATGGTTCACAAGACAAACATCAAATGATTCTTGCAATAAAGACATGTGATCACATCGATTAACCTAAGTTACTATATATTTGTCGACATTTTCGTTTATACAATCCAAGTTCAAGAGTTTTTAAAAATTGCAAAATTACAATCATTGTAAAAAATGCACAGAGATAAATTGCTATTTTATTTTTCATATGAGGATGATTTGTTCATTTATAATATTATAGGGGTTGCTTGCATTTTTCTCAATAAACCTTTTATACTAGTTTGAATAGACATATTTTTGTGCAAATGATATCGGTATACATGTCGATAATTGGGACAACAAGATAATTTATCTTCAAATAAATTGAATTGTCCAAAAAATTTGGTTTACCCATAGTCTTGCATTGATCTTTTAAAAAATGCATTAAGCCAAAGGTAATAAAAGTTGAAAATCCAATTTCTTACACTTTGTTTATATACATACCAAAATGGTTACAAAGATAAAATGAAATAAAAAAGATGGAGAAATTGTATATTTATGGGAGAGGGATTGTGAAAGATAAATATTAAAAATAACCTCGTTTTCTGAAAATAAAAGAAGCTATAGACTAAGTAAATCTAACGAACGATTCGACAGAGACGGTGGTTTTGGCAAGTTCTTTGTCGTTTACCACAAGTGCTTTGTTATTCGTTTCAAAAACAACCCGATCAGGCCGGTCTATTTCGAATTTAAAAGTACTTACATAACATGCAAGACGTCGTTATGATCATTGCAACTTATTTATCAACATATTTCCCTCCCCAAAATACAACATTTTGTTATCCAATAAAATGCAATATACTTCACATTCGACACTTTGGTCGATTTGTTAACTTAAAACTCCGTTGTGAAATAAATCATACAAGATATAATGTGACCAACCATAATCCTCAATCAATCGAACAAAAAAAAATTCAAACCTATAAAATTTAAAATTGGTGCAAGATAATTACCTAACAAAGCTAACATGGACACCAAGGTTTCGATGAACCGCCGAGCAATCAATACACAAGAAAATCCCATACGTCACTGACGCCCAAGTCGGGTTCTTGGCATTACAATCGAAACAGATCTGAAATTATATTAAAAAAAATCACCTTGATCTAAGTTAGATCTAATTATTTTGAATCCAAAAATATTTCGACATAATTAACAACTCAATCATACAAAATTTAAACACAAACAAAAATGAACATCACCTTATTTTCAGACTTGGCTTTGAGTTTGCGGAAAACGGCATTTTTGTCTGTGAAATTTTCTAATGCCATGGCTTCAACATCAAATCTTATGTTTTTCTGTGTATACAAATGTGTAACCAATGTGCATATGTCAAGTGTGTGCTTTTTAGAGAGAAAGAGGAAAGCAAAACGAAATGAAAGAGAGAGAGAAATTTAATGAAAACCGCTAAATAAATTTGTAGTACTCTATCATCAAAGTTTTATGGCAAAAATATATTTTGGTTCTATAACTTTAGGCTATTAGTCTTTTTTGTCCTGTAACTTTTTCTATTTACACATTTAATTCTTTTTTGACGAATTTAGTCTTCAACATGTGATATTTGGTCATTTTTTTGACAAATTTACTCTTGTGTTGACAATTTTGGTACCAACGACCTATAGTTATAGAACAAAGAAATGAGATCTATTACCGTGTGAAGAAGATTAAAATTGTCAACACATGACTAAATTTGCCGAAGAAAGACCGAACGTAATATGTTGAGAAACTAAATTCGTCAAAAATGACTAAATGTACAAAAGGAGTAAGTTGCAGGACCAAAAAGTACTAACGATCTTAAGTTAATCATAGGACCAAAATATAATTTTGCCAAGTTTCATATAACGTGTACAAAGTACCAAAACTGCCCTTACCTCATAGGTTATTTTAGTTATTGTAGTTAATACACATTATGGTAAACATTTATTGTTAGTTAACAAAAGAAAAAAATATAGGTGTAGATAGATGTAAAGTTAGTTGAAGAATCACATAAAGCGGAGGGTGGTAGAAGTGTAGAGCCATTCGAAATGAACAAATACCCAATCTTTATTTGCACAAATTATTATCTTATCCACTAACATCATAAAATTCTAAAAATATTATTTATTTACAACAAATAAATTTTTTTTTTTTTTTGGAAACATCTTAAAATAACACTTTTTTTAGATAAATACTTTATTTTTTAAAAAAATACAAACTGCTCCTCTCGTCTTTCAGACCCTACAAAATATAAGTCATGATGGGATCTCTGTCTCTTCTTTCTATCTGAAATTGAAGAGTATTCAGTTCTTTCATTTATTTCAAATCATATGCAAAGAATTTGGGGGTTGGGTGAAATGAGTTAATTCCTCTTCTTTTTTTTTCCCCTAATATAAGTGGGATACTTTAGAGGTTTCCAAGTGTCTATGAGCCAATTAATCTATTAAAAATTGAAAAAAGGAAAATAGGGAGCTTGGGGAAAAGATGAAGGAAAAGGAAAAATAAAAAAGAAAATGGATGGAGGAGGAGGAAAAAGGAACAATGTAAAAGAATTCAATTTTTCCTGATGAAATGAGGAATGGAGATTGGTCTTTTTTCTTCAAGGTTGTTCCCTTCTTTCTTAGCTTTCACTTCATTTTTTTGAAACAGGTTTGATTTTTCTTAGTTTCAGACAACGGTGGAGATGTAATTTTATGTCTCAAATTATGGACAAAATAGTAAAACCAAAAAAGAGAAACAATTGAGATTTGCAAGATAACTAATCTTACCTCCCCAAACCTGATAAGTTATTAGGGTTTATTATGGGCTAACTGGGCTTGAAAGATTGGATGTGGGCCTTGGTTCACCAAAAGAATTGTTGGATATTGCTGGATTTGCGCTAGAAATCCAACAATATCCAATAATATATAACTGGAAGGAAACTATGCTTTATTTTTTATCACATTCTATTATTGTGTGTACTACACTGTCTGCAACAAACAGGGGGAAGGTTGAGACTTCAGGTAGGATGATCAAATGGACTGTAGAACTCAGTGAGTATGATATTTCCTACCAGCCTAGAACGACCATCAAAGCTCAAACACTAGTTGAATTCATGGCCGAGACAACACCAGCTGAGAAAGAAGGAAAATCACTATTACATGTTGATGGATCATCCACTTATTCTGGCAGTGGAGCAAGAGTCGTGTTGACTAGCCGAGAAAGCGACGAGCTGGAGTTTTTCTTGAGATTCGACTTCAAAGCCTCAAATAATAAGGCCGAATAGCCTCAAATAACAATCGAATATGAGGCCCTGATAGTAGGTGTCAACATGATTCTTGATGTGGGAGTAAGGGACCTCACTGCTTACTCTAATACTCAAGTGGTAACCAACCAAGTTAATAGCACATATGATGTAAAGGAAGATAGAATGAAGGAGTACTTCTAGGAAGTTAGCAAACTCAATTGTGGGCTCAAAAGCTTCCATTTCATCCAATTCCTTATACGGAGAACACCAAGGCAGACTACCTTGCTCGTCTTGCCAGCTTTCTAACCGACTGTAATACCCATACTATCACTGTAAGAATACTCATTAAAACTCATAATGATGCTGATATGAAATGTTACAGATCAGCACAAATTGGAGGAAACCTTCCTTGACTACCTATGGGAAAGCACTCTTCTAGCCGAAGAAAATGAGGCAACCCAATCTGCAAAGTAGAGCGACCCGATTTACCTTGCTAGGAGGAATACTCTATAAGAGCAATTTCTCTCAGCCCTACCTCTAATGCATGTTTGCAGAGGAGAGCATTATCGTGCTATATGAAGTACACCAAAGATCTTGTGGATCTTGTGGATCTCATATAAGTGGGATGGCCCTTGCAGAAATGATCCTACGAGCTTGAAATTTTTTACCTACTCTCAAGAATGATGCAGTAGATTGTAAAGAAATATGAGCAATGTTAGAAGCATACCCCACTCATTCATGTGTTTGTGGAACCCTTGAAAGCACTCTCAACACCTTGTCCATTCGCTAAGTGGGGAATGGACATAATAGGTCATTTCCCAGTAGCATAATGAAAACGCAAATTTCTATTGATAGCAGTAGACTACTTTAGGAAGTGGGTGTAGGCCAAGCCCCTTACCAAGATCACAAATAACAAAATGCTCAAATTCCTTTGGAAAAATATAGTTTGTAGGTATGACTTATCTTGTGAAATTATTTCTAGCTGGTGTGCTGACTTGGGCATCCAACAATAATTTACCTTGGTGGCAAATCCCCATGCTAACAGGCAAGTGGAGGTCATAAACAAAATATTAGTGCAAGGTGTCAAAACTAAGCTCGAGTAGTAAGAAGGCAGTGAGTTGATGCCCTACCTTTGTTTTTATAAATAAATAAAAAAAAGGTAAGTTAAAAACTTACCACTAGTTGTGTAGTTAATCATATAGCAAGAAATTAAGTAAAGTTATATATCAATAAAAAAACAAAATGTCACATGATATTATAAATATCTAATAACTATAACTAATTCAATCATGTGAGTACACAATTCCATGCTATTGTGAATTTACATGACCATGTATATACTTCAACTTCGAATCATTTTATTCACTTCGAATCAAATGCTAATGCTAGTGGTTCACAGTCCTTTTCATTATTTTGCTAACATACTTAATTGCGTAAGTTTATTAACAATGTCAAAAGTGTTTAATACACATCAGTCAAATTGTTTCTAGTTTAGTTAAATTTGACATCAACATTATGTTTGCTAACAAATGCTTATACATGATTGAACACAGTTGCATATACCAAATATTCTTGTGACAAGAATTCATAGTAATTAATCTGAGCACGTTATTGGACTTCAGGAGTCATCTTTCCGTTGAGGCTCAGTTTCGCTTTGTAGCGTGCTCTTTCCCAAGATCTATAAACTCTTTTTGGTTAGCTTCTGTACAATGGTAAAAGTTCGAGCGAGTATGGTTCTTTCTTTCCCTATTTATGGCCATATTGCCAAATTTAACTACATCTTCATAATCATGAAAAGAGAAAAGGCAATAATGCTAAAGCTACAGATATTTCTGCCATCTTAAGAGGAAGAAAATACTACGAGATTGCAGCTATCTCTCTATGAAAGTCTATAGGAAAAGGAAATCCAATGGGTAAAAGGCTATGCGTTCAAGGGAGAACAAATATGGCATAACGAGGCACCCAGAAATGGATAGGCGTGTGGGTTGAACATAGTTACAGAGAGCAATAAGGCTCCCGGAGGCTAATAAGATCGATAATAAAGCCCCTGCTCGTTTTGAATTGTTGCTAAATTGAGCAGTGAGTGATCTCCTGGTTGGATGACACTAACATTTATGCTCATTTTTATGAATCTATTGAAGTAACCTTCGCTCGAACCTATGGTTAGTGAGAAGGGTATTAGATGTCTCTATACTCACCTACTTCTAAGCTGTGAGGGTTTGGGAAGTCCCCCGAATTTCAAAGAGGGGTTACGGATCCACTAAACACTCTATTTATGCTATTAAAAGTGATCACCTGTTTTAGTTCTCCCCTAAACTCGAGAAAATTCTCCTTTGAGAATAATAAAAAAATGAAAAGTGTTCAATTGGAACATGTAAACGTGACCAAATTGGTCCTAGTTACTCTTCATAATGGAGACTACTAAAATGAAATAGCTCGCATAGAAAGATTTATGATCTTATTTTGGTACAATCTAACTTACCTGGAGTTGAAGTTTCCTCGACAGCTGAGGCTGGGAAAGAGTTTTCATAAGACCTAGTATCATAGACTAGTAAGGCACTCACTAACTTTAGAGCCTATTGGGTTAGCTTCTACGTTTTGAAATATCGTATCGGGTAAGGAGTTAGACAAGCCCTATTAGAAGGAAGAAACGTGTTAGCTCTTTAGTTTTTTCTTGCTTTTAATTGCTGGCGTTCTTTAATGAAGAGTTGGTTCTAGGGTATCTCTTTATTGAGATAATATAATTAGACTCTCTTTTCATCAGCCTTAAGTTGAGGATTCTGACTTAGCTCGATGACTCCTCTATGAAGCTCTAGCCCTTTCTGCTTAGAATGCTGATAGTTTCATGTCAATTAATGGTCAACCGATGGGAACCTTAAAGAGATCTAACTCGTCTACCGGATTAGAGTTATTAGTTTTAGTGTAGTGCACCAATATAGCTTAGTCCTTATCTGGCCCATACTAAGAAAGAGGAATACAACGCTGATAGAGCAGGAAAGGTTATGTACAGGTAAAGGTAATCGACCTATCCGCCTAGTAGCAATCTTTCATAGGAACATAGTAGGTCAGGGTATATGTGGTCTAAGACCTATTATCAGACCGGATATAACCAAGTATAAGAGGTGGTTCACATCAATAGGTACAATCCTATTCTGATAAAGGTGGTCGAACTTACGGAGAACTACTTGGGCAAGTTTGGACAACCTTCGAGACTGACTTCTCCTTTTTCGATTCTCAAGGGGGGACTTTCTCTCCCAAGTAAAGGCAAGCAAACTACTCCTTTCCCTATGCCTTAGCCCTGCATCCAACTGCTTCAATAGCTGCATTTCATTTTCCTTTACTAATGGCCCTTACTCCTACCATGTTGATTCTCTCTTAGAGTAGTTATTTTATATCCAATTCTAGCTCTAACATCTAGCTCATCGGAGACCAATATGTCTAAAGTACTAACGATAAAAACCGTTGGTATAATTCTTGTGCGTAACACACCCTTGCCTCATTTAGCTCAATAGCTTCGAGTCTCCTAGCTAACTACCCTTATAAGCCTATTAGCTGTTAGCTCGTACTATTTACCGCCTACACGCATTTAGTTTATATTACTTTCTCGCTCGTGCACCTTACCTCGCTCACTACATTTACTTTAGTGAACTCCATTCACTTTGTATATTAAACTCTCCCTTCCCTTTGGAATTTGAATCACTTAAACTAAAAATCTGATATCCATAGTACTTCAACCTTCTTTTTATACTCCTCAAAGTATAGATCTTGCGCATCAAATGATTACTAACTTGAACTAGCACTTGTTGCTATTCACTCAGCAGACGATTAGGCGAGATGCTAATTGGAGAATGACTAATAGGATGTAGCAATCCTCTCTATTGGGTAAGGGAAGTTATCTTCACTACATTCTTTGTGCTTACTCTTCTCTTCTAGTCTTTATATAGACTCTAAAAGGAAACTTAAAGAAGATAGTTGAGTAAGTTAGCTATCAAGTGAATAATAAAGAAGAGATCTCTCAAACCTCCTATGAGATGAGATATTGTTGGTGTGATCGTTTCAGCTGTGATTGTTTATATAAGTGTGAAAGAAACCTCTGCAGATCTGATCGTATCAGGTGTTTGATTCTTGAGTAGGTACCTCCCTTCGAATGATGAATCCATTAATTCTTAATTATTATGAAATAATTTAAGTGAAATTAAAAAAAATTAGTACCTTGGAATTCATAAGGGATTTACTTGTCTATGTATTGTTCCATTCAATCTGTTGGTGCCAACTTCAGCAATAGCTAAATGATGGTTTGCAATATCGGTCGATCATAGACCCCCAGTTATTGGATCTAATCCTCCACGAAAAGTAAGAAAGTCCGCATATTTTGACCAATTCAAGTTGAAAAAATGGGGTTGCTCCCTCTGCAAAACTTGGATAAAGTTGAGCCAAAGATCATGATGCAAGATAAATTCATGAGGAAACAGTATCTGGTATGGAGCCATCGTCGCGTTGGTCAATGTGTCCTTATGCTTGCCCTTTGAGTCAATATTCCCTTCAATTTTAATTTAAGGACGTTTGTTCTCGAAGTCGCCGGTTTTATACTCCTCCTCCGATACTGTGGACAGTGATAGCCATCTTCTCGATACAAGGATTCAGGGTATGCTCTTTGCAAGAGCCACAATTGGGGATAGGAATTAAGCCAATTTCCCTTACAAGAGGATCAATAGGATTGGAAGAGAAAGATGTCGATTCAAAAGGCTACTTAAACCCTTATTCTTTCGAGTAAGCAAGCGCATTAAAGCCCCAACCCTAGTTGAAATCTTTATATCTAGTTTACTTGAATGTTTTATCGGGTATGCCTTATATACCGCTTTTTGGGCAACCTTCTCAATGACTAAGAGATCCATTCAAAGAAATAGAGACAAGTTGAAGTAATGAGCCTACCGACATTGGTAGTCGAAAGCGTCACCCTAGGTGTTATTATCATTTCTAGGCATCGTCTATACTTACAAGTTCCCTTTAGTGTAGTTTCTCGGGGATATCTGGATTCTTTTTTTAATTAAAAAAAAAAAGAATCTAGGACAAAAGAGAAGAAAAAAAGGTAATTGACTTAGTGCTTGTAGGCTAAAGGAAGAAAAATAATTGTTTTAACTCAAGAGGTATAAGCATCACAAAATTAATAAATCCTAGTTCATACAGGAATAGGATAGGTATAGAGACTTACTCCATTCCTTCATCTGGTCAGAATGGTCGGTTGAACCAACACTTAGTAAGTTGCGGTCTAAGGACCCGATTAGAGCTATGAAGCTTACCTTATTATTCAAAAAAGTAGAAAAGACTTTTTCATTTTAGCTTTCTGACTAGGGTTGGCAATTATATTCAGTCTTTGAGACCCCATAAGAGTTGAAAGTCGTTTCGTTTAGTACAAGATCGCTTCACACCTCGATGAAGCAAATTCAATAAAACAACAATTGGTACCATAAAGAAGCGGTCGTAAACTAGAGAGTCTTGACCAATTTTAAAGATCATTTAATGTAGTTGAAATAACAAAATTTTCGGTTGTTTGATCAAGAAAAGGAAACTCAATGGAATTCATAACTTTTTCAATCTTTTTTTTTTCCTTTTCTTTTTATTGTCTGAATATTCAGGAGCTAAGATCATTCCAATGCTTCATTTTACATAACGAATTATAACGTAGTCACATATTCAGTCTCTTAAATTTTAATTTGACACGTTATCATTTCTTTTGATTCTGGCATATAAGGATCGTAATTAGATAATTAGTAAGTTACTTGAAACATACCTTGATATTTAAAAATATAAGAACTGAAATTCTTACAATTTTCTTAGTATTTTTGTGCTCTTCCACACAATTAGATTTGACGTGGTCTTCATAAACTTGTAGAATTCTCAAGATATTTCTTGCATACAACATAGACTCAAAGTTAAAATAATCATATATTTAATCAACATAAATCGCTATCAATTAGTTTTATAATGCATGGTAAAACTTATCAATAATTTAACGAACATAATTATTTTTAAGACTTTATTGTTTTGTTACGCTATTCCAACGCCTCAACCTTTAGATCTAGCCTATATCTTTAATTCAGGCTTTTCCAACGGATGATGCCAAGTTGTGATAAAAAAATGAGATAGGTATACTAGAATATAGTACAAATCTTTTATTTATTTATTTATTTATTTTTTTGTTCCTTTTCTCCTCCTTTTTCTGATAGAGCTTATATAGTGGTTGATCATTTATTCTTGTATTGATGAGAGATTTGGATTGCTATGTTGTCTTTTTCGAACCTAAACACCTTTATGGGCTTCTTCATTCATTTGAATTATTATGCAAGTAACCGTTATATTCTTCTTAAATCTAAACAGGTTTTTAGATTTCATATATTATCACTCAAATTTGGACTGATTTCTATGATTTATTCATTCAAGACAATCATGTTATTTACTATATTATACTTAATCGCTTAATAACAGTAAGTACTATTTAATATCAAATAATTATTTCAATCTACCATTTTTATGAATATCAACTTTGCCTTTTTCATGGCGATTTTTTCCGTAATCTCGAAATTATTTATCCTTTATGAGATTTTCTTTTTTCAACATTGACCCAAGGATCAAGTCATATCCCAATTGACTGTAATTTTGTTAAGTGTATTAAGGAGATTTAAGGCAAACATGTTGATACTTTATACACTCGAGAAGAGGCATATATAGAACACTTGTTGCGTTGAGCAAAAGCAGTATCTTTTGTTCGAAAATGGCTGCCGCAGGTGTAAAACAAGCTCTAGGCGACCTAAACAAGGACGCTTTCGTGACCCTTTTGTCGAAGCTCATCGGTGAATCGAAGTACGTGCAGAACAACCCGCCAGACCTCATTCCGGAGGAGGACAGGATCGTCAGGCACGTCCTTGACGTCCTCCGCCCCTTCAGCACCGCAACTGGCGGCGGACCGCTTGTCATCAATCATGTGGCCTACAAGCCCAGCAGGGGAAATCTCATTGTCGAGTACCCTGGAACCCAGCCGGCAAAATTTTGTCATTCGTCGGCATGCACATGGATGTGGTCACTGCCATCCCTTCTGAATGGGTATGTTTTGTTTAGGGTCCAATTTTGTAATCCAGATCTTTGATCACTGGCAAATTAAGTTCTCCATTGATATTTGACCAATCTGTGAAAACTTCATTTGCGTTGAGATTTTGGTGCAAACGTGATTGTATGGGCGTTGTTGGTAACTTTGTTTTGTTTATTATAGTACTACTTTGAACAGATGGTAACTTATGTTGCAGTTGGACTCGTTTTCACTTTTGCCTTTAGCGATGTGATTTCAGTCTTAGACTAGAAAAGTTGGATTAACTGAAAATTGGTGCAATTACAATGATACATTCTCGAGACTGCAATCTTGGCGTTGGATATAATTGTTAATGTTGCTGGTGTTCTATGTATGCTGTATTATGCCTTTACTGGTAATTTTTTTTAAACAATTTAAAAATATGGAATGTATTAACTTTTGACTTGTTAAGTACCTCGCAAATTCCATGTAAATTGTAAGAGTGGAGTAAGCTACAAACAGTAGGAAGTTTCTGTATTCAGCTGTGCAAATGTATGAATGGATTGCAATTTCATATGAGATTCTGTTATAAGCTTTCTTTATCTTTAGATAAATGCATCTGCAGGATTTTGACCCTTTTACTTTGAGCATTGATGGAGACAAACTTAGAGGGCGTGGAACTACTGATTGTTTGGGGCACGTTGCTCTTGTAGCTGAACTAATGAGGAGGCTGGGGGAGACCAAGCCTCAACTGAAGTCAACTGTTGTTGCTGTCTTTATTGCCAGTGAAGAAAATTCATCCATCCCTGGTGTAGGGGTTGATGCCTTAGTGAAGGACAAATTGCTTGACACATTAAAGCAAGGACCTCTGTATGTATATTGCACCTTTAGTCAACCAATTTAACTGGGAAGCCGTGTAGGTTTACTAGTATTTTGAAAAAAATATCTGATATGATCAGCGGCCTTCGGCTCTCCTGCAGGTTTTGGATTGATACAGCAGATAAACAGCCTTGCATTGGCACTGGTGGTATGATACCATGGAAGCTTCATGTTTCTGGAAAGCTTTTTCATAGTGGTCTAGCCCACAAGGTACTTCCCTGTACTTCTTCAGTGTAATGTCATCATTGAAGGGAAAAAGAATCTAGGTACAGTTTTTCTTAGTGACTGTGATTCTACTTTTTGGTATTAGTTCCATTCCTTCTGTTACTTTTAATATATTTAGTTGCAGAGTATCAATTTGTCAGAATTTGTTCTTCTTTTGATTTTAAATTCTCAAGAATCTAATTCATATTCTAGAAATTTCACCACTATCCTCTAAAGTGCCTGCTATAAAAGCAGACCCTTTTTTTTTCTGAATTAAGAATTAGTTTATTTGCTCACAGGAAGGGATTATTAAATTTTTGCTGAAATTCTAACTGTATGGTTAATCTTTCAAATTCTTTTTTTTCTTTCTTTCTGTTATTGAGAGATACTTTTCAATGCAAGTCTCCTGATGATGTACTGATGCCAAAGGGTGAATAGAGACATCGTCAGTTGTAGTTGTATTTTCTTAGAGGTTTCATCAAGTCTCGTATACGGAAAGCATTGTGAGAATGATGGCTGTCTGTGTTGTGTTATATGGCATACTCAATTGCATTACAAAGATTTCCAGAAATTGGGTTGTGAAAGAAGTGCCAGAGCATATTTTTCAAAAAATTACCAGTGGTAATATAGGTTAATTTCTAGGTTGAAATAGATTACGAAAGCCATTTATGTCTGGCATGTAGCTGCTCATTGCAATGCCATAACTAAAGCATGGGTGCTTAGTCTGCGGTTACAGTATTACTAATTGAAAGCATAGTCATGACTTGATCAAGCAGAGGACATCTTTTTAGCAAAAAGAATGGCGCTAAATGGTTATATCTTTGCTTTGATAAAGCAGCAAATTGCTGGACTCTGTAGATTTCATTGGATCATACACTGCATGTTATACAATATAGATAATTCTGTTGATGCACCCTTGCTTTATTTAGCTGACATTATGAAATATCTATAGGCTATCAATCCCTTGGAGCTAGCTATGGAAGCTCTTAAAGAGATCCAGTCACGGTTTTACCGAGACTTTCCACCCCATGAAAATGAAAAAGTTTATGGATTTGCAACACCCTCAACTATGAAACCAACCCAGTGGAGTTGTAAATTCCTGAACTTGAGGCTATAAATTGGTATTTGGTGATTGTTTACTATATTATTTTTCTTTCCTAAACTATCATAAATATTGACAGATCCAGGAGGTGGCATCAATCAAATTCCAGCACATTGTACAGTTTGCGGAGATGTTAGGTTAGTTTTCATTTCAGGGCTATGTACAAATTTCCTTGTTATATTGACTTCTAATGTGTCTTCTTTCTGTTGCAGGTTGACTCCATTTTATAGGTGTGGAACACATACTCTTATTCTTTATTTTACCTTAAAGGAGTTCGAGTCATTCATACTATCATCTTGATTGTGTCAATATATTTTTCCTGTTGTTTTCTAAAAAATAACAGCTTCTTCAAAGAGTTCTACTGAATGCCTATAAATACTGTCATCCAGTGTCACTGATGTAATGAAGAAGCTCCAGGAATATGTTGAAGACTTGAATGCCAACATAGAAAAGTTGGACGTACGAGGACCTGTTTCAAAATATGTCCTACCAGATGAGAACCTCAGGGGAAGGTGCATTTTTCTTTTTGCCAATTCAAAGACGCTGCCCATTTTTTTCATGATATCCTATGTCTATGATGAAATAGGAAGGTCATAGTAGGATTCCTTTTCCTAGGACTATTTAGTTCAAAATACAAGGTAATAGAATTTATTTTTTTTAAAAAAAAAAGCGAGTAATAGAAAAGAAAAGCTAAGGGTCTGCTTCTTTTTTAAGTTCTTTGATTAGTTGGTAACTCCTTTTGTCTTTCACTCCTCAGATTGACTATTAGTTTTGATGAAGCAACGTCTGGAGTGGCTTGCAATCTTGATTCTCGTGGGTTCCATGTGCTATGTAAAGCTACAGAAGAGGTGGTTGGCCATGTAAAACCTTATTCTATTACTGGTACCTTGCTCTCATACGGGAATTGCAGGTGCAAATCTTCTCTTACATGTGTATAGTTGGCTTTCTATAAACACAATATTTTCACATATTCTCATTATACTTTTGACATACTGTAGGAAGAGGGTTTCGATGTGCAAACTTCTGGTTACGGTATAGTTCACTTCCTACTTCATGCTTTCAGTTTGCTGTAGTATGATTTTGTGCAGCTGTTTACCTGTGTAGTAAAGGCTTCAACATTCTTCCCTGCATATTGTAATCAATCATTTTCATGCATGCATTTTTTGCATCACTTGGTTTTATTATTATTTACCACATAACTAAGTTGCCTATTTAGTGTGCAAGTAGGAACTTGGAACCTTATAGGTTAGCAGTTTCTTAGTGGTGACTAAATCATTCCAATTCTTCGCCTCAATTGAATCTTTAGAGACACTTTTAGGATTAGTCAATTACCACCATTCAAAAGAGAGATAGTTTAGTAAAGACACAATTATATTTTCTTATACACTTAGCAGCACAATTGCTTGGTCGGTATTAGGCAACAGTTGGTTTGAGGTGGCTGCACCTTATAAGAACTGTGGTGGTGGTGAGTCCTTGGTCAGATTCTTTTCTGAATTAGTCGATGAAACTAATTGTAAATGCCAATAATCATCCCCCACATTAGGTTGGAAGATTCAAACCGATGACCTCACTAAGATACCAAGTTTTTGCATTAAACACTTACTGCTGGCCAAAAGCTATAACTATCTTGTCACACTTGGTACTGCAAAGCCCTGTGCTAGGCGATGAGCACTCTAGAACGATCTAAATATTCTACTAGTGCTGAAATGTAATTAAAGGAAGGATATATGATTAACGATTTCTTAAAGCGAAGATGACTGAAAAACTCAGGACACGCCAAGGGAGAGATGCATCCCTTCAGTAGCGCTTTTGGTTTACCAAGGATAGTGGTAATTGATGTAAGCCAGCTTTCTTTGTTTTCCACATGAGAGAGAGTCAGGGGGAAAGGAAAGTTCTCTCTTTCTGAATAATCCTTAAGTGGAGAATGCATAGCAAGTCTCTGGGCACATAGGATCATATTCAAACGTAAAGCAGCTCTCTCTTGGTACAGTTTTAGGCAGCAAGAGATTAATATTGCTTGTTGGAGCCGAGCACAACAAATCAAGGCCAAAGATGGATCAAGGTTTTTTATATGGGGTCCCCACCCCCAGCCCTGATATGTGAATGGAAAAAACCTTCACACTCCAGCAAAGCTAGGAGATTCATCTTCTTTCTTGAAATTGTCGGTGGCAGGTTTAGCTCGGTGCTTTCAAAGTCAGAAGGTTCTCCTGCCCTGCAAGAAGACTGCCTAAGAAATTCGCCTGCTTCTAGTTCTAGAATCAGGATCCATTAGAGAAGATAAATTTATTAGATTGGTCTAGACATCGGTAACTGGCTCAACTAGATTCTCAGGACAATAATTCTAAATGAGAATGTTGTTTTTGCTCTCAGAATGGAGGGAAAGACTTGTTCCAACGTTCACTCATGGTAGGAATCTGAAACCAAGTACAAGTAACATGTGAGATGCGTTCTAGAATGACTGCTGAATCATCTACTTGTGCTGAAATATACCTGGATGGGAATACTTAGAAAGACTGTGATGAGCTATCTCCTAGTGCAAACATATTTGGAAAACCCATAAACGACCATCACTTAATTCACATGGATTTAATGATTTCACTGAAAGAGACTCTTAATTAGCCATTACATCATGTATATGATGCATAGCACAACGAAGAGGACGTGAATTGCTTTTAAAGTTTGTTTTGTTTCTGAAAGATGATGAAATCATACTCAGAAGAAATTAATCAAAGTACAATATTTAGCCACTATTCAGCATTTGACCTCTTTTGTCATAGAAATGTCAAGCCAATTTTAATGCTGGAGGTAGATGAAATGAACTGAAAGCAGCATGAGATCAAGGTATGCAACGTGAAGAAAATTGGTATAATGCTCCTGGTGTGGAACAAAATTCTTATCCAAAAGAGGCTATCTTGGCTTGTGATGTTATGCATGAAGAAGAGAGAAATCAGGTCTCTTCAGAGTGATTGCATACAAACTTTAGTAACTCAAAATAATAGATAGACTATGTAACTAGCACCCCTGATAGACTATAAACTCAGAGATCCAAGTACCAATTATTTGTGCTTCTAAATGAACTTGTCAAGGGAAAAGCAAGAATGATAATGAAGTCAAGGGCTAAGACTTTCAGGACATTTTCATGTCCAAAGAACTTATACAGAGTTAGTCACAATTTTAATAATGTACTTTTCTTTCCATCTGCATGTATATAGGATGCTTTCATTGGTTTCAAGAATCTTCTAGACTATTCATCTGATATAGAAAACCTTGGGTGATTCAATCTTGATTACTTCGCAGTTGTCTCTTACTGGTTGAAAAAGATATGGATGATACATGGCTTAAGAAGTATCTAAAGGATGTTTGTTTGGAAAATAGATCTGATTTAATGATGGTTTATAATTGTAACCAGCCCAGTTTTCCAGAAATTTTGGGGAATAAAGGTTTTAGGCTAATGCTTGCTTTTCTTAATTTAATATATCGGTATCTAGCTTCAAATAAGCATCACTGTGATGTTTCTCTGGGGACATTTGGAGCCTAGATATTGATGACATGGAATTTTGGTATGATGCCCTCTATCCTATTTCCTCTCTAAATTTTTGGGTGCAGACCACTTAAACTACATAAAAAAAATGAGATTGCCCTTTCCATCTTTTGAGTGCATAACTTTATCCCCTCTATTATCCGTAATTCACTGAATCATAGATTTCATGAAAATGGTCATAGTTTACCAATTTTCCGCCAAGCCCAAAATAAAGAGAAGAAAATGAAAAAAATAAATAGAAAATACACCTAACCGCCTACCCGATTCCCACCAACCTATGTTAATATTAGAGAATGTTATTGAATTTGATTAATTACATGAAACTAGTTGATTGAAAATTCATTTGAATGCATAAAAAGTTCAAATTATTAATGGCTGATGTTCAGGAAACATTATTTTCTTTTACAATTCCTTAATTACATATTTTAATCAACATATTATTACTAAAAACCAATATTTTGTTAGTTACATATTTTCATCAATATGTTATTCTCACAACTATTTAGAGAGGCAATTGTACTTGGTACTTCAGTCAATGTTGTTTCTGGCTCTTTTTTGTCTCAAAGATCAAATTTGGTAAACCATAGGGTTTAGAGAGGGAAAAGTGATGCAATGAAACATGGAGGCTGCCGAATTTCAATTATAGCTCGAGTGCATAAGATGATATTTACCTTTTTATTTTTTTCTGCTCATTTACTGCACTAGAACCTAACTGATATTCACCAATTCAAATCACTGAAGAATAGAGGAGGTAGGAAAACCTTTATTGTTGTCCTGTGTCAGCATCCAAAGTTCCAAACCATAGAAGATTTTTGGAGGGTAGAAAATATTATGAGAATAGATGAGTTCACATTGGCTTACAACAAAACTTAATAATACGGCAAATGAAGCCAACATATGCCAGAAGTTCTTTATTGAGATGGGTGATGTCCATTCAAATCAAAATCAGTATCTAATTTTGGTTCTGTAAAATCAGATAGTTTTACATTGTGAAAAGGGGTCAAGAGGGTAAGAAAGATGATTTCACCATAGATCTTTGAGTGGGATTTCCTTTGAGTAAAGATATGGTGAGGTAGCAGTAAGCTCATTTAATTTCACTATTTCGTGTTACTGGAGTGTTGGACACAGAAGAATAAGAGAATCCCAGAAGGAAATATGAAACTTTGAAATAGATAGACTGAAGCTAATATTATGTCGTTGGTACTTATTCTGGCTTCAAATACTCCAAAATTCCAAATCCAGGAATAGCGCATCAACAATGCTAATGCATTGCAAATAGATACTAGAATCAGAAATGTGACTGCTTGATGACTTCGCATCAAAGATGGTCAGAGATTGAAGACTGAATTTTTGATGCAGTACTTTGGAGCTCCAACTCGTTTAATCTTCAAACATTGTGAATATTTTGTTTGCTTCCTTCAGTTCCTGTTTCGTGCCAGCTGTGGAGTTAATTATGCTTTAAACTGGTGATAACGTATTTAAAGAGAATGTCTTCGGCATTATAGAGCCAATTTGCTAGTAGCAGTAACTTAAGAAAGAAGTGGGAGTCTTGTGCAAGGAAATTGCTCACAGTGCTCGAAGCTTAGGTGCATTTAGGAATAGAATAGCCCGATGAGAATAATTGGTTCTTACACCACCTCTTTGATTATCTCTCATTGATTTTCTGCATGTTTGTTTCTGTTACAACTAAAGAATCATTTATTTATTTATTTATCCAAGAATAACCATATGCATTTTTTAAACTACACGTACACACGCTCATTGATACACATCAAGAATGTTAAGATTCGCCGCACATCTATTTTTCCGGATATGCATTCAATGTGAAGTACATATATGCCAGAGTTGTTCTTATGTGTATTTAACTCTCTCTCTCTGGAAAAAACATGCAGGCCTAATGGCTACATACCATGCCAAGAATGAGTATTGCCTTCTCTCTGACATGTGCCAAGGCTATGGGGTCTTTGTTAGTATCATCTCACAGTTGGAAGATTGAATCAAGATCTTCATGGACATGTTGAATGCTTAAAAGGCTATATTATGATATCATTTCTCTGATAATTATTCAACGTGACTGTTACGAAATGTTTAATTCTGCTTTCTGTTTTGCTATCTGAAATTTTTTCGTCTCTTTGCCTAATTATTAACAATTTCACTCCATTTCATTGATAGTTCTGCGAATCTGCAGCATATTTTATATTTTGTGATTTCGTATAGATGCAAAATTGATTGCTATTAGTTGGTCACATCTTAATTCCAGTTGCATAATCATTAATTTGGAGGTGTAAACACAAATATTTGACATTTACACTACATTTCTTCTAAAATTTCGTGAATCATAATGTTAGCTGTTAGTTGAAAAGGTAATCCCAAGTTTACAACATACTGATACACTCATACAACAAACCCAATGCAATTAACAACCAAATAAATTATAATGCATAAATTCTCACATCAATATAGCGTTAGACAGCCACATGATTAATTGAAGACTTAAAACCCAAAATTTCAACATTTCAAGGACAGTGTTGATGGATTTAGGTCCTCAACTCCACTCTTGGAAAGACTTCATCAGCCCAATAAAAATTGCTAAATAATGAAATCCCTAGTGAATTCAAGTAGTTTTCTCATGTACAAATAAGCAAGAAACTATCCTCATACTTTATTTCTCGTAAGTTACAATAGATACAATATGTGTACACTTGGTATACCTCTATTAGCTAGTGTATCTGTTTAACACACCTATAGTTCGTAGTCTGATTCATGCAAATCCATAACTAACCCCTGATCTTACGATCTCCTTGAAACTTTCCCTTCTACTTTAAGCTTCTGAACTCGCTGCCGCAGTCTCCTTTGATGGTCATGTATCTTCCAAAGACCATGCCCCAGAATCACAGCAGAGTATATGCCATGTGTTATAATAGGTGCAAGAATGTTGTTCGTCTGTCACACATACAAGCACCAAACTAGCTTATGCAATCTATTGTTACTAGTTAGGTGCCATGAGAAGGTAATGTATTTAATCAACTTAAATTACCTGAATCCATTCGAATCCAAGATAAAGTGCCAAAAGTGCTTCTAGGAGAGGGGAGTAAATCTTTTTCATTTGCCTCCTTTCATACCAGGCTGCATAAAATCGTATAGGTTGTGAGGAATGGAAGAACATTCGTATATATGAGTAGAGACTGAGAGCATTCAGATTAACCGAAATGATGGCATACATTTTGTTAGGTATGTAAACTCTCAAGTAACAGTAAATTCCTGGAGATCATTTAACATGCTTATCTGTTTATTAAAGATAAGGTATAAATTACAAGACAAATGGTTCTAAGGTACTGATATGTCAGAAAGGGAATATATCATCAAATAATTCAATCTTTCAAAACTTACAGAATTTCAGGATAACCTACAGAAATACAACGAGGTGACCAATTGGCCATGATCACTTTCGATAGTAAAAACAATAAAGCTGAGCCTACTCTTTATTTTAATTTTCACGTTTCGCTTTTTGCTTTCTTTATTATTCAAAACGAAAAACCCGTGCTGTTTCACCTATTCTCGACAATAATATACTACTTTTCTTTGTTGCCTATAACCATCGATCTCAAACCCAAAACAAATACTAGTCTGCGAGACCTAGAGAAAGTAATAGAACAGCTAATTATTATTCTTACACCAAAATATCATCTTCAATCTAATAATGTTATTCCACACACATCCACCAAACACATTTCATTTTTAGGGTAGGGAATTTCACCTGCGAAGAGCTTTTTTAGATCTTCACGACCCGAGCGCGACCTTAGTACTGGTGCAACTACATAAGTAGGGTCTGGGAACAAAAGAAGAAATCAAAGGTTCAGAAAATATGTTGATAAGGACAAGCATGTGAGACATTTTAGAGGAACTTATAAACAGACCTTTAGGAGAGGCAGCCATGTAATAAAGTGAACCAGTAAGAGCAGCTGTGACAACAGCAGCAAAAGCTTGTGCAAATGGGACAAATGGAGGCAGCACACCAGCCTGTATCATGAAAAATGTTCAAAAATGCAAATCAACTCTTATTTTTCACAGCATTGAGGAATCCAAGTTAGCTAGTTTACCAGTGATGCCATTCCTCGAGCATCAGAAACCAAATCGCCGCTCCTTAGAAATATTTCTGCCAATGCTCCCTGCAAGAAACAAAAAAAAAGACTACATTCTTTTTAACATTCATAGACAACAGGGAAAGCATGTCTGCTTTTAGAATGTTGCGTGCAGGCAAGCTTGAGTACTTGACCAGATTTTATATGGCTGTTTAGATGCTCAAGGAGAAGCTACTCATGGATCCAAGAACCAAAAACTATAGATACTTATGGATGCAAATACTCATTGATGAGGGTGCAAAGTATTTAAAATTTAATTTTGTACTAAGACTTTTATCAGATGTATTTCTTGGAATTTTTATAAATGATGAAAAGGTTTTTCAGTAAATGATAATATAATAATATCTGAAATAAGCAGTAGAAAGACAAAATTAAGAGAAAAGGATAATATGGTGGAGGTGACATAAAAGCAAATTATCAAAGAGAAATAAATTAAAATTTAGAAAAAAAAATAAAACCAACAAAAGGTAGTTTTGGCACTTGGAGAGAGTGGAAACATGAAATGGAGTGAGGAAGGAAAGAAACCAAAAAAAAGAAAAACAAAACTACTGCCAGACCATGATACCAAACTCACGTCCAATGATTAAAAGAGTATAATTTATCAAGTTCAGCCATGAGCATTTGATAAGAAGTTACGATAACCAAATTATGATGACTATGAATGAAAACAAGCCATGTTCTTGTGTATTGTATGACTGACACACACTGCTCTTGGAATAACTTCTATTTGGTCATTCATGAATTTGTATAGACTAATGAAGTAGACCTGAACAGCAGCACGGTAAAATAGCTCCTCCCCGACAGAGCTTGCTGCAACCATGAGAATAAACTGCAAGAACACCGTAAAGAAGAATTTATTTCTCTCTTCAACGAAATCAAGAGAAGCAAATAAATAGCTTTCAGGTCAGAAGTTTTACCTGCCATGCGACATTCCGTAAAAAAAGCTCCGTAGCTCCTCATCCTCAACGTCCCTAATAGCACGTGCATGAGGAGATAGCTTCACAACTTCATCCTGTATCATGAGAATTTACTCCCATAATCACTCAATTATGATAGGAGTTCCAAAAATTGTGTATTTGGCTGCCTCATCAAGTACCAGCCAGCGCTTATATTATAATTCTAATTTTGATTAATTGTGGTCAAAATTTAAGTTTTCGAATTGGTTAATTTGACCGTGATTACTCGTATTTATTTATTGCAATTTTTAAGCTCTACTTATTTACAATGTGTGGAATAACTAACTTTTATAGTGTTCTCAGATAAAGCTGCCATACATCTAGTATAAAGAGAAGGGCCATAATTGGCGGTGCTGCATATCCCAATCCTTCGACAATGGCATCCAATGATAAATCGAATCCTCCACTGCAATCAATTCCAGAAATGGAGCAAATGAATCTTCCCGCTAGAGCCATTGCACCATATATTCCTAAAGTTCAAAAAAGCAGGAGAAAAGTTGCATCAGAAATTGGAAATATATTCTCTACAATATCGATAACTTTTAAATGTACTCCGGAAAAAAAGTAGGGCGTAGAAAATGGCTTGGCTAGACACTGAAGAAGCTGCACAAGTAAAGGAGCTGATGTAGAACAGATAACTAGAAGAACTAAACCAATATAAACTAAACTATATAATCTATGAAATATTTTTCCAATTCTTCAAATTTAGAATAACTTGATGTCTTGACCATGATAAGAAGTCATAGAGAAAGAGATCAGAACAAGGTGGTGATCATGGCTGTGGTCCTTGTACTTTTCTGCCATGTGTTGCTCTATTGAAGTTTGGACATGCAAGATGAACGCTTGGCAGTTTCTGGGTAAACATTTAAGCTCCTAAAAGATATGAATAATCCGAACTGAGTTTAAGCAAAGCAAATAAGCAATGTTCCCATTTGATAACTGACACAAAATGGCCTAATAACTAAGTTTCTGAGAGCTCTATGGTACACATCAGCAAGTGCATAATCAACATCTTGGATACATTTTGTTTCGCATCCATCATTTACAGTCAGGGGTCTAGTAAGTTGGAGGATTTGTTCATTTAGTCTTTTGGCAGTAGAATTGAGTGAGGAGTCAAGTAAACATCCTTTTTTGCGCACTAATTCTCTGAAAAGGCTTGGATCCGTACTCTGTGACTCGAATTTTTTGGAGAGGACAACTCTAATGATTAAATCACATCATATCTTTTCAAGTTTCCTTCTTGGGTTCCTTGATTTAAAGGAATTCTGCTCCAGCAGCTCAATTATTGCCCTTTTGACCATCGTTTGTTGCTTTCTGTTCTCAATGTACTACAATCATTGAAATGGACTAACTAATCCAAAGATACACCATACTAATTTAAAATTGTAAAGAATATTTACTTCGACTTTTCAAACTGAGGTTCTCACATCTCAAGTATTCGAAACCTTAATATGTAGGCCTAAACAGAAATGATTTTTATTGGAAAAATTAAGGACTCCAAGGCGCTATGTAAACATAATCTGAAACACACACACACACACACACCCAAAGAAAAAGAAAAAAAAAAAACAAAAACCAATTCCTCCCAAACAATGAGCCTTTGGGCTCCATTTCGATAGGCTTCTCACAAACATAAGAAGATACAACACAAGATTAATAGAATCAAGGAAACATGATGAAAATACAAAGGAGTTTAAGAGGTGAATGACGTAAATTTTTTCCCCCCATAAATCTCCAAAACAGCCACTTTCGTATAGCTGTATGATCCCAACCAAGCAAATTTTTTACGGGTATTGGAACATTAAACAGGGTAACAAACCAGTTGAATACTAAACAGGTCACCAAAACTAGTTGAACATTAAACAGGTTAATAAACTAGTTTGCACAAGAGAAAAGCATTTATCTACCAATCTAAACTCCATTGATTTTGCAGCAGTAACATGGCCTTCCAAAATCAGAATTTTTGAACAACTTTTCCAGTTTGGGCTCCTGAACATTCTGCTACCAAAATAGCAGCTGCATATGGCTACACAACTAAGGTGTGTGCTTTGGTCCTCGTCCAAGAAGCAGACATAAGAAACCTTAGTGCTTTTTATCTTTTCAGATTCATGCGCTCTTTCTTCAACAACCGTTGTCTTTAACTTTTCTTCAACAAGGAGCACCCCAACACTTCAAGAATACTACCAGTTGCAAATTGGGGGATTCCCATTACTTCAAGAACTGTGGTCCCATCAACTCATTTTTGCTCCTATTCAACTCCCATCCTATATCTATAACCAGACATCAAAAAGCTGAAAACACATCTAAAGTTCTCCCACGTTTATCATCAACTCTCCAAGTAGTTAACTGCCTCAATACTAACTGAAAAAACATTAAAAAAAAAAAAAAAAAAAAGAAAGAAGAAGAAGAAGAAAGAAAACATACCCCTACCCTTTTATCATTCCATGTAATATTTTATCTCCTTAGATGGAAAGAATTGTCATTTTTACCGCTCATAATCACACAGAAACTTCAGAAAAGAAGAAGAAGAAGAATATAAAGTCTTCAACTAATTCTTAAGCGATCCATCTAAAATCCAAAAGAGGCAAAGTCAAACAAACCAACAAAGTTCGAAAAGTGGACGACTAACCAATTCCATAACCGAGTCTGACAACAGCTCCAATCTTCTCCCAGACAGGAAAATCAGCCGTATCATTGAAGCTCTGATTGAATGTGGTGACCTCCATAGCCGAAGCCCTGTACCCTCCTCCACCACTCTCTCTCTCCCCACTCTCCACCACTTCTCCACCGCCACCATTCCTCTCCGCCCTCACCAACCTGCACCTCTCCTTCTTTCTCGTCTTCACCGGCACGACAAGATGACCACTTAAACCACCTAGATGACTCCAAAACCACGGCGCCGAGGGCGGCTTCGGCGCCACCGATACCAACGACAGCTCCATCCTGCTAAGTCCGACACTCCTATACCGAAATCAGCTTAGAGACAGCAGTACTGCAGTATGGTGAAGATTGAGGTTGAGCATGGCAGATGGCTGTGGTGGGATGATGATTTTTGGGATGGATCGAGAGATGAGGTCCGTTGGTTTTCTTTATAGCACAATGTTTTTGTAGTTTTGTGTGGCGCCACATCAAAGTCAACATGTACTTAAGGAAATGGGACTTGTGTTGGTGAGCGGAATATCCGGAGGACCAATCACATTCTTCCCTACCTAGATAATGCTTTGCACATAGCAGTGTGTATATTTTGGTTTATCGACATGTCCGAATCGAATCGACCAAATATCAAATAAACTTTTAATTGGTATTTGATATAAAGAAAAATTAAGAATTTGTTATTCGTTTCGATTTTGGGCACTATTTAATTGTACTGTATCAATTGAATATGGTTTTTTTTTAAAACACTAGTTTTTGTTGCACGCTGTTTTTGTGAGCATAAAAAAAATTATTGTAAAAAAATAAATTATAATAAATATAAAGAATTACGGTGAGAGAAGTACGTGGAGTAGTTAGTAGTTAAGAAAAATAAATTATTATTAAATTATTAAATAAAATATTAAAATTACTAAATTGATCAATTTTTTTAAAGGGAATAAATAAATAAATGTAAATTTGGATATTTGAAAGTTGGTACGCTAAATGAGTTTTCTTTTATAATCATAAGTATAAATACTAGTTATCGTGACATGTTGTCTCTATATGCGTATGATAAATATTTTTTTATATTTAAAAATCATAAATAAGTATTGTGGGTGTTGATACGTAGATTCAAAAGTAGGTAATATTTATAAATAAAAAATGGATAACAATTAATTATGTAGTGTTGGAGGGAAAAAGAAAAAAACACAACAAGATATAACGACAAGATATCAAGTTGTGATTTTAAAATTGTCACAAAAATATATTTATTGAATGAGACAAATTTTGATCTTGTCGCTATATAATGATTAGTGATAATAATTGTTTGTAAATTTATCGTTACATATAATTAGTGACAACTTTGGTCATATTAATTACTAATAGATCTCAACTTAATTCAATATTTTGTCACTAAATATTGTGTATAGGAACAATTAGTGAAACATATATAGCGACAATTTAATGACAGTAATAACTTATTATCACGATAGATGTCTTATTAATTATCTATACTGACAACTTTCTATACAATTCTTGTTGCTAATGATTATACAGTGACAAGATCAAAATTATTGTCACTTAATATATATTTTTTGTGATAATTTTAAAATTGCTATTAGATATCTTGTCAATAATATTATATTTTTTGTAGTGTGTTTTTTTATGATAATTTGTTAACTATTAAAAGTTAATTTTAGTTACTATTTTTTAATAGTTATTTTATTTTTTATGCATTTTTTAAATAATAAATATTATATTTTCAATAATATTATAATTAGATTTTACAAAAAAAAAGATTTTTTATCTTTGGTCCGACAATATATTTTTTTCTAAAAACAAATACTCTTCAATTAGTATATTTGTTTCCACTTCTTCCAAGTGGTAAAACTAACTTTTAGTTTTTTATAATTGTTTTTCTTTATTTTCTTTCTCTCTGTATATATATTTTTTTTTTCTAAATCATACCTCCTTCGTACTATCCAGTACTTATTTAAGTATTGTATTTTCATTTAATATAATACTTTCTCATCTATAAAATATCAAATGAATTTATATGAGAAAAGTTTTAGTGAAAAATATTTAATAATTTTGTTTTTAAATATTTTTACATATATCTATCCTATTTATTAGGTCTGAAGAGTTAAGACATTACAGTAACTATATTGGTAGAAAAATATAGGTCGACTAAAATATTTTTACTTATATTTAATTTTTAACAACCAATTAATTATCTTCTTAATTAATTAGTTAGATTAATAATATTCCATTTATATACATTTGAAACAATTTATTTTTCTTTTTAGCTTTATTCAGTTCTTGATTTTATTTTATTTTATTATTTAATTAAATAAATATACTAAAATTGCAAATTATGCATTAAATCGAATTTGGTATTGAACAGCTGCATGATACTGGTGAGGTAAACATCTAGAATGTACGAATATTTTAAAAAATCATCGATGCACAATTGGACAGAAACACGATTCAAACACGGGATTCACATATTTAAAAATATAAAATTAAAAAAATGATGTCGAACACGGTAACATCCTTTTTGACATATCTAAGTGATTTATATTTTTATCTTGATATTTTTATATTATATATTTTAATTTTTTTGTCTATATTGTGTCGCGTCCGTGCATTGTATTAAAGCATGAAACATTTGTGAGTAGGGTTGGTTAGTGCGGGTTGGGTCGGATACCAAACTTTGGGTAGCTGTTTTAGCTACTCGATCCCGATTCAAACATTGTTGGGTTCCCGACGGTCAGGTATCAGATTGTAATTTTAAAAAAAATATATTTTTATCATTTTTTTAAATTAACTTATAAATTTCAACTTCTATAATAAATAAATAGTAGCTGAAGCTTCTGTTAGCAAAACCTTGTTCTTTCGACGGCTTTCTTTTTTCTTAAACAAACAGTTTTGTTTTTCCTTTTCTATTGTTAATTTATTAAAATTTCTACTTTAGTTTATAAAATTATAAATATTTCAACATACTATTAACTAAATAATAAAAAAGAAAATAATAAAACAAAACTACTATTTGGAGTTGAGAATCTTATATCATTTTCTTTTTGTGACATATTAGGGTTTGTGGGAGAAAAGAAAAAGGAAAAATTGTACTTTTGGTCCACAGGATAGGCACTATTGCAAATTTAGTCCCATACTTTACGGGCTTAGCACTTTCGATCCCACAGAAAGAAAAAGTGTTGCACTTTTGGTTCCACCACGTTTAAACCGTTAAGTAAGAATGGAAAACCACTTTTTGAAGGTCAAAAGTGGTTTTTTATGGTTTGAAAACCACTAGGCTTTTTGGAGGGAATTATATCCAAATTTGCTGCATTTTTCATGCATCTCACTATAAAATGACAAATTTTTCCCACTAAAATTGGAAAAAAAAATTGCACAGTTATGATAGATAAAAAAAAAACTCTGCAACAAGAATAAGTTGCACACATATGATAGATAAAAAAATATTATTATAAATGAAATATTAAATTATGTGATTAGAAAATTAAAATGACAACGAAAAAAAATAAAAGCACTGCAAAATTAAAAGCAAAAAATGAACTGACTGCATTTACACACTATACAGATTTAGCCTTGTTTTCTTCTTGCCAAAAAGGTTTGTCACCATGAAAACCTTCCAGCTGCAATTCATGCGACAAAGAAAAAGAAACCAACCACTTGATTTTATTAGTTGGAATATTTTTTGGCAGTGTAACAAAGTGCATTTACTTTAATTTGGTTCTATAATTAGTTTTTGGGCAAATCTACAATTTTTTATTTTTTTTGCAATTGCAAATATTGGCAATTCTTTTGGGATGTAAATTGATATCTGTGCATAGTTGGTAGGGAAAAAACAGGGCTAAATCTGTATAGTGCAAACAGTGAATTTTTGTGTAAATGTAGTTAGTTCATTTTTTGCTTTTAATTTGTAGTGCTTTTATTTTTTTTTTTGAGGTTATTTTAATTTTGCAATAACACAATTTAATATTTCATTCATAATAATATTTTTTTATCTATCATAAGTGTGCAACTTATTTTTTACATATTTTTTTATTTATTATAACTGTGCAACTTTTTTTTTTTGCAAATTTTAGTGGGAAAAATTTGTCATTTTATAGTGAGATGCATGAAAAATGCAACAAAATCGAATATAATTCCCTCCAAAAGCCTAATGGTTTTCAAACCATAAAAAATCACATTTGACCTTCTAAAAGTGATTTTTCATCATCACTTAACGGTTTAAATGGGGTTGGGACCAAAAGTGCAATCTTTTTCTTTCTGTGGGACCAAAAGTGCTGAGCTCATAACGTATGGGACCAAAATTGCAACAGTACCTATCCGGTGGGACCATAAGTGCAATTTTACCAAAGAAAAATAAAAAAAGATTTAAATAGAATTTTTGTGAAAAGGGAAGGAGAAAATTTGAAGGAATGAGCCGAAGAAAATTAATAAAGAGTTAGACGGAGAAGGACAAAAAATTCAAGAAAGAAGGAGCAATAAAATCCTAATAAAACTCAAAAGCTCCTTAAATATATTACACTTTGAAAAAAAAAAAAAAATCGGGTGCCGGAGTCCTACCCAAACCCCGACCCAATGTTTTAATTTCGGATATCGGGTTACCCGATACTCCTCTCCTCCTCCTTCTTCTTCTTCTTATTATTATTATTTTTTAAGGAGGATCTGTTGGTTCCCCAACTACCTTCTAAACAATTCGAATTTATGATCAAAGTCGTAGGTGTAAGGTGCTCTTGCCAACCAACCACATTGTCTTTTTTCTTCTTTTTCTTATTAATATATATTTTTTTCTTAATAATCTAAAAATTTAACCCGAGCCTATTCGGGTCGGATCAGAAATACCGAATCTAATGCCCACACCAACCTGTGACGTACTTTTTAGACATTTCAACGTTTTCAAACTGCACGTGTTCTGGAACACGCTTTTCCTCCGTTCCCCGTAGGATACCTGGCGAGAGCTGTAGGTGAAAGCATTTGCTGACCGAAGAACGCATTTGAATTCACTTCTGGTCCTAATCAATCGATTATTGGGGTTTTGAGGGAACCAGATCTCCTTCTCATCTGAGTGGATCGGAGGTCTCGTGAGATCGTAGCCATGCCCGTGGCAGCTTCCGCTATTTACTTCCTCAATCTTCGCGGCGATGTCCTCATTAATCGTCTTTATCGTGATGATGTCGGGTTAGTCCGTCCTCGTTGCTTTATGTTAAAGCATTTGGCATGCATTTCTATTTTGAATTGCTTTGGTGATGTAATGCTTGTTTCGAGGTTGAATTGAGCAGTAGTGGTGCGTATATATGAAATTTGTTTAGTACGATGGTTAAGTTTTGCGGTTTCTCGTGTTTTCTTTTCTGTTTTGGGGAAATATAGTTGAAGATGTGAGAGAAATAGAGGAAGATATGGGTGAAGGCGAGGAACCAAGCTAAGTTGTGATGTTCTGTCGTTAGACAATGCGTGGAGAAGCAATGGATTTTGCATTCGAGGTTGTGATCTGTGAAAGAAAAATATTATGATAGAAAGAATTCGGTGTTTAAGGGATTTCTTTCAGCTGTTCAAAGTGAAATTCAGGGAACGAAAGATGATGACCCTTTGTTTTCTTTGAGATGACTGCCATTTTGATTAAAAATTAAAAGACTGATGTTTGTGTTCTTCAGTAAGAACATATCATAGACGGAACTAGATGTCTGAACTAATAGCAAGGACATAATTCTTCCATCTGACCTCTCAATGTATCAAGATTTGATGCTTGAATGAGCTGACTCAAATACCTTCTTCTTGGCACTTAAGGTTGTAAATGTGCTGCTGGGAATGTCCTATTTCCTTCTCGTGAATAGTTCCATTAAAAGACTTAATCATGAAATCAACCCCCTTGATTCTTTCCACAAAACATGATTTGCATTCTCCCAGCCGCTATACAGTCAATTCGGAGGAGAAAATAACTAGTTATCTCCGTAATAAACTAAAAGTACCTACCTCCTCTACTTGAAGTGGTGAAGTAGACTTGGGGGTTTCCACTCTTGAAAATTTTTTATGGGAATTTAAAGTCTATAAATTCACTTACTTTACATCCAATGGTAATCATTGGTTCTGCATCATCTCGTATGGTTTCCTAGACCTAGTCATTTATAGCCATTAATAGATTAGAAATCTTTAGATAGCAAATCAATCATAGTTGTGCATGTAACATAAGTAGCATCAAACTCTATAAGTTTCAACTCCATCTTCTTTCTATAACATAACTGACTGAAGACACGTCCCAAGCAATTTATGACTTGGAGCTCTACTACCATTGATCAAACCCCACAACAATTAGGCTGATTTCAATTTTGGACATGGATAAAAATAAAACAAAAAGCATTCACATTTATGTATTTATCATACTCATAGTACAGGATAGCAGTATAATGATTCAATTAGGTATAACAAGTTATCTTCCTCTAACAACATGGTGAACTAACAAAGTACACTGGTTCATCAAAAAAGTTTAATTATCTATATCAACCAGGAAACCAGGAATACTCGTGACAAAGTTTCATATTATGTTGTTTTCTTGTAGTTTGTTCCTATGCTCTTTTCCAGTGAACTTGTGAAAATAAAGTTGAGTTACATAGCCAATAGAGGAGTCTCAAACATGCACTTCATGAAAAACGGGTCATTAACGGAAGTATACAAAATCAATGGTGCAATATGTTATTCTTAATATCAAGGTAATATTATGAATTTATGATACTGATTTTGTGTACAAATCCGCTGAAGAACAATCAATTTGATTACTCTCATAGGTGAGTAAGCCATTCAGTTCAACCTTTTAAAGAAAAGTCACCTGCATGTGCAAATGTGATATATAGTCTTTTAAGACCTCCATCTGAACACAATGTGCAGCTGTAGTCCTTTGCCATGAGCATAAAGGCACCACAACTAGCACTTACAACATCTTTATGTCAAAATTCAAAGTAACAGCTTCCTATATCTTAAGAGCAGATTTTATAACAGAAAAATAGTGTGAATGCAAGCTACGATTACATGCTCAAAATACCTTAATGCAAATTAGTAGGAACTCAGAATCCGGAACTTTACAGTCAGTAGTAGTCAAAAGGTAGCAGAATTGATATGCCTACAACTTCTTTTGTTTTATGATTAAAAACCAAATTTAGTAGTGATTATGAACTTGTAACTACCCTTGATGAAAAGATTAACTAAACAAGTACAACCGAATTAACCATGATAGTAAGCACTATTTATTAGTATAATGTCTTAAACATTCATAATTCTGGAAAGAAGCGGATGTATCTTGTTGACTGGACCATGTATTAGCCATTCTCAAACATCACTATCTCATTGGTGATAAGTATGCTTCTAGGCACCATGACATACGAAAATATGGCTCGAAGGGTCCTCATCCTCTTCAAATTCATTGGAAATCATCTCAAGTATATATCATAGAAGGCTGATTGGTCTTGATACCCACACTCACCTTTTCCTAGGAGTTAAGCACCATTAAAGGTTGAGATGAAGCTGGTCTCCTTCAAATAAAATTGATTTGTTCCACTGCCATATATTCTTCTTGTCAACTAGCTGACTCCTACAACTTGATATACAAGTGCAAATTGGATTATCAATATCGAGATTTTATTCAGTTTAGGCTTCTGTAGCTTATAACTTTGGTCCATTTAGCTGCTTATATATCACTACTAAATTGATGTTTTGCTTCTAGTTCCTTTTTAAGCCTTGGCTGTGTAATCTTATTTGAAAACCTTACGGTGCTTTAGATTGAATATCACTGCTGCCATTTTCTTGAGGTTAGTGCTTAATTTGTTCCATGTTGATTGTCATATTCAGTTTGATATGCGACTTGATGATTGCAATTACTGGAACAAATTAATTTTATTTGGAATAAAACTGCACATTCTTATATGTTTTTATTATGAAACTAATCAGAGGCAACATGGTGGATGCTTTCCGAGTGCATATAATGCAAACAAAGGAACTTGGCACTTGTCCTGTGCGGCAGATTGGGGGCTGCTCTTTCTTTTACATGAGAATTAGCAATGTTTACATCGTGATTGTTGTAAGCAGCAACGCAAATGTGGCTTGTGCATTCAAGTTTGTTGTTGAGGTATCTCATCCTAAGATGATTTTGAACTGTATGCTTTCCTTTATGAACTAGAGTAGATCCTGATTTTCTTTTTGGGGATTGTCTCATTCAAGAAACATTTGGTAGTTGAAGAATTTAGTGAATTTCTGCTCGGTGTAGGTAATGGATCACCAAGAACATCTCGTAGTTTAAAGATCATCATTTTAGTTTATCTCTCGTTTCTTTAGTTTCAATGGCCTTAAATTTGGAGTAATTTATTAATCCATGCTCTTACTTCTGCTTTTGGATAGATGATCATAGGTTTGGTTCCTATAAACTTTGAAGGATGTATTTTAGCTCAATATTGTGGCTCTGATAGCTGTGAATACATTTAAATTTCTTTCCCAGACGTTCACTTTTAATTTGCTTTGACTTGTTAATCTGCTTCCTATGCAGGCAGTCACGCTATTTAAATCTTACTTCGGCGGGGCTTTCGATGAGGATGCTATCCGCAATAATTTCGTTTTGATATATGAACTGTTAGATGGTATGCCAGCTGGAGTTATTTTTTTGTTAACAAAGTTTTGTCCGTTATAAGAGTTCTATTTTCATGGAAATAATCAAATTAGCACATAACCGGAAAATGTGGCTTTTGATTACTGTAGTGGCAAATGTTACTGTGTGGTGAACAAGTCTATTTGTTGTTTGATAAGTGTTTACAGGCACTTCGCCATACTTTCGCTACTCTTCACACTGGCAGACTAACTGCATGGCTGGATGAAAGTTCTGATTTTTTGCATTTTGATTGCAGAAATCATGGATTTTGGTTACCCTCAAAACCTTTCTCCCGAAATTTTGAAGCTTTACATAACTCAAGAAGGTGTACGCTCTCCATTTTCATCTAAGGTTAGAGATTCAGTTGCACAGTTTTCTCATAGATGTATTATGATCATGAAAATTGCATATTTAATAGATCAAACATTTTATATATTCGTATGGGTGGGTAATTCTGATTTTTCCATATGTGAATAACCAAACAGGCTGCTGACAAACCAGTTCCAAATGCGACTTTACAAGTTACTGGTGCTGTTGGCTGGAGAAGGGAAGGTCTTCTCTATAAGAAAAATGAGGTTACCTCTTTAAATTGCTCACTACTTTCTAACGGTTTCATTATTGTTATTAAGCAGATTAACTTCGGTTGCTTGACAGGTTTTTCTTGATATTGTGGAAAGTGTCAATCTTCTTATGTCTTCGAAAGGTGAACTGATCCCTGCCTGTGAAATGTTTTCATTAGTGCATTTTCTTGTTTTCCTTTCACTTTTGTGGAGCAATTTACGATGTTTGTACTTTTGAATCATTTCATTGGTTGCTACCTATTATCCATTTGGGCTTTATAGGTAGTGTTCTACGTTGCGATGTCACTGGGAAGATTCTTATGAAGTGTTTCCTTTCTGGAATGCCTGATTTGAAGTTGGGATTGAATGATAAAATTGGACTTGAGAAAGAGTCACAGCTTAAATCCCGTCCAGCTAAGAGGTAGCTTTATATTATCTGCTAAATCCATGTCTATTATATCCATCAAATTACAACTATAAACTGGCTGGTTAAAAAATGTAGATTTATTGAATTGACATGCTTATGACAGAATATGAATATCTCTTTTTACTTCTAATTGAAAAGAATAGCTGAGATTGTTTTGGTTAATTATATATTTTTGGCTTAATGCAATTGCTAGCTATGAGGACAAATCTAAATTAACCTCATTCTGGTTAGAAAACTGCATGTTTTCTAATGTCTTCGAGTTATTAGTTAATTGGATAGAATCAGGTTAGAAAACTGCATGTTTCTTTAGCTTCCTTATGGTTTCATGGTTGTATGTACGCTTGCCCATTTGTAGATGATTTACAGTATAGATAGTTAGTATTTTTAAGGTTATGAACACTCTGTTGTTCTGTTATGCATAATCCAAACCTTTATGTACTTTGTTCTTCCTGATAATTTTACCAGTGCTGCATTTACCAGATCTATCATTAGATGTATCATTTAAATAACTAAGTTGCTTGCTGTAATGTTGTGGTAATTTTGTAGATTCTCTAGAAGGCAGGTGTCGTTTTCAGTGAGTTTAATTTATGATTTCCTATTGTTTTTGCGACAACTTTTAAGGCGATTCCTAGGCTTAAGAGTTCTGAGAAATATTGAGATCTGAAATTATCATTACACTTAATTAAAATTAGTAGGATTGCAAAGAAATAACTTTTGCGGTTCATAACCTGAGATCTTCAAAAGCACAGTCCAAATTGGAAGTGAAATTAATATAATGAACTTAGAAGCATCAAAGAAGAATTGAAATACATTGAATGGTATCAGCATTACTTAACAATAGAAGAATTTGTCAGAAGAATCTAAAATGGTACCTCCTAAAAAGATTATTCCAGGATAAATCAGTTAGAAAACATGATGTTGTGGGTGGCGGATGCTATTTCACCAGAGTCTAAAATTAGAAGATATCTTGGACAGTTTATAGGCTTGCATGTTGTCAAATAACTATTGAACTAGTATTTGTTTATGCAATAGTTAAAAGTGATGACTTTCATTCATCTTGATAGACATTAAGTTCTTGCCATGTTCCCCTTCAATTTCATTCATGCTATTTTTTTTCCTATGATATAATTAGTTTGGCTATGGTTTAATACCTGCTTTCTAACATCATGTTGCATTTACTTTTATTCGAGAATCACGTTTCTTGCTTCCTGCAGTTGGTTCAGCATTGTCCTTACCTTGAAAATCTTTTGTGTATGTTTTTTTGCAGTGGAAAAACAATTGAGCTTGATGATGTCACTTTCCATCAATGTGTAAACCTTACAAGATTCAATTCAGAAAAAACAGTCAGTTTTGTTCCTCCGGATGGTGAATTTGAATTGATGAAGTAAGCTTTCTAAATTCAACTTGCAAACAATCTGGACTGTATGTTTGTGCTGGATAGATTGGTAATTGCAATTCTCTTATTTTCAATTTGACATTCTTTCATAACCATTGTCAAACGAGAAGCTCTTATGCCCAGCCAGATTTCAAAATCTGTTTCATGGAAGATCTTGTTTAATTTCAGCAGATTATGAAAAACAAGATAAAATCTGATGGCATCCTTTTCTTACAGTTTCCCGAGGTTCTAAGTAGGAGACTCTTGGGGAAAAAAAAAAAATACTCCAAGTGCATTAAAAAGTTCTTAAAAGGTATTCTAGGGGAAGTCCCTTGTTTCTGGAAATTTTCTGGATCTCTAAGAAGGCATATTTGTTGTGTCTACTCCAGGTTTTAGTTACCACTACTGCGGCTTCATTTCCTCAAATTACGTAGTCTACAATCTTTGAGAGTGACAAATCTCCTGCCTTTTCATTTATAATCTTATTCCTTAAATATTTTCATGTAAATATCTTCGTGCACCTTGGAACAAATAGATTTTCCTTTAAATTTATTTTGTTACAAGTGTAAATGGCTTTCATATAGGTATCGTATAACCGAGGGAGTTAATCTTCCATTTCGGGTTTTGCCAACTATCAAGGAATTGGGTCGAACACGTATGGAAGTGAATGTAAAGGTTAGTCATCTAAGTTTGATTTTCTTATTGTTTTAAATAACTAACCACATGGTAAAACCTCATTCTTCATCTTAGGTGAAGAGTGTTTTTGGGGCAAAAATGTTTGCGCTTGGAGTGGTTGTGAAGATTCCAGTACCAAAGCAAACAGCTAAAACAAGTTTTCAGGTGACATCAGGCCGAGCGAAGTACAATCCTTCTATTGACTGCTTGGTTTGGAAGTAAGTTTTCTTATTTCTGCAACTGTAACATGAGCATCTTCACTTCTGTTTCAGCAGAACATCTGTTCATTTTCTTGCACCCTGCTCACTCACCTTCTGCCATCACACCCTATTTCACCTGCTTGCTAATCTAATTATGAGATGTTTCAGAACTCTATTAGCCCAAACAATAAGATATCCAATGAAAAAGAATATGACATTCCTTTTTTGACCCAACTAACCATCAATTTGAGTAGAAAATCCCAAAAACTAATTAACACCTCTGCTCAATAATCTCAAATACACGGTGTTTTGTGTAAACCACTTTTATATTCTGTGTCTTCTTGTTCCTTATTTATGAGTTTTATTTACTATCATACCTCATCTTTACCTGGGCAAGATGAGATGTGAGTAAATGAGCTATTAAGTGCAGTAAGTGTCAGTGTGTGTAGGTGCCGGGTCTTACATGTACAGATGACATGTTAATCTCATGATGAATGACTTAAGCTGTTATAACAACAGGACAATGGTAAAGTAATCGAACTAATGCTAGCTAACATAAGTGATTGGAGAAAGCTTGTAACACATCACTTAAATTGATGGTGCAGTGGAGATGTCTCCTTCTGGACTAGCCCATAGTTAAACACTAGGGCATTTTCATTAGTTATCACCGGGATGTCAAATGCAGCACTGAGCTTCAGTGGTCTCAATTGTCCTTTAACAATGGATCATAAGGAATTGCTATTTGTTGATGCCTATACCACTGGAACAATGAACATCCATTATCTTTCTGTACCAGGTGAATTTCCAATATGCTAAAACCTGCTACCTCGCCTGTCTTGAAGCATTCTTTCACATGAACGAGAAGATTAAAATAGTTGATAGCATGAACTTTCAAGACTGGCAAAATTCTGCCCATCTGAATACAACGTTGTCCATTTTTATTTGCTTGAGCCCTCTGATAATAATCATTATTTAACATGGGTATGCCATCTCGATTTTTCAGAGTGGGATGAAGTACTATACCCAAACTTCAATCATCACACTTTCATTGTCAAGTCACTGTTCAAAGTGAGACCTAGGACTATATTCAATTTCAAGTATAATACAATTTATGTGTTATATCATGTTAATGAATGTGTGAAACTAAAGAAAATATATGTACCATGATACTGTTTACATAACTCTAAAAGACAATACAATTCTATATATAACTAGCAATTGAATAGAGCACTCACTGTACAGGAGGTGGTGTTTGATAGTAATCCTATGACTCCCAAGCTCCTTGAAAATATGAGTATGCTTGAAAAGTTTATCCAGAAGTGAGTACACACATACATCCAATATGCATGTATTAAAACAATTGAATTTCCTTAAGCTAAAGAATATCCTCATTATAATTTCTTTCAATCTGTCAACTGATAACTTAGTAATCACTATGTATAACCAGGATATTACATTTCTGCTATCTATTAAGCAATTAGTGTATCTATTTCCATTAACTAACTTAGCATGTAATGGAGGGACTAAATAATTAAATAAAAACAAGGGATACCCCCTGCACAATAATTAAATACAGAAACATTCACTTTGAATAATTACACTGGAACCATTCAGTCAAAGAACTGGGCGGAAAGTGGTAAATGACTTATTACCCCTCCTTTTGGATCAAGGGAAAAGGTGTGTAGACAATTTAACCCTTATTTTTAAGATTTTCAAATGCAAAACTTTTCCCACCTTTAAATTCTGTCCAAAATATTTCCAGTTTTTCTCCTATCTATTTTCTTTTATATATATATGCATATACATATATATTGCATATACAATGCCTAGAAACAAAACCACTTATACGTACTTATTGTATAGCAGAAACACGAGTATGCCCGTGCGCGCACACACACACACACACACATATATATCGCAGATAAACATGTATCCCTACACAAGTATATGCAAAAAGGATACACACAAATAAACAGAAAAACACCTATACACATCTATGTTCTTGTGGAGACGACACACATGCATACACACATCTGACATGCCCATATGCATAGATACACACACAAAAGCACACATGAAGATACAGATGTAGACAATAACACACTACACATACATATATATGCACCATATTCCAAAATACGTATACATATAGACATATGTAGCACACCCACATAAAGCACACAGTAGGGAAGCTGTGGAGGGCGTTGGAGGGTGAAGGAGTGGAACGGGCAAGAGCGGGTGGCAAAGAGGTGATGGGTTTGCAAATGGGTGAGGTTAGTGGAAATGGGAGGAAGGAAGAAGGAGATGGAGAAGTAGAAAACGGGGAAAAGGGTGAAAAAAAGAAAAGAAAAAACAGCTTTAAAAAATTATTAATAAAATACTGCTTTTAATTAATGAAGTAAAATATATTTAGATTATTTTTTATCAAACTAAAATTGACTAAATTTTACTTCATAATGAAAAGAAAAATTTATGTGAAGTTATGTTATTGGTTCCATGGCAATTTTGTACCTGAACTTCGTTTCGTTTTTCTTATATTCTATATGTAAGTTACTATCACCAGAAGTTCCGATATTTTTGCACAAAGCTCCTCAATGCTAATATCCACTGTGGGGTTCACAGCACTTCTGCAATCAATTTAAACAGGAATGCTACTGAACTATGCCAATCTTGGTATATTTGAATTAGCTAGCACTTTCTTCTTCGCCGAAACCCATAATATGTACCCACGATACAGGTTCCTACTAATAGGTGGAGTCATTGTGTGTTACGAGACTGATGAAGTGATTATAATTGATGAGGACAAATTAGAGCCGTAAAGACTTGCCTAACAAAATATTAAGAGGAATCATGTGGATTGGATTTCCTCAAGGGGCATGAGAGTTTCAGATATAAATGGTTTTGGAGATTTGGACGAGCATGTTCTGGTTTAGAATGTTTGCTGGCGACAGTACTGACAAATATGGTCACTGTTTCATTCTTAGAATACTCACCTAGAAGGGAAATTAATAATAGTTAGATTTGGGATTTATCTTTAATCAGGGTGTAATGAACTTTCTTGTTTCTTTATTAGAGAAATTGGTTTACTGAATGGTCTGTAGACTGTTTTTTCAAATGTTCGTGGTATTTGATTGCTATATGTAAGAGTTTGCCAATTGTCGTTGTCATTACACCCTCTTAACAAGGACCATGGCATGTAAATATTTTGTTATTTACAAGCATAGAAGCATCTTGTTAAGCTGCTCCTGATTTATATTATTAAGCTTGATCATGGGCATGTGTTCTTTGCAGGATTAGAAAATTTCCTGGGCAAACTGAGCCAACATTGAGTGCTGAAATAGAGCTAATATCCACAATTACTGAAAAAAAGTCTTGGACTCGGCCTCCAATTCAGATGGAATTTCAGGTGACTAAGCAACTGATTTTCTTTTTGATAATAATAGTTCAATTTGCCAGCATTGCATTATCTTAAACATATAATCTGAAAGTTCCATAATGAAGGCGTAAGCGACATGTGTAAGGTCATTTAATTATTATCCTACAGTTATCCTTTAATGGGTTTTGTGCTGTTGTCAACTTTTCTAGACGTAAGTTGATTTCCTGCCACAGCTGGAGTCTTCTTAGATTGAAGAATATATTTTGAATTGTTAAAGCTTGCACAGTTATGAATGGATGGTTTTGGGAAGGGAAGTTTATGGGAAAATCATGAATTTGGCTTGTGTATGGAGCTTCTCTCATGGGAGTTTCCAGGAATAATCAGCAACAGATCACTAATAGCCTGTGGGCCTGTGGTGGTAAGTAAGATGTAAAAGATAATAAAATGTAGAAACTTGTATGCGAATGTAACTCAAGGAATAATTGGATGCTGGGTTTGTTTACAGCATAAAATAATAGAAAGAAAAGAAAAAAACAAAAAGAATAGACAAAATAAATTCTTGTTGGACCTTGAGGTTTATTTCATATTTTTGGTCTTATTTTAATATAGGTAGCAGTAACTTAATCACATGTTATTTGCTAAAATTACCAGCATTCAATCTACTAACAAAGTCAATGTTTTCGGAAGTTTCTTTAGAAGAAAGATATATAGTGTCATCGCTAACTAGCCGATGTCAAAGGCATGGGAATGAGCTGATGCATAACCATGTTAGTTGGTATTTAGATGTAATTATCTGTGCATGGTGGGCATGTTATGCATAGTGTTTGTGGAATTGGACCGGATCTGTTGGTGCGACCTGTCAAACGGTCACGCTTATGGACCCTGGTGGACTGGCCAAAACTGCCAGATACTGCAACTCAGACAAACTGGAGGGGCCCAGGTTCCAGATTTCAGATGCATCTTTTCTTTCTTTGTTCTCTGGCTTTGGATTGATGAGTGGTGAAAATAAAAAAGATTGATTGCTCTGTTGGGAAACAGGTAGTAATTTGAGGTGGTGGTGTGACGGTGGAAGCTATATAGGGTGTGTAGGCTCCAGCCTTAGAGAGAGCAGCTGACATTATTTTGCCAGGTGGAAATGGTGGTGCAGGGTTGATGAAGGAAAAAGAAAAAGAAGTAAAATCAAAAGGGAAATGCTGTGACGAAAAATTAAGAAACAATAAAATAGAGTGACTCCTGGAGAAGGAGATAAGAGAAGAGGAGGAGAGAGAATGTTAGTTGAGGAAAAGAGATAAAAAGAGAAAAGGGCCTTGTGTGAAGGGAGGAAGAAGAATTAGGCATTATTTTATTTTCCTAAAGTCGACTAACCTTTCGGAAACAAAAAAGGTGGTGAGAGTGATGAAAGATATTATATAGATAAATCATATGATAAAAACTCTATATAAGCCACAACCATTAGACTAACCACACAAATATGATGAAAGATATTATAAAGCCCTGGCCTTAGTATTGCAAGAGCTTGTAGATTTAATACAATTGAAAATGATTTTTTGTTAATGCAACACTTTCTACTTCTTATGCTGTCTAACAAACAAAGCCATATATGCGGCAGGTTCCTATGTTTACGGCATCTGGATTGCGTGTTCGTTTCCTCAAGGTATTTGACATTCTCATTATGATATCTTGGCTCTTCTTTTCGATTTATTCTAGGACTGCAGTAATTGTTGATTATTGTAGGTATGGGAAAAGAGTGGATACAACACTGTCGAATGGGTTCGTTACATTACAAAAGCCGGTTCATATGAAATTAGGTGCTGAAATAAATAAAGAGTGATGAGATTTCATGAATGGCCTGTGTATGGAGAACATGCAACACAAGTAATCCTCTTCCAATCTTTCAACTACACGACCCCATTTGGCCCCAACTCGATGCAGCTCCTCCTCCTGCATGATGTACTCTCCAAGGTAAAGGTTTATTTGTGGATACAAAGAACATACAAAATATGACTTAAGGTCAATGTTGTTTATGTCATGCTATCAGTAGACACCATTAGTTTGGCATTCGTGTTCAGATTTTGTTGTATAGAGTAGGGCTCTTATTAGGACTGCAGCATGAGCATTATTACATTCTTTTCTATTACATTGTCGCAATCCGCTCATCCCGCTGATATTCAGATTGTGTAAAATCAATGTATTTTCTGGGAGTTGAAGATTTTCGTGGATGATTGGAACTGCGGGATATCTGCATCTGTGTCGTCCGTTGTGGTTCCATTGTTTGTGGCAAAAACGTAGTATATTGATTTCAATTTTAGCTTTAATCACTGAGGTAAGACACCGTGATTTGGATTTGTTTTTGGAGTGTTTTGTTATAGTGTTTTGGAGATAGAGAGAGAAAACAGAGATAAATAAGTGGGTCTGAGATAAATGGTATGTTTGATTTTGTGTTTTGAGAAAATATAAATTAGTTTAGAATAAGTGGTGTACGTTTAATGTTGGGATTTGAGTGACAAAAATCACTGTTGATTGTCAAATTATTTTTTTTTTATATATTTAAATATATACATCTGTGTATATATATTGTATATAAAAAGTTCAAAAACACAAAAAAAATACACGGATAAGGGATAAAAAATAAAAAAATAAATATTGAGTGTGTTTTATTTTATCTCAAAAAATGCCCAAGACAAAACTCAAATCCAAACCAGGGGACGTATTTTTTTGGTTTTTTAACACCGAAAACTGGGCTTGCCTTTTAGTGCTTAATCCTGTATAAAAAGGTGCTCTAGGCTCCAGCATGCGAAGATTCGGGAACAGGAGCAATTTACGTCAATTTGCAAAAGAGAAGTGCAGAGCATATGGCATTTGGGCACCAGCAAAGATGCTAAACAATTAAAATAAATTAATAATTATAAAATTACCGTATTCTTAAAAGAGTTAATAGTTTTAGGCAAAACGATTTTATAGTCAGCGGTTTTACAGAAGAAAAAAATTAATATAAATAAAATAATAATCATTGCTTTTAAAATGGCTGTCCTCCTAGGGATTTTATTGAATCGCTATTTCAGAAACGCTTCTATGAAAATCTAAATGTTTTTTTAAAAAAATCATTAATTTTTAAATTAATTTATTTAATCCTTTTATTTATTTATTTTTATAGATGTGAAAAGTTGTAATAGAATTTGAAATATAAAAATTTGATTCACCATTTTGCCGTAATAAATGTTTTGATAAATATAGATATTTTGCTCTTCTTTTTTTTTTTTTTTTTTTTTGGTTTTCACAACATATAGGCCCTCGCTTAACTTATTATATTTTTGTATTAATTACGGCAACTTTGACAGGAAATTAGAGTAATTGTCCACTAAACATTGTTTATGTATGCATATAATAAATAAACTTTTCATCCATAGTTCAATTCTTTATTCAAATAAATAACCAACATGATCAAAAGACTTATTTTTTTAAATGTTTGAGTTTAGAACATTGCAACGTGGACTATCTTTTTAAGATAATATTTTAGAACGTGTTACGAAACTATCAGAGTTTATATTTAAACTCGCTATATATAAAAATTCTAATGAAATCTATTTTAGGTATCATATTTTTTTAGTATTATATGATCATAAATAGTGGCGAAGCCAGGAGATGGCCAGACAAAATTTAATTAATTAATTTGATGAATAAAAATATTAAATTCATCCAAAAATTTAAATAATATAATAATTTTTGCAAATTAAATATAATATCTAATTATATCAATATAACTCATTCTTATAACTATTACTGTGAATGATGGAGGGGATGAAATATACGATTATGCATGTTCTCAAAATGTTGCAAAATCACTTTAGAACACATTGTTTTTCAGAACAATTTTGTCCAATTGGTTAACGTGCACCTTTTAAAAAAATATTCTCCCTAACCCTACATCTTATTGCAAACATCAATCTCATTAATTAATTTTTAAAAAGTAGGATTGATAATCTTTGAGCGTACCAATTTTAGATTGTTCTATTTTACCTTTAAATTAATTTATTTTCTTCACAACAAATTTGGAAAAAATAGTAATTTTAATTTTTTTAAAATAATCTCATAATTTATAAAAAAAAAAAAATTCTCTCTCCCACTACTCCATGTTTCTCTCTAAACTTCTTCATGTTTTTTTTTTATAAATTTCTACTTTATTAATAAACTTCCAATTCTAAAATATTGTTTTCCTGTCATCTCACTCTACGTTTCTTTATTCTAATGAATTTTTATTTTTTTCTCATTATGATTTTTTTTCTCCATTTCATATCACAATCTTTTTAATATGCTTGCGAGAAGCGTGTGCAATGACGACTAGTTTGAATTGAATTCAACATGAAGTTTTTTTTTTCTTTTTTTCTTGTGTTTGTTTCGGGTAATAATAGTAGAAATATTTGTTCTTGGTCCCACATCCTTTCTTGCTTATTCCACATTGAATATTACTTTTGTACTCGATGTAGTAAAAGATCCCATTAAATTTTACGGTCTCTTGACAACAAATTTATACATGTCTTGAAAACTAAAACCTACATTTATATAATCATAACCTTCATAATATTTTTTATATATTGTATATTATATCTAAGTTTGTGTATTTGTCTTGAGATTTGAATAAAAAGTTACAAAATAAAGTAATGAACAACTAATTTAAAATTTGAATAATGAACAATAAAAATTCGGCATAAACAATAAATTTTTTAAATTAATCTGCAAATTCTTTTGAGCACTCTCTCTATATAAAAGTGGAAACAATTGGTTTGTTAAGTCCAAGCTTTGTCGGTCGTTAAGGCTTGACAGGGCTTGGTTTCGTATGTGATTCTAAGATTTAAAAATTTGTTTTTTGAAGTTATAATTTATAAATTTTAGAGTGTGTTTGGCTGTGGTGAAAAATAGAAGAATAAGAGAAGTGGAAATAAAAATGAATGTATAAGAGAAAATCTTGCCGTCGGTTAGGAAGAAAAGATGGAGGTGAAGTAAAACTCGATGTATATGAAACTCCTCCGTAGTCCAATTTTGTTTCCGTCCAAAATTGGATGGAAAAGTGGAAGTATAATGCCAAAAAGACAAAAAAATTTAATTTTTATTTTTATTTACTCTATTATATATATATATATATATATATATATATATATATATATATATATATATAATTTCTCTCCAATTCTTCTCTCATTCTCGCTGATAATACTGTACATAATTGACCAAAAAAATATTTTTTTTAGGTAAACAATCCTGTTAGTATTTTTTATTTATTTAAATTAAATAGTTTAGAATAAATGAACAATACTTATTTTGATAAATATTTTTAATAAAAAATATTTATATTCTTATTTGACAAATATTTTTATTAATAAAATTTTTAAATTTTTTATACACTAAAATTATATTAGTATAGTATAATAATTTATTTTTTGATACAAAATGAAGAGAATGGTAATTCAATAAAATTATAAAAGTTAGTATTTTCTTCTCAATCTATTTTTTTCATACCAAACAAGAAAATTATTTGAGATTTACTCTATTCCATCATACCAAACAACTTGAAGGAAAACTATTATTCTTTCCATTTCCCTCCCCTCCCCCTCCCCCCTTCCCCTTCCCTTCCCTTTCCACTTCCCTTTTCCATTCACTTGAACCAAACGAACTCTTAAATTCAAATATTTGAGCTTGAATGCAAGAGTTCAAGCTTGAACTCTATTTCGCCACTCATTTCGATTGAATTGATGGGTCAAGCTCGAACTTAGTTTCAATAGGCCAAATTGCACAAAAACTCCCTGCATTTTGAAACCTCAACTAAGCCCCCCATATGGTTTAAATGTAGGTTCAAAGTACCTTATGTTTTCTTAAATATAGCTCGCTTGCCCCTTTTATATTAAAGATAATTAACATAGTAATTCTTTACAAAGTAACCGTTATGCCCTTATATATTATATAATTTTTCTTATTTTAATGATATTTATATTTTTTTTTAGTATGTCAAAGTCGTAGGATGTAATCCAGTCATGTGAATCGTTTATATTTTAAATTTATAAAAAGTTAAGCGTTCAAATTTAATCAATTTTAAATATAATTAAAAAATAAATTTGATAAAATTAACCCCTACCCCCATCACCAACCCCCCAACGCAGAAGCTGTCGCTGTCTTGATCGTCCAAATCCTTTGTGAATACAATTGCGCCTAGATCTGAGTTGATCACCCAATTTTGCTGTGGCGATGCAACAATTGTCCAAGGCAAATTTGGGTGACGATTGCGGTTGCCCAGCTCTGCCCGCATGACGTGACCGTCATCCAGGGCTGATCTGGGCAACAACAGTTCTTTTTTAAAAATATATTTTAATTCTATTTTTTTAAAAATATAAAAAGAATTTAATTTTAAAAAATTTCAAACTTAGAAATAATTAAAAGAGAGTTTAAATCTTTATTTTAAATACTTTTAATATTTATTTAAATTTAAATATTATTTATAATAAGTAATGTAATTTATTTGTATATATTTAAAATTTCATAATTTAAATTATATAATGATTATAATTGTTAACATTTATATTGATACATTTTAAATTCGAAAAATAAATTTAGCATATTATTTTTGTATTGTAATTTTACTTAATTTTTCAATTTAAATTATAAATTTTAAAAAAATATTTTTTTTTTGTATTTTTGAGATTTAAATAAACATATATTTAATAACATAATTTATTTTTTTTAGAACAAATGAAAATGCAAAAAGAATTTATTAAAATAAGTAAATTGATCATGTTAATTTTAAACACAATATATAAAATATTTAATCAATTAAAGTAAAATAAAGAATAAAACACGTAAAAAGATCAAATCCAAACGCAGTTATGTACCCCTCACATTCCGTTAATTTCTAATGAAAGAAGGGTTTCAAACTAAATTTATTAAAAAATAGAACAAGTTTAATCTATTCTTAAAATACAAATATAGTTGTAATTATTTTTGCAAAATTAAACACAAAAAGGATATGAAATGGAGTTTAGAAGTTTGAATACACAAAAACTCATAGAGCTGCTCCGTCTCTCCATATAACCAATTAAAATGAAAAATATAAAAACCCTAATTCAAAACCCCCTCCCCCTTCTTTCCCTGATCGCCCACTGTCCAACTCCAGTTTTGCTTTTCATCTCCCCACACCCACACTTGCAACTCACTCTAAATTTAGATTCCGAATCAATCAGCCCTCCACTCTCAATGTTTGAATTTATTAAAATTTAGTACTAACTTTAGATTCTGCTCGTCACATCTGTCTCCAATGGATTCCCAAGATTCCTCCGCTCCGCCACCCCACCACCACCTCCACCACCATCACCATCACCATCATCATCACCCTCACCAGCCTCAACCACCGCCCTCATCGCATCATGGTGTCCTGCTGGTTCCACACACTCAAACCCATCAACTTCCGTCTAACAACTCGTACCCACTACCCAACAGTAACAGTTCTGTCGCCCCCACCTCCTCCGCTACCTCTAACACCGCCATGATGCACCAACAGAACCCCCGCTTCCCGTTCAACACCATGGCGGCTCCCGCCGCGACCGCCCCTGCCCCGAAGCCGCTGGATCATCAGTATTCCGATGGGTCACCTTCTGGCAGTGGTGGCGGCTGGTTCAACATTGAGCCGACCAGAAAGAAAAGGGGCCGGCCCAGAAAGTACTCACCTGATAACAGCATTGGTCTGGGTCTGTCCCCTGCCCCAGTTACCCAGATTGCGTCTGCTGTGGGCCACACGGATTCCGGTGGGGGTGGTGGCACCCCATCGTCTGAAACCCCTGCCAAACGCAACCGTGGAAGGCCTCCTGGTTCTGGAAAAAAACAGTTGGATGCATTAGGTTGTTGTCTTATCCACTGATCATATGATGTGCTTATCATATATGTACATGTCTTATGGGGTTGCGATCTGATGTTCCTCTTTTGGTGGGCAGGAACGCCGGGAGTTGGGTTTACACCTCATGTAATTACGGTTAATTCAGGAGAGGTAAATTGCCAATGCTGGTTAGTTGATACTTAAATTTGTTAATATTATTAAGATTTTCCACTCCAATTGCTTGCTTTCTCCTATGTAATCATTATGCGGAGCACATTCTGTTTTGCTGAATTTTCAAAGTGATTTGGCAATTTTCTCTCATTGCCTGACTTGCAAAGATGAGATGCTTATTGCTTGTGTCAATGGGAGAGGTGGGAGAGGCTGATATGTTACATGGAAGTTATAGCTTGTATAGAATCATCAGTCATGAGTATATTCTAGAAGATGTTTGAAGTTAATAAACTTATTGTCTATGAGTATTTTGATATCTGTCAAATCATAAGCAAGCAAGGAAGTATACAGTCTGGTTCCTCCTAATGGAGGAAGTTCACAGGTTTGTTTTGATATAACTTGGTGAAGTTAAGTGATTTTGTGGTAAATTTTATTGAATGGGTGGTTATTTCTCATTATGATGGCATTATTCAGGTTTTTGTGTCTCTAGAAAAGATTTTTAAGTCGCAGATCTTTTTTCTAATGGTTGTGAATTTTTATTTATGTTATCCACCTATGTTGGTCAATAAAGAACATGAAGTTGAAGATAAACATGAAAGCTTTATTGGTAAGTGAGAGATCATGATCCTGAGCCTAGAATTTTTGCTTTCAGTTTGAATAATGTATCTCTAACCAATCGATGTTAGGCAATGGTGTGTTAGGCAAGGTTAATCAGCGCTGTACTTGTCCCTCTTGTTCTCCTTGTAAGACAGGACAATCAGTTGTATTTTTTGTCCTTGCTTGTTCTCTTTGTAGTATCAGTATTGCAATTGAAGCTCTGAGGTACATATATTACACGGTTAGTAACTTAGTGCCTGGCAGTTAGAGGAAAGAAAAAGCGTATCGAACTGGACTTTGGAAGAATTAGGGGGAATAAAAGTGAATTCTCTAGTATTGGATGTGGAAACTTGTTTTCACTTATACTCCAAATCCTCCATTTGCCAATTGTGCTGTAATGATTTGGTATTTTTGTTGCAGATCCTGTATTTAGTGTGACCTTTGCTAGAATGGTTGAGTAAAAAACCAATCCATGCAGCTGAATGTCATTTAAGAGTAAAATCAACCCATGCAGCCGAATGTCATTAAGTATGGGATATGGCTCACTTAAGTTGATACTTGTTTACTGGTTACTATAGAGCTGTCAAAAGCTGTACGAATCACGTGTTGCTGCGAAAAGTTGGTTCATGCAATCTGAATCTTGATGTCTAGTGTGCTGCTTACTCTCTTGCTTCATGTCTCCCAAAATATGAGATCCAAAAAGAGGAATATCATTAATCTTGAAATGAGAAGTCAAATTAGGAGTTAGCCGCTATCATATGTAACTAGTTGTGCTCAGGCCATTCAAGTTATCTATTAATGCAGGAAGAAAGAATAAAAACAATTGTCAAACAAAGCATTGAAGGAAAATTGTAGAAGATGGGGACCAATTGTGAACATAACAATTTCTCATGCATGTAGAACAATCCTACATGATCAGAAAACTGTTTTGATTCGGCAAAGCACTCCCACCTTATAGAAATTCTGATTAGAAAACTTATTTTGATAGCAAAGATTGAAAATATCAAATTTATATTAAACCAGAAAATTGCTTTAAAATTACAGCTCTTTACCATACCAAGTCATATTTGTGAATTAGTTTCCGGAAGTTCGGTCTTATACTCCCTCTATTGCAATATTATTGCTTCCCTTTGACTTGAAAATAAATCAAAGAGTTGAAAAAATTATGCCATGTGGTTAAGCAATTGTAGTGTCATATTATTACTTGAAGTGGGTATTCTTGGTGGGAAAAGGTACATTTCAGGTAAAGTAGCCTTGTTCTCTGATATCCTAAGAAGGGAATAGGAAAAACTTATGATTATGCAATCCAAGACCAAATCAAGATATACTTCAGCTGCATAGAATGGATAAATAAAAACCTTAATTGGACTTTGGAAGTTTAATAAGTATGCTTATGTTTTAACATGAAGTGGGCATTTGTGTCCTTTACGCAGAACAGCAGTCGATCTCCAGACTACGTTCTTCCAACCCCCAAGTAGTATAAGATCGAAAAGTAGGAAGTTATTGGCTTTCAGAAATGTTGACTTTGTTTATTTCACTTCATATTCTATTATGATGGTTAGGTGGGTTAGGCATATAAGTGTATGCTATTAACTTTCTTTATTTTACTTGTATTCAAGTATTAGTGATAATTCTGTAGCATAACCTTTTGCAAGTTTGAGCCTTTCCTAGCCAACCTACCCTTGTTCACACTCATTTGAATTCATGTCTAATTCTTGGTTCAGACTTCAGAGTTCATTGGTTAATATATGTTGTTTTGTTCTTAGAAGTTATCAAACTGGACTTTAGCTTCAAGCTGACCTTAGTCCATCTACAGTGGCGGACAGCCTTAAAATTCTTGGTGATACTATAGCACCAGGATGCCAGCTCACTGCCATATGGAACCAATAGTCTCATAAAAAAAGAAAAACTACAAATAAATAAGGGAGCATTTTCTTGAAAATTTGAGTTGCTGTAAAACCAAAACAAGAAAGCAACAGGACCAACTTAATAATTGATCAAAGGCTCAGAATTTTATCTCGTAATAATCTTTTTGCTGATTTGATCTTTTGTAGGACATAGCTTCAAAGATTATGGCTTTTTCGCAGCAAGGACCACGGACTGTTTGCATTCTATCTGCTAATGGTGCCATCTGTAATGTTACCCTTCGCCAACCAGCAATGTCCGGTGGTACTGTAACTTATGAGGTGTGTGCTACTGAATAAAACTTTTTGTTACGACTTGTGTTAGATTTATTGATGGTCCAGGTCCATCAGTAATTTTTTTCCTTTATCAAGAGTGCCTTTATCTGATACTGATAGATCCAGATATCTGCTCGATAAGCTAGATGATGCTTGCAATTCATGTTTCAATGAGTTATGAATAAATACAGGCTTACATACAGCTAAGCATAGTATCCACTCCTTCCATATTCTTTGTGAGGTTTCTTTGGGTAGAACTGGTTAAATTATGCCAACCAAGTCTTTGAAGATATTTGGCCGATATAATGCATCTTTCTGTGATGACCTCTTAAGAGCTCTTTACTCCCTCTTCCTTGGTTTTGGGATTTTTGAAATGTCATAGTTCTCTTAAATAATAAATCTGGGTGACATCAGGCATGTAGCATAGGATACAAAAATTGGTATGTCCATTTATAGCAATGTTTGGAGTGAGTTTGTGGTGGTTAGGTGGAAAAATACATGTTTCTTTATATTTTCAATTGTTGGTGCGCTCTAGTTTTTAAAATGCGGTGTTTCAGTTTCAGGTTCAAGAGTCATCAATTCTAGAATAACATCTGAAGTTGTTTGCAGCAACTATCCTTTGGGTCTTTTATTGGGTAAAAGATCCTGAGACTCTACAATAGTCTTAGAGTTCCATGATGCCTAAGTTAGGATTTGGAAAGTCCTGTAGGATAAAAACGGTCCTTAAGTGGTCTCTTCAATTGCTCCTCTTGGTGAAGAGGCCCTGACTGTTGAAAGTTTTTGGAAGAAAAGACCGTGCATAGACTGTTGCCCCTCTGTGTTTGCTATAGGGAATTGCAAAACTGTGTACAAGAAGAATGGAAACTGTAGATTCTCGAATAGGGTGGATTGGAACAAGTTTTAGGGCTTCTGAGTAACCAGTCCGAGACTCCTTGTTTATATGAGAATTGTGGAAATTATTTAATAGTGTATTTGATGTACTATTGAAGTACATTTTGGTATGCTAATGGTCATTGGACGTGGGCAGAGCATATGGTACATGTCTTTATTTTGACTTTGCATTCTTTTCTTTTTTTGTCTAGAATGAGTTCTAGTTGGTCTAAAATAATTATTGGTGGCCAAAGATTCTAGATCCTTAATGCTTCTACTTGGAGACATATTCCTTGTTCTAGTGGAATACTTTGTAGACCATAATGCTTTGGTACTCTTTCTATGAACAAGTGGACTGTCATCAGAATTTGATGTTTCATTATGTAGTTCACCTAAGGCTTCTGAGCGAAGATTAGTTTTCTGCTTCACCTGTTATTCCAACTCTTTTTTCATTTAACTCTCAATTCCTTCTGGGAAAAAGAAAAAAAAAATAGTTCTTATATTTTGCGTAACCTATCCCAATAACATAAAGTTTACAACCTCAACTGGCCTGATTTCAAGTATTGTACTGTTATTAAGGATTGTTCATCAGTACCCAAAATGGTATAAGACAACCCAGTGGCGATGTTCCTCTCATGATCATAGATGCCAAAGATTTTGAGTTTGATGTAAACTATAAAGACAGAAATTCTGTTGTGGTTTCTGGAACAGCACCGGAAGTGTTAAAGTTTAAAACTGGAGCAAACTTGAAAAAGATCAAATTTTTGGTATTAAAAGAAAAGAAAAAAAGAGAAACCAATTAAAAAGCTTAGGAAACATCTCAAATTTTTCCCCAATCACCTTAATTGAGTGTTCAGGTGTTGAGAGATGAGAACTCTGAAGCTTCAAACTGGGGTCCATAAAGGGTCTTCAAACACATACATGTAAAATCAACCAGTGCCACTGCCATTGCTTGACTTGGCAATTTACTTTCCCCTTGTTCCTAAGATTTAAAATATTCCTTATCGTATAGTGGTTTTGAGTCGTTTTAATACACAGCCCATCCTTGAAACATTTTTCTGCTGCAGATTGTAGTTAGTTTATATCCATGTATGAAATCAACAAAAGTTTGTCTTTCCCTTGTTGCCTTGAAAACAGTAGAGCCATCTCCTCTATCTTGATGGTTCAGCTGAATCTGAAAATATCTGCTGAAATTTCTGAGAATCATGACTCTCTAGGCTGCAATTACATGTCGAGCATTAGTAACATGATGGAGATCATCATGGAACTCTTCTGGTTTGGCATCATAGAAAATTGTGTGGAAACTGCTTCTGAACTATTTTTTATTCAAAGTTTGAACTGATAGCATTTTCAAAGTCAACCGATTTCTCTTTTGCTTTATCTATGTTCTGATGTAATTCAAATACATCCATTCTTTTTGGGCTCATCTGCTTGAGGTAATTTGGCCTCTGAAATCAGTAGCAAATCCTTTCGTTCTTTTTATTTAAAATATTACTAATAAACCTAAGGCATGTATAAAACCACTCAACCTTAAACTTTTATGTGTTTTCTATCCTCATAATGGCTGTAGAATCCTCTTATCATCAAATCATTTTTACTTGTCCGTATATTGAGCTGCGATTGTGCATCTGTTTTCCATGAAGGGGCAGCGACGGACATGCTTTTCAAGTTTTTGTATGTACTCCAATATATACCGAATACCTTTTACAACTAGTGCTTAGGTTTGAGTGAGGGAAAAATAGCTTCAACATCTCTGTAAAGTCCTCCAATCTGTTTATTAGGAGATTATATCAGGGTTTAAATATAGGATAAATTATATTTTGCCATCCGAACTATGACCGTTTTTACACTTTAGCATCTAAACTTTTTTTTGTGTCAATTTACCATCTGAATTTTACGAAATTTTACACTTTACCATTTATAACTTTTTCACTAAATTTTTTGTTAAAAAAAAATCATATGTAATGCACATGTGATATTTTAAGCTCATTTGATGCGATATTTTTCACATATGCACAACATGTAATGTTTTTTTGATAAAGAAATTACCAAAAAGACAATCATATATGGTAAAGTGCAAATTTTGCAAAGTTGAGATGGCAAGTTGACACAAAAAAAAGTTTAGATACCAAAGTGTAAAAACAGGCATAGTTCGGATGGTAAAATGTAATTTACCCTTAAATATATTACGAATATCCTAAACCAGGGGATTCAAATTATTTTCGGGAAGCAGTTAACTGTGCAAGGAACTACCAGGGTGAGGCATGACTTGACCAAAAATAAGAAGACATTCTGACAGTTTTGTGCTATTTGCAAAAATAAGAAAATCTCGGAATACTTATGGATTCAGCTAAAGTTGATTATACACTAAACTGAGCTTCAGAGGCAGCTGTACTCCACTTGTATTTGCTTTTCCACATAGTTTCACTATCCACATCAGAAAGCACATCCATGAACTAACTAAATAAATCCTTTATTGTTTAAGAAGACATCGTTCCTCCCGATAACCAATGTACTGGCTCATGCATAAGTTATGTTATGAATCTGCCACCAAAACCATACTAGGAGAGCTCATGGGGATGGGCTAAAATGTCCTGTATTTCAGAGAGCTTTTCACCAGTGTTTTAAAGGCCCCTCTCGGCAAGCTGGGCAGTCATAAACGACCTTGAAGAAATGGCCCTTGAATACGCTTGAAGTGCAAAGTGTGCATTTGTTTTGGGATGTCAAGATACCCAAAAATTTAAATTAACAATCCGTTTAAAGTACAAATTCTCTTGACCATTTAATCTTTTGAAAAACATCTTTATGAGTCTTATGCTAGATTTATTCAGTAATTTTCAAATAATAAGTATTACCTTGGGAGCTATTAATGTCCTTTCCCTCTTATTCATTCTACGTAATGCCTTTTTTATCTCAATTTTTCTTCTATAATTTTTTTTTTAACCCACGCACACGCTGTCAATGGGTTTTGAACCCAACATCTCCACAATGAAATGTTGAGCCTCAAACCATTGGGTGTCCACTAAGGAACAACTTTTCTTCTATAATGTTTTTCTACTAGATTCCTACTTTTTAGCTTATTTTTTTTTTTGCATTTTTTTAAATATTTAATGTGTTAAATAAGAAGATTTCACGGGGCACATGCATTGCCAGCAGCTCACCTTTTAAAGCACTATTCTTGTCCAAGTGATGCTGCTGTTAAGCAAATTAGGAAAGGCCTTCTGGTGTGGGTTGTCGGGTTCCAATCCATTGATTCCTTTATATATTTTGCTGATGAGCTATATGACAGAATTGAATGATGATAAGTTCATAGTGGACCCACTTTCTGCTATTGAAATCAATTTTCTTCCAGTTATCTGATTATGAGTGCCTATAAACTGTTATCAACTTACAATGTATTTGGTACGAAAATAATTGCTTTTAGGTTGCTGTACAAAGAATCACTTTCCTTTCTTGGTTCTTAATTTTTCGTAAGCCTCTGTATGGGTATTTTCTGCTTGCACTGGATCAGCACCGAATATCATCTCCTAATACATAATTTGGTCAAACAGGCCCCAGATAGCACTAGTTTCACTAATTGTTCATCAGCTTCTAGCACCCCCAATCTACTCTTCCTGCCCTGTAATTTCCTTTTTTTATCCTCCAGATTCGAAATTCAGCAACAAAAATGAATCCTTCATAACCTTCCGAGGTAAATTTTGACCAGCTTGCCCCTGTTACCAATCTTCTCCTGTCAATGCCTAACAGTGGTTTTCATGTTGAAGTGAGATGCTGCTATAAAAAGATGTTTGAAGCATTGTGGCCTTGGTTCTTTGTGCTTGTACACTATAGGGAGAGCTTTGTCGGTGTAGATAACACTAACAGAAGTCTCGGACATAATTTATTGTGTGCATAATATGTCATGCTTTGATCTGGAAACTTATGTTGTGTTTTGATCTGGGATTGTATTGATGGAAATGAAAAGCATAGGAAAATTTTTTGTGGGAGAAATTAGAAATAGTATCATTTGGGAATTAATATGCAAAAGAGGGTCGCAAAAACACAAATGGAATATATTAATCCATCTCATAATTGAATTAGCAATTACCTTTATAAACTTATGGAGGAAAAATTTTCTTTAACATTATTCTTACTGAAGGTCTGGAAGAATCTATGTCATCTTCTTTGAGCATGGTTAGACATTATTTACAAGTACTTTCCTCTAGACATTCCTTGGCTCTAGATGTATAGTTAACTTACTGCCATACCAAAATGTCATTAGCTGCTGCAGCCAAGAGTATTAATTGTCACGTGTCCTCAGAACGTCTTGTCTGGTTCGAGTACAGAAGTTCATAATACATGTTTATTTGCTGCTCCCCTTATTTACATCCATATCAAAGATGATTCTTGTATAGTCTGCCTATTGCAAATTATGCAACATTGATGACAATGAGAAGGTGTTTGAATTCCTTTAGCATTTTACCCTGACACTGAAATGACAACCACCTACCTATTTGTTGCAGTAACAATTGTAGCTATGTGACTTGTTTTCTCTGAAGATGTTCTCCGGCGTTGAAGGGAAACTTTAGTCCAAGAATTTGGAAGATTTGAAATTTATAACGAACTAGGAAAAATGCTTTCTAAGGTGTAATTAGTTTGAAGGTTTTTCTTCCCCTTTTTTACTTTAAACACACACCGCCACCCACTCACACACGCACCCAATCGGATTAAAACCCAATACCTTAAGTATGAGATGTTGAACCTAAACCATTGGGATATCCCCTAGGGGGCTAGAAGATGCATGTGTGAAATCTCAGTTCCTTGATGCTTTAAGGCATAGTTAGATGCATAGCTAACTGAGCTCGATTCTGTATTGGGAGTGAATTACCACCGCTAGTGTAAGAACAATGCCTAAATGAATACTTCTCTCATAATTTTACAGAGTATAGTTCAATAGCAAGAATAAATCTGGACGAAAACCATTCATATTGACCATTGCCGGAGATGTTTTAGTTTATTCCTTTTTCTTGTTCTTCTAGCACATTGATACAGTTCACATTATCGATTTGCAGGGCCGTTTTGAGATCATCTCCTTGTCAGGGTCCTTCCTGCTGTCAGAGAATAATGGCAGCCGCAGTCGAACTGGTGGTCTGAGTGTGTCCTTGGCTGGGTCAGATGGTAGAGTATTGGGTGGTGGAGTTGCAGGAATACTTAAAGCAGCATCACCTGTTCAGGTACTGTTTATTACGCATCCTCACCTCTCTGTTCTATCTGGAGCTTTTGCTATTGTTTCTGTCCATCAGAAATCACCATCTAAATCACATCTTTCGATTCCAGGTTGTGGTAGGAAGCTTCTCTGCAGAAGGAAAAAAATCAAAAAACGGACCTCCTTCTGCCTCACCTTCAAATATGCTGAACTTTGGTGGTTCAGTCACAGGGACAGGGGCTGGCCCTCCTTCCCCAGGTGCTTCAAGTGAGTCGGCTGAGGAGAACGTTGGTACTAGTCCTCTTGATCATGGCTCAGGACCTTACACAAATGCTGGGCAGCCAATGCAGAATATGCAAATGTATTCAAATATGGGTTGGCCAAACTCCATAAAAATGCTACCCAATTAACATCACATTTCCTGCAATACATATCTGGGGATCTCAGCAACACACTCGGCTCGCAAATGCTGAAATCCGTCTATAGGACGGCCTTCGTATTCCCATCCTGGATAGAGTTTTTTCTGTAGTTCTTTTTAGTTTATTTTTTCTGTAGCTTTCATAGTCTTTGTAGGTTCACTTTTCCTACTGTCGTTTCAGATCATGCTAATTTGTTGCATGCTAAGGAGGAATTCCTCTCATTCGCTTGGTTTCTGTTGCTGTTTTGTGTGTTTATTATTTGAAAGTGTACCCTCCTTTCAGCTATTATTTTGCTTAATTCATAGAATGAAACAAAATTCCACAAGAGCTTATGTACTGATGCTGACAATGCCTGATTACTGAACCATAACTTTAAGTGCTCCTCCTCATCGGGTAGAATGTAGTCTTAGCTCATGCTTTTTCGGGTCTGTTTTGGTTAACTAATCATTTCTTTTGGGGTAAATTACAATGACCTCCAACGAAGTTTTGCATAATTATGAATATCTTTTTATTGTTTGAAAAAGTACTAATACTCCCTGATTTTAATGGCTATCTAACAATTAACTAAATTCATTAGATTTTCATCAATTTTTATGGTAAATTGATCAAAATGCTCTTGCGGATAAAAAATTATAATTTTTTTTTCTTTTCTTTTTTTTTTTTTTTTGATTTTTTTGAATGAGTGGATAATTTCTTTACAATTTTTTTTTAAAAAAAATACAATAAGGTCAAAGTTGATAATTGTACACCTTCATCCAAGGATTACAAATATTAGGGGGTATTTGTAATTTTTCAAACAATCGGAGGGGTTATTCATAATTTTGACAAATCTCATGGGAAATTGTAATTTACCCTTTCTTGTGACTGGAAAAATGCTATTTACCCTCTCTATGATATGATAAATGAGTACAAAAAATTTCTTTTTTTATAAAAAAACACTTAGTAAATTACCATTTATTTTTAAAAAATAAAGTAAATTATCTTTTATCTAAATTATTGATGGGGTGATTATTTACTTTAATTCTCAAAATATAGGGGGACATAATAGAGTTTTTTTGTTCATTCCACACATCATCACAGAGAGTAGATTATATCTAACTTTTTCTAGTGACCATAACAAGTTGGTTAATTGTTGCTAAGTGATTTATATAGTTGGTTCTTGTTTACATGCAAAGGACCATGGATGATTACATGGGATTTAGGAGTAATACAAAAACTATGTTGGCACAATTAATGTGTTTAAATTTTTAACATATAAGTTTAAAGAGTGAATTACAGTTTAACTCCTTTTATATATTGTGTAATTTATGGAAGGTGTAATTTGGTGGAACATTTTTGGTCTTTATCCTTAGATAAGTTTGATGATCACAAAAATGGAATATTATCTTCATAAACTCAAAAACTTAATAGCATATATACAAGTCTTAATGATAAACTTAATATTCTTTGGGAGACAATTAGAAAGATACTTGTTCTTTTACTGGATAAAGGGATGAACTATTATTAAGGTAAATCAGAGTTGAAGGCTGCAAAATGTGATGAGGAGGGTGAGAGACCTTTCTTTAACACAAGAAGCAGACAACATTCCTACTTCTACAGACAATGAAGAAAGAAAACTTCATATCTGTCTATGTCTGTAAAGCTCCAAGCATATGTAAACAGATCTTCTTCATCTGTAGGATTCAGCTTCCTTATCACTTTCACAAAGTCTCTTCCAATGCTCATCCTTGTCCACCAATACTGTGCCACAAGCCCAAATTACTCTCTAGTAGTAGCCGGCGCGTTAGCCAGTTCAGTGTCTGCTGTCCTCTCAGCTTCACCGGTCTTTACACTAAGAGAGAACCTTTCCAATCGCGTGCCACAACCCTAATGCCGACCTGATTAATGCCCGATCGATGCACCATCATAATTTAGTTTCGCAATGCCAGAAGGCGGTGGGTTTCAGGTTGCACTTGCAACATTATGGAGGCGAGTGTCGTTGTGATACGAACACAAAACATAAAGAGAGATTATCCCAATTCGAGCAGGGATGGAGCTCTAGAATTTGGAGGAAGAAGAAAGAAAATTTTCTTTGAATTTGTTCTCTACCATTGTATTTCTTCATGTCCACTATATACAGTGCAAATGTGCTAGTACAAAGAGGAGGATCTTATGCCACTTGGCTCTATCTTAATTACTAATAATAATATAGCCTAACAACTTAACCATATGTTCAATCACCTATACATCTATAGTATAACGTATATATAACAATACTAGTGGACTATTGGATCTTTATTTGGGCCTATCAATATCTCATTCTTGGGCGTAACACAATATTTCATTCCTATTGTTGCCGCGCCTTTCAAATGGGCCTTGTCCTCGAGGCCCCAAGATAGGAAAGCCTTGAAGGCTCAAGCCATGACTATTGTCCAAAAATGATACGTTATTGAAATAACTGATGTCAAATACTCAATAGTTTAAGAATATATATAGCTAACTTCTTTAAGTAACAAGATGTAACAAGTTTCAGAATAATTCGAGATAAATATACAATAATTCAAGATATAATCTAGCTAAAAGTCTTTAAAAACATCTTGAATGCCAAGTCTCCATTAAAAGGCTGAAAATCTAACACGTTATTCGTATGGAGCCCAAATTTAAGTTTTAAAAAAGAAAACGAGCATTGTGATATGGACCTTTGACAATATATATATGATCACTGGATTTCTATATTTTGAATATAAAATTCATCTGAATAATTAATTAATTGTCAAATTATTTTATACATAGTATAAAATTTTAATTATTTCGTTAACGATTCGGTTCAATTTTTGATGATTTTTTTTTTTAGTTCTAAGTCAAAATCAAACCAATAAGCGCGACACGTTTTTTTCTGAAAAATAAATCATAAAAAATGGTTCGATTCAATTTAATTCGAGCAGTTTGGGCGTTTTAAAGTTTCTCATCACCCCTAATTTGGTGGAGTTTAACCTAAAAAAATATAAAAAATATATTGATATTTCTTAATGTTAGATTTAGTACACAAATATTTTAGGAGGTGCTACTATAATGTAGCTACTACTTTAGCTAATGTATATAATTTACATAAAATAATATTTATAATTTTTTTAAATATGAGAGGTATTTATAGGGTGAATAACAATTTACCCCCTGTGATATTAAAAATATATAAATTAACTCCTTATGAAAATAAATAATTTATATACCCTCTTATGTTTTAAAAAATGAAGCAATTTACCTCACTGCCTAAGGAGGTAAAATTACTTCAATTTAAAAAATATAAAAAGATAAATTGCTATATTTTAAAAAAAATAAAGAGGTGAATTGCTATTTTACTTTTTATAAGAAGATTATTTGCGTACTTTTTATAATAAAGGTAGGTAGATTGCAATATATTCGTATTTATATATTTAGACATATTTAGCCTTGCGAATAGATTCACAGAGTTATAAGTGAGTTGCGGTCCTCGGACAAGGGTTTTGGCAGTTAGCATTCGTTCTCAGTTTTCACTTCACAGACCTCGTTCGTTCTTTTTCTACTTGCAGTCTTGCACGCAGAGAGATTTGGAGTGTGAGGAATGGGGAGATCCGCGACGACAAAGGATGCCCAAGCTCTTTTTCATTCTCTCCGCTCTGCCTACGCCGCAACCCCCAATAATCTCAAGGTCTGTCTCCAAAGCTCCCCCTTCCTTCCTGTTATCAATATTTAGATGTTACGTATATGTGGGTAATTTCTGAAATTCAGGTGATTTTTCGGTAATTTGAAATGAAATATTTCATTGATGTGCAGATAATCGATCTCTACATTGTATTTGCGGTTGTTACTGCTGTCATTCAGGTTGGTCCAACACTAACTAAATATGTCGATCTGTGCTGCTTTCTTCATTGTTTTAAAATGATCTGAAATGAATTCCGTGGTTGAGCAATTCGTTTTCTAAGTTTGAATATGTATCTATTAGTTGATACAGCACTTTGGTTTCATGTGTGCTAGGATAAAGTTTGATCATTTTCAGTTTAGGGGTTTGTTAGTGTGATTACAGTTCGCTGTGTACATTGGAAAGTTGTAGCATTTTCTTAGTTGCTGTTCTGGTTGGTAATTTGGGGTCAGAAATAAGCTAATGAAAGATATTTGTCATGTTTTCGATGAATTTTGCGGTTAAGAGTGAGATCAAAGGCTTTGTTCCTGGTGTGGAGTTGAGTTGTGATGTTGGGATAGGCATACGGTAATGTGGGTATTGGTTGCGTCCAAGCTAGTTGGCTGAATCAGGAGAAAATCATGGGGAGGTAGTGGTCCATGTAGTGAGGCAGTACAGTGGTAGCAGTGTGCAAGACCGTCAGTCTCAGGTTGTAGGGTGATTGAAATCTTTGGATGGCCATATAGCCACGTGAGCTCTGGCTGGATTCTTACTTTGAGTGCCTAATAGAATCACAGTCATTTGTTGTACTTCTTTGTGGTGTTTTAGCATGGCCATATTCCTTAATGCAAATGCAGATTGACACTCTTAAGTAGAATTGACTGAACCTTCCTATTTGGGGACATTGCGACTTCACATCACTGCATCCAATTAAGTGTTTATGTCATGTGACCTTGGGTTAGATACTCAAATTTTGAGTTAAGACTTGTCTCTTGTGACCTTTGGAGACAAATTTCTCACTGCTGAATGATCTATGCTGCATTAGATCACCAGGTGTTACATCTATATATGCAAGGAATCTATTCAAGCATAATGCAGTTAATGGACGCCCTTAACAGAATGGCTGAAGATCATAAGCTTTAAGCTAAAAAGCGCAACAGTTACGATAGTGTTGGAGTCATGAGATGCCCAACCCTTTACACAGACACATAAATAGAAGGGGGATCTTTTTGTTTATTTGCTCTGTTGGCATATCTTGATAATTACTTAAAAATGCATGTATGAACAGGCTAGTACTTGTTGGGAAAGTTGCAAGTTTGGTCCGACTAGGTAGGGGGTTGTCCACTTTTGATCCTATGGTTTACGAGTTTGATAGTACCAAAAGCCTAATGGCAACGAGACGTGCTGACCGCGTGCTGTTAGTCAAAAGGTCTTGGAGGGAAAAAGTCGGACTGCACATGCTGGAAGTTGGTTTTTGGAGGGAAAATTGGTGACAAAACATCATTTTTGCCCACTTTATGTACTTTAAATAGAGTCAAACCCTAGATGCACCGCAATAAAAGGAAACCTTCATTCAAGGGGAGAGAATCTCTCAGTCATACGAGAGAATTTCTTTTCCGTGTGTAGATGTATCTTGGACAACTACTCTATCTAGTGGGACCAAAAGTGCAATTTTGCCTATTTGTTGAGAAGCATCTATCAGCTTCTTGAATATGATTACAAAATTGACGACAATCTACAGGACAATGATGGGTTTCATTGTAAGAGCTGATACTTGTAAATTGGTAATTTGTTTAAGTGATGTATAAATATATATGGGTTCATGCTGTTTTATGCATGGATAATGAAGGAAATTATCTAGAAGAAAGAAGCCAAATGTCTTAGTTATGTTTTCTGGTCTACATCCATTGGCTGAGTGCCCTAAATGCAGAACACCATCATATTTTCTATTTCGTGAAACTTGTAATGTCTCTCATCTTACTCATTGGTCTAACCATGGGCTTTCTTAAAATGATTTAGCAGTTCGTCGAATCAAATCAGACATGTCACATGTACTGTGACCTTGTAACTATATCGAAGCAATTAGCTTCTGGTTCCTTCCGCATACCATTCTTCATTAATCTGCTTTCTTGTTACTACCATGGTGAAACTGATGTTCTGCTTGATGTTTGCTGATGTCAGGTAGTTTACATGGCTATTGTTGGATCATTCCCATTCAACTCCTTTCTTTCAGGGGTTCTTTCATGCGTGGGAACTGCGGTCCTTGCCGGTAAGTTTATTGCATGACTATTTCTTTTGTGCCAAAATATTTATTGGATCTATGGAGTCTGAGACTGTCAGACTGTTGCTTTCTTTGGTGACAGTTAGTCTTCGGATTCAAGTAAACAAAGAAAACAAGGAATTCAAGGTAATGCTTCTCAGAGTAAATTCTCTGTCCCACCAATAGATCAGTATCGATCTTCTGTTGTTTGACATGGAGAATTATGAAAAGTTTTAATCTTTAAAAATTGCTGTTTTGGTTTTCGAATTACTTAATTTATTAATTCAACTGTTGGCATTTGTACTTTTTGGAAGTATTAAGCTAAAATACTTGGCTGTGAAGATAGGTCTACCTTTGTTAGACTTCATCTAACTATTGAGCATGAAACCTGGAACTTCTGGCTTTTCCTTTTTGAGAAGATAAAAAGGAAATTGTTCTGTGTCTCGTAGTCATAGCAGCAGACTGGTTAAAGTCAGATCAGTGTAGCAACCATATTGGTTAATACTACAGAAGGGAAGTGTGACTACAAGCAATATTATCACATTTGAGTCTTCCCAGGTTTTTTAGTTGAAGTCTTGCTTGGTCGCCATTATCACTTGATTTTGTGTCCGCTATTTGCAGGATTTACCTCCAGAGCGTGCTTTTGCGGATTTTGTTCTCTGCAATTTGGTACTTCATTTGGTTATCATGAACTTCTTGGGATAAGTCAATGTTCTGCAAAAGAAACAAGCTTCTCCAGATTCAGATGGTACTCTGTGATGCAACCAGGCGGTTTGACAGCATTTTTCATGCACTTAATTTAAAGTTCTATCCCTTGCTGAGGTTGATACAGGAAAAAAGGGCGTTGGCCCATAACTGATATAGACTTTCAATGCTGAAGCCTGAATCATGCTATACAGTTTAATCTTTTTATCTTTTTTGGTAGGCGGGAAATCTACTTGACGATTTTAATAAGATGAAACAGGAAGGCTGTTTTACTGGAGTTGTGCATTTGAGGGTCTTAATTATTAAATATTAGTTATTGTGGTGTGCATGTAGTAAATACATTTTTATTTTAAAAATATATTACAAATAAGCCCATAAGGCCAGAAAAGTTGCGATTTCCGATTACCAATTTTTGTTGAATTGTTAATTGAAGGAACATGTCCAACAAGCAATATTTGCAAGTTCCCTTTCCTGTAAGAGATTCGTCCCAAAGGACTCAAGTCCCAGATATCCTAAATAAGATTTTTTGTTCGCATCAAATAGCGCCATTTGTGGGAACACAAAATTAAGACGTGAGATCAATAAAAATACTGAACGGTGGAACAAAGAAGCGAGAAAGGTTGTTAACACCTTGGCTGGAGACAACCAAGTTTTATAGATAGTGTAGGGGCACCATTAGCTCCCGCCGGGTGCACTGTTGGAGATTCTTCTTGCCTCGTTGCAAATGCTGACCCTCCATGCAACAAACATTTCTTCTGACATCTCTTTTGGGAGATTGTCCCCACTACAATTGGAAACCATGTGACAGATTATTGCCTCTGCAATACTAGTATAATTGGCAGAGAAAGAGAAATCCTAGCCCGAGGACCGCCACTTCTCTTGGAGACTAGAGCCTTCCCTTTCAGTTGTAGGAGGAAGCTCCCCCTCAAGGGGTAGCTCGCCTGGAATGCTTGCAGAAGGGACTCCAGGATATGCAAAATCATGTGATGGGGGTCCCACTCGAATAACAGAGTGACATCCCTTTTATTGAGAAGCTCATGGCCGATGAGCTCCCTCCCAATTGCACTATAGCAGAGTATGATGCTGCCACAGGCCTGCAGGAGCATTTATCCTAGTTTGAGAATGCAACTATTTTACATAGTTACACAGATAGGATCAAAGTCTAGTGTTCATCACCACCTTTGCATTCCATTATTTAATATTTATTTAATTAGTCTAATTAAAATAAAATATTCCAAACATATATTCCAAACAAACATAGCTGTTTCAAAGTATTTTTCAATGGGAGGTCCAAATTGTGTTCCAATGCTCGTTCCAAAATGTATCACTCGGATATATACAATAATCATGCCAAAAAATGTATTTCTAAAGGAGTGGGAACATTCATCTTTCTCACATTCAAATTTATGTACTTAGTATTACAATGACGATTCCAATATATATATATATATAAAGAAACCATTCCAAATAGAAAAGAAACATTAAAAAAATTATATTTTTAGATAGTCAGACGTATTTAGGAACAATAGATGAATAAGAGGTGCTAAATTCATTACTAATTAGGAACGATCACCGCCCAACGATTCCAAATAATTAGGAATATCGTTTATTACGACGAAAAGGCTCTCCTTTTGTGGCCATTCCAAACTCCGGTCCAACAGTGTTCAACTAGTATTTTCTCATTCCAAAAAAAAAAAAAAAAAAATTCCTAAACCCGTTCCAAATACCACTTCGTTTTTGTAGTGAAATGCTAATGACTCTCATAATTTTGCTGAAAAAAACATCACATGTACTGTACATGTGATATTTTATAAGGGCAATATATGGGTACAATTTCACATGTATAGTACATGTGATGATTTTATCAACAGAAAAATCGGCCAGAAAACAGTCATATATGACAATGGACACAATTTTACAAAGTTGAGATGATAAATTGACAAAAAAAAAAAAAAAAAAAATAAGAAAATATAAAAACAGATATAATTTAAATAGTAAAATATTATTTACCCTAAAGAATTTTAGTAGTTATTAAGCAACCGCTTAAAGTTCAAATAGTAAAATGTAACTTACCCTAGAGAATATTAGGACTTAATTATGCAACTACTAATATTAAGCATCGCAAGTTTAACTTTTTGCAGTATACTTAGTTAAACATAAATGGCAAAAAGAATTTTTTCGTACTCTAACTTTGGTCTGAATTCATTTTGGTCATTTATTTTTGAAAATGTTAGATTTAGTTCTTTATTTATCTATTTTGCGTAGATTTGGTCATTTAGTCTAATTTATGACACTTTTGCCCTTTTATGATAGATGCTATTAGTCCAATTCTAACTAATGCTCTAAGTGTAATATAAATAAATATTTTTTTTAATAAATCTCGACTCCTATACCATTCTAGGCGAGTATTAGCTACGAAATACAAAATGAATGGATATACAAGGACTAAAATTGCTCTTGAAAGTTGTATAGGGGTAAAATTATCCTAAATTGGGTCAAAGGACTAAAATTAAGCAATTCTGAAAGTTATTGGAGTAAACCTAAAATGTGTAAATTTATAGGACTAAAATTAATAGCAGGCAAATTTATAGGACTAAACAAATAATTTTTCCAACATAAATAGATAAACTATCCACATTTTCTTAGAATAAATTAATTTTGGTCCCACTACAAGAAAATGACTCAATAGTAATAAAAAATAATTAACATCGAGTTACTTAACAAATAAAAATTCTTGTTGAATCTATATTATTTATTAATACAAGAAATTCAATTTCTAATGTATTTAGCAACTTGCTAATGAATTTAGCATTGAATTGTTCAAAAATTATATATCAAATAATTTAGATCAATTAGCAGCAAGAAACTTTACTTGATAATTAGTTCGATACTGATTTTATCATCAAAATTTTTCATTGTTGGTCATTTTCTTGTAGTGTCCTATAATTATAATCTTTTGCCATTTTGGTCCTGCAACTTACTAGGATCGTAAAATCTTGTATGTTTTTTAATTTTCATGATTTTCGAGACAAATTTGGCTGGAATTTTCATCACTTTCCTCCTAATTCTATACATTCCGGCCAATTTTCTCTTAAAATCACAAAAATCAAAACATGCAATACTAAATCGCCAAATAATTATAGTTACAAGATTAAAAATACAATCCAACCTTTTCTTAGCGTATTTGAATTAGATACTCAGAATTTTGCAATATCATTCTTTCTATTTGAACCCAAGATCAGTAGACAATATATCTTACAAGGAACAAATCCAGCCAATCCATACAAATGAAGAGGTGTATATATATATTATTTATCTCAAGATGATGAAGAAAAAGATTGTTCGACAATGACGTTGTGACGACGTTGAAGCCAATGCACAGACACAGAGTGTTCCTTTTCACTAACCAAAGGGGTGGGGGGGGGGGGGAGGGTTTTATATTGTTCATCTATGTCTTCACAACTAGAATCCAACTACATACATGAAAACTTTGTTGATATCTTCGCTGCTGAGACTTTGTCCCATTTCCCACTAAGCCCATCCCCAATTTTGAACCAGTCTTCATCTTCTCTTGCTGCACATATATCTTTCTCTTTCTATCAACTTTGTATTTTACCTTTAAATGTTAATAGTGTCATGGCCACTGAGCTCGGGCTCGAACCCTTGACTCAGTTCCAAAAATCAAACCAAATTCAAACACAATTTATCTCCCAGTACTCACCAAGCATTGATGTGGAACAACAAGCAAATGTCCGACGACGATGATTCTTGGAAGTCCGGGCGTTCAAGGAGGATACAACGGGCAATGTATTGGGATGCACATGGCCGCCACGGTCTTACATGTGCACGTTCTGCCGGAGGGAGTTTCAGTCCGCACAAGCCCTCGGCGGTCACATGAATGTGCACCGGCGGGATCGTGCTAGGCTACAAGAAGAGCCGGCACTTCCCCTCTCCAACCGTTGCTAAAGCGCCATCCTCGTCCCACCTACTTATCCCAACAGGCCATGAATTCCTTGCTAATGGATTCTGCCTTCTCTACCCCTTACCTAACCATAACACAATCCTAATCCCTACTCGACCCACAGAGTTTCCATCTCCCCTCCTTCCCATCTCACACTTGGCGTTGAATAAACCTAGCGAAGCTCCTCCGATGCCTGCCAACAGCCTCGTTTCTTCCCTATGTCACTCTAGCAACACGGAGCCTCAGCATCTAACTATAGCAACGACAACTACCGCGACAACGATGAAAACGACAAAGATTCAGCCACCGAAGAGCTCGATCTAGAACTTCGTCTGGGACGACGACGCCTCCAAGGCCTTGATGAACATAATAAAAATGTACTGTTCTTCACTTGTAAGCCATTTTTTTTTCCTGTTTCTTGCAAGATATACATATCCTAATTCTGTCAAAATTAGCTTCTGATCTTTCCTAGCATTGCTTCATTTATCCATCTTGTTTGTTTTGGTAACTTTTGGAGTAGCCAAAAGAGGATTGGTACGAGCAAGAATGAATGTCGAAAAAGAAAAAGAAAGATGGTAGCTAGGGTTAGCAGTACATCATCAGTTGATAAAGGTTGCAGTGCAGTGTCATTTTCAACATTGAATTCTGAGCAGATATATATGTCTGGACGTGGATTTCCGCAGGGATTATTAAGGAAACGTACATATAACGTTTGGCCGCTTTCTGTCTCTCACCATGCATATTATAATTGCACCACATGTATACCCTTGCCTACTTACTTGAGTTCATGCCTAAATTTTTTCAAATTTTGAGGCCCAAACTGCTAAGAAAAATACAATTTTGGTTCTATAACAATGCGAGATTTGATCCTCTTTGATTTTGAGTTCGCAAGTACGGGCTATATCGTGGAAAATTAGTCCATGCATGCTTGGCACGTGACCCTTTACTCCTGGGATTTTTAAATTTTCGGCAAATTTTGTTGACATGATATTTTTGCCATATAGATTAAATGTGCCGCCCATTATTAAAGGATTAGACTTGCATTTTTTTGTGTTCCTAGTCACGTCAGTTCGAAAAAATTAAAGTTTGACAAATTTACTAGGTTACATGTAAGTCATGTGATGATTTGCGTACAATTTAATTTTTTTCGATGAGATTTGAACTATATGTACTTTTTTTTTTTTTTTTAATAATTAGAATCGTCAATTATAGTTGCCAAATTGGACATCTCTAAAAATATTAGCACCCTATAGTTAGTAGCACAAAATTGTTATTTTAATTAACCCAAATTTCAACCCCTTTTAGAAAAAAAGAGATTTTACATTAAGATTGGAATGCAAGTTCGATTCAAGATTATAAAACTCAAGTTTTGTTCATTGTAGTCGAGCCTAGTCAAAATTCAAGTCAAAAGTCATGAATCATTTTGTAATTCTAAGTATGATATTAGTGTTACTTATTATCCTAAATATCTTTTTATTATTTTTATATTGCCACACATATAATTAAAATAAAATTTAAAGTTATTGATAATTGTGACAATAACAACAAATATATATATACTAGTAAGACCTAGTTTAATTGACAAACTGAAACCCCATAACCTTACAGGTCATGGGTTCGAATCTTGCTATATACATGGAATGTTGTTCTATTGTATAGTAGACGTTGTCTACTGTAATAGTAGGGCATTATTTATATTTTATTTATCTGATATTATTGATAATGATTTCAATAAGTAAATTTTACCCTTTTCAATATTGTTTTCCCTTCCATAATCTTTTTTGCCATATTTTTGATGGGTGAAAAAAATATTTCTGCTATTTCTTAGTTACTTTTTTATCCAACGGGCTCTGACAGAATTTTTGAAATTGTAGGTCGCTGACTGTCATATGGCCAAACTTCAAAGGGTATGCAGAGATAAATTCCCATTTGTTAAAATTGTTGGTATGGTTATTAGTTTAATTATAATATATATTATTATATATAATAGTAATTTAGTTTTTACATGGATGTTGTTTATTATCATTACAAAAATAGCAATATTATGTTTAATATATATATATAATTATTATGTTGTTACAGATTGAGAGGACTTTTCAATGGCATAAATTAAAAGAAAAAAAAAAAAAAGCAACATGCCCCCATTCCAAATTATGGAGGGGAAATCAAAATTCTCGTCCCATATATCACGTGCGTTGTACGAATAGAAATATATATTTAGAGAATAATGTACGTATTACTTGTTAATTAACTATAAAATATTAATTTTATAATTTTATTTATATTTATAGCATTGAAATATTTAGTATATACAATTATATTTTTAGAAAAAAATAAAAATAATTATTTTAATTGATGAGGGGAGTCTTGTTTTTTGTAATTCATATTACACTTATAAATTTTATTGATATATAGTGTTAAATAAAAAAAAATTCAATCGTTAAAATTGAAATTTGTATTTTGTTTTTACTAGTTATTATGTTTAATTTTGTATGGGTACAAACTAATGCGAAAGTAAAAATATATATAAAATTTAATATTGAAATAAATTAATTAGTCAGAGTTCGTTATTTTTGCATTCTTTACAAGAAATTTCAATTTAATAAAATTGATCATGTTATTGTTTTACGTCCATTATATTATGAAAAAAACTTACAATTTCAAAATGATCTAATATTATTATTAAAATAAAATTAATAAGTTGGAAGTCACTCAATTTAATTTTTTCAACAACATTTTTAATTTAATAAATTTGCGGATTTTTGTATTGTATTGTTATACTTGTTTGAAGTTTGGATTAGTATTACATGTTACTCATATATGCTATGTATTTTAAATTTAGTAATTATTTTTTTTATAAATATTTTAGATTTTTCTTAGCAAATTAAGTATGTTAGAATATTATTTGCTCATTTATATTCTAGTTAGATATATTATTCATCTTCTACTTAGTAATTTAGATGAATTAGAAATACCAAATATTTTTCTTTTATGATAGAATTAAGTATTATAGTTGTTCCCTTAAGTTTCGTTTAGATTATTTTTAGTCTTTCAAATGCATTTCTTGAAGCAAGAATTTCCAAATATTAGTTTTTGTCTCAAATTAGTCCCTCTAATGATATTATAATTAAGGATGAAATGGTCAGTTTAGGTTTATTTTTTTTATTACTTTAATTCTTTATTAAATTGTCAAATTAATTATTTATTCGGATGGAAAAAGTCGAGGCCTACCGAATATTGTCGGAAATTTGGAGAATGGCGTATTGAAACTCCGAAAAGCACAAAAATATATGATGGCTTGTGTAACTTGTTTGTGGTTTGATATAATATAATGAGAGGGTTAGAATTACACATGAAGTACTAAATAAATATTATATGTGAACTAACTGTTGGAGCAAATAATATAATATCTATACTAATATAAAAAGGAAAGAGGTTCCATACTCACAAACGGCGGTTAGTGACACCGCCGCACCAATTTTTTTTGTAAAGTCAAAAATGCCCTTTAAGTAATAAGATAACTAACTATAATTCCACTTTCCAAATTATATAATTAATAAATTAGTTTTCTTTTTAATGTCAAGTATTGATTTGTATATTTTGCTCTTATTTATAATATACTTTAAAATATAAAAAATTATTTATTATATGCACGCAAGAATAGCGTGCCACAACTGCTAGTGTTGTAATAAATAAACTTGTTTAAGCTAAAATAATTTTTCTCCCTTAGAAATGTATAAATCCATTCCTTAAATAGTTAAAAAATTTGTAAATCTTGACTGAAGAAAATTTTTGTAGAAGTACAACTGTGGGACAAAAACATGACTTTGGAGGTGGAACACAGATTAGGCGTGGTCTGGTCTATGCGTGCGTTGAAACTCTGCATTGAAGAACACGGCCATATTACACAACTCAGTCCGACGTGAAACTTTTAATTTGATTTGAAGGCAGAATGTGCTCATTTGGAGAGTGCGCCTGTGTCAGAGAGCATGAATAGGCCATGTTTTATATATGTATATAAATACATAATGACAAAATAATCCCTATAGACTAAACCTACACTGGTTATATGACCATTTTTCGGTCCTATTTTCGTCGAAAAATGGTTAGAGAATTGATTTGAGATAAAAACTAAAGTTTAGAGATGCTAAATTAAGAAATTTTTTTTAGGAATTAAAGAGATCCGAAATACAAACTTAAGTATCAACTATAATATATATGTATATATATATATTTATATAATTAATTTTTATTTATTATTGAAAAAGTACTTATGTAAGGGTACAAAATATATTTTCACAATAGAAATAAACACTTAATAGATTTTCACTTTATATATGTAATCATAATCATAAATTGCATTTATTTGTATTATTTTATCTCTCGTATATCATGATAAAAAAATGAAAGTAAGTAAAAGTACTATCTTAAACATAATTTATAATACTAATCATAAAAATAAAATCAATTAGTTAGAAGTTACTCATAGTAAAATTCGAAACCACTTCTAATTTAATAAGATTGCTAACTTTTACTTAATATGATATGAATTCTTTATTTTTTATTTTTGAAATTAGACTTTTATTTTAATTTTATATATTATTTAGGCACAATTTCATTTTAAATGTCACTATGACTTGGTATATTAATTTTTTCTTAGGCGTAGTTAAAAATGTCTTCTAACAAATTAACCCTGCGAGTAGAAATATATTTACCTATATATTCTTTTCAATTGGATGTATTTATTTGTCTAAATAGTTTAGAGGTGTTAGGAATATTAAATAGTTTTTTTTCATAGAATATTATTCATTTTTTAATTAATTTAATTTAATTAAAAATATAATTAAGTAAAGAATGTGAATGTATTTTCATAACGAGAAATAAACACATAGAATTCACACTTTTATATATAAAATACAGATTATTTACGAAATATCAAATTAACATACCCATTAAATTTCAGTTTGTAGGGAAAATTAACGTTTGATTTCTTTGTGGAAAAGTTTTGGAGGAAATGTATAATGTTCAGTGGAGGAAAATTAAACTAGATGCTGAAAGTTAATTAGGCTTTAAAGGCTATAATTCCAAATTCTTATTCGGATTAGATTTGGCCGAATCAAATCAATCAGAGCAAGTATATTATATTTATTATATAATTTCTCATTTTTTCTGAATTGTACACCAATCACACGGCAAGTATATTGCACTTGCCATATGATTGGTTCAGGTTCGATCAAACCGATTTGTATTATAATTTCCCTCTTCTTTTTCATTATATATAATTCGGTCTCCTTTTTTCTTTCTATAATCCCAGCTGCTTCATTTGATTTGAAAGTTTGAGTTTGATATAATTGATTTCGGGTTTCAAGAGAATTTGGGAAGGTATGATTTAGGGTTCTTCTTACAGTTATGTACCTTATAAATCAACTTATGGTGGAAAATTGTTTTTTTTTTTTTTTGTAATTTAGGGTCTTTTCACTTTTGACCTTATTGATTACGTGATTCTCATTTTTGGTCCAATAATTTTACAAAAATAACAATTTTGGTCCCATGACGCCTTTTCGTTATAAGATGCTTAACGAAAAAGGTCGTGTAAAGACTCTAAGCTGTGATTCTCTAACTGTCACATACTAAGCACGTGATATTTTTTTAAAATATACAATAAAAATGTGTTGTGGGATCAAAATGACTACTTTTTACTAGTTACAGGACCAAAAGTGATAATTCCGTAACTAATAACACCAAAAGTAAAAATGCCATAAATTACGAGATGAAAAGTGTCATTTCCCTCTAAACTCTAACCGTATAGTCATATGTGAATTTTCCCTCCAACTTAAAAATTTAATGGCCATGCGACTTGTGTCTGCTTTTTGCCGTAAAATATCTAAAGAGAGTTGGAAGGAGGACGTAATAAGAGTAATTTTTTAAAATATAAAGTTAAATAATTTGGTATTCTCGTAAATAATGGGACTAAACGTACATACACTAATTTATGCAACGAAAAATACAATTATCCTTTACGCACAAGTCGAGAATTTAACTGTCAAATAATTTACACGTAGTTTTTGCTGTAAAAAATCTAATAAAAATTGGAAGGAGGACGCAATATGAATAATTTTTTAAAATATATGACTGAGTAATTGATATTCTCTTAAATAATGGGACTAAAACGTACAAACTTTAACTTATGCAACGAAAATACAATTACCCCTTACACGACACAACCCACAAATTTGGTTTAAATATAATTTTGGTTATGTAATTTGGCACTTTACTATTTTTATTCTTTATTTTTTTGGAATTGTAAAAAAAGTCCTGTAATATTTTGGCATTTCGTAATTTTGATCCTTTCGGTGTTGGATTTTGCAAAAGTCATCGGAACAAATCATGTGTTCCCTATGTGATTCATTTAAATTGGAGCATTTATTTTGATTGGTTCATTTTTGTCAATATGCACGAAAAAAGAGAAAAAAAAAAACATGACATATAATTTATTTCGATAATTTTTTACAAAATCCAACATCGAAAAGATCAAAATTGCGAAATATAAAAAAGTTGCACTATTTTTTTACGGCCTAAAAAAGACAGAATAAAAATGCCAAGAGCACATGATTTATTCCCAACAGTGGTGCAATGGCCATTTTCAAATCTATTTTCCCAAATATTGTTTCAAACAAACCCAACTAACCCTGCGTTGAAGAAATACGGTGGCTTTAATTGGGGGAAATAATTAAAAAAATGCAGAAAAAAAGAAAAATTATAGAAATGGGTTGATTGAAAAGTGTTAAAGAAATAGGCAAAACCGCGTTGTGAAATCGCGGTTAGCCAATTTTTGGCTTAAATTTTTTTTTCACCGGTGCAAGGACCGGTGCGGAAATAATTGCAGAACTGCGATGTCAAATTGCGGTTCTAGCAATTTTTTTTAAAAAAAAAGGCGATGCTGCATCACAGCAGGCGAAGCCTGCTGTGATGCAGTAAAATTAACAGAGCCGCGTTGACTAAAAGCGGCTCTGTTAATTTAATAAATGTTATTTTTGCGCAGGCTGCTGTCAAATCTGGTCAGAGCCGCGTTGACTCAACGCGGCTCTGACTGCATGCATGGGTCAAATCACAATAAATTCGGGCAATTACCACCATCAACCGAACTCACCCCTTATTTAAAGGGGGAGGTGGCCTCCAAATTTTTATTGTGAGGGAAAATTTTGTTGTGAAGTAAAAAAATTTTAGTAGTGAAATTATGGTAAATTTTGGTCCAATTGATACTAGTGTATTATACGGACAAGCAAATCATCGGTCTGAAGATGTGCTTGGAGATCCGGATACTACTTTAACTGTACGTCGTGGTGATATATCTTTTTTTCGTGTTCTGCAACTTGTTCCACGTCACATTCGTGTTCTACAAGTGTTACAAAATATGGGTTTTTTAGGAATTTTACAGTGTGGTCACATTGAAATTGACACACACTTAATCACTGCATTAGTCGAGAGATAGCGCCTCGAGACGCATACTTTCCATTTTTCAGTTGGAGAAGCAACCGTAACGCTACAAGACATCTCCATCATCTGGGTCCTTCCGATTGAAGGTAACCTTATTACTGGAGTTGATATAAAATGGATGACTCAACAGTGGCAAAATTATTGTCATCAATGGTTGGGGTTCCGTCCAAATGAGAATGCTTTTAAAACACTCCAGAATTTCAGCATTACTCGACTGGTTGCTCAACAATACATGTGACGATGATAGCCCAATATATTTGGCATGTGTTTGTTATGTGCATTATTGGTGGGATATTGTGTTCCGATGCTACAGGTAACACCGTGTCATTATTGTATCTACGGCATATGAAAATTATTGATGAGGAACGTCCCTCAAACTGGGGTACAGTAGTGTTGGCATATTTATATCGGGAGCTTTGTATGGCATCACAACGTGGAAAAACTAATATTGGCGGTGTTATGCAGTTATTACAAATATGGGCATGGTCACGCATAATAACACTTGCACCGATTCCCTCGAATAATGCAATCGATCTGAACAACAGTGATGACCCAACACTACCCATTCCTCCATATGTTGCACGGTATGTATACTTGTATTTAGAGTAATAATTTTATTTTCAATTGTATTTATATAAATTTTTGCTTTTAGGTGGTTGTACCATATATCTCGCAAGCATACTGCCCACAATGCCATACGTATTATAAGAAATACGTTAGAAAATGAGGTACTGATTCTAATATTTTTTATGAAGACTATTTTTTTTATGTGAAAACAGTTGTATTAATGAGGTTCGTTTAATATTTATTTATTTCCCCATATAATGGTGACGCACTCGATATACATTCACTACCACTTTTTGCAACTCGTACACCATAGAATATACGATGCTCGTTAATTCATTATTCGATTGTGGAGATGCATCATCCGGAATGGGTTTTCCGACAATTTGGCATGGTCCAAGATATCCCCCCTAACCCTCTGATCAGTGAAAGACGTTTACAGAATCGATAGGCGGGGACGTCACGGGGAGGATTGGGCAGCATTTCATAGAGACTATATTGTAAAATGGAAATGAACCAATGTTGGTCGTTTGTCCTGAAATTGTGAATGATCGAGGTACCGTTCCTAATTATATGAACTGGTATCACCAAATTACTCGTGTTCAAATTTCTCATAATATTGGCTCAACAGACATTACTGGTTATCGTCCCACTGACACTCGTGATTGGGAATATGTGGTAAGCACACTATGTGTATTTTGGTAATCACTATTTTTTTAAACATACCCGTTGTAGTGTAATATTTTTTCTGACAGTACAACAGGATGGAGCAACTTGTGCTAGATTGTGATAATTCCGGAGACGATATCTAGTCTAAGAGAAACTCGCACTAGAAATCGTGCAATTGGACGGGACATGATGACTTTTTGGAGTGCAAGATATCCGAGTGTGCGTGGCGGTCCCGCAGGTGATGAGGCTACACTCGAGTGGTCCATCAAATGTCTACAATGAGGCTGGTCCATCAAATGTCTACAGTGAGGCTGGTCCATCAAATGTCTACAATGAGGCTGGTCCATCCAATTTCTTTACTCCCGCTGGTCCATCATATGTTTACACTTCGGATATGCCATTTGTCTCTGAAGACTATGCACATAACATCCATCCAGCGACACCAAGACATCTTGGGATATCACCAGTGCCATTTGATGGCTCGGATTTAAACACACCCATAGAAGAGCCGTAGGATATTCATCCCCGTCGGAACAGACGACGCGTTGTGGCACTGGGGAACATTACTAGTTTTGTAGAATATTTCTATGTATTGAACATATGATTTATGCAAAAGCTTTTCATTTATTGCATATTAACTACTACTACAATCATAGAGTTATTACATTGATTCTAAACTTGACGAGATTGATATTGTTAGCGAGCATGTGCTTGTGGTCGATCCATTTCATTTGGTATCCGCGTCGAAACATATCTGCCTGGTCCTCGGCGAGCTCGTACCGCCGGATTATGCACAAGTTCAAAGTCAACGGGATCCCAATACTCGTCCCCATATAATGGCTCAAACCTCCCTTGATATGTCTTTCTATATGCTCGAATACTATAATATTGAGGAATAAAATTTGAAGCATTTACCCCAAAATGTCGGCTTACCTGAATGGCATGTGAACAAGGAATCCCATGTGTTCCCCACTTGCCAAAGGAACACGTCTTATGCTTCAACTTAACTACATAAGTATGCGAACCCTGACCAGTCAAGCTTAATGTTAGAACGGATGCAGATTGTTGATTATAATCAAATTTTTGAACAATGTGATGTAACGCTTCTGCTTATCGGGTCTCGAATATTCTAAAAGCAAAATCAACCCACTGTTGATTAGCATTTAGCATGCGGTGACAATGTGTTGTGCGCTCCAGAAAATAGCGTACTGGCCGATGAAATGTGATTTGTACAATCGCAACTATCGGTAAGCGTCTGGCACTTTTTAACACTCCGTTCACACACTCCGACATATTTGTAGTTAAGATACTCGTGTGCCAGCCACCATCGTGGGATAACGTCCACTGGGTCTTGTCAATCATCCCCAACCAATTATATGCTTCCTCGTTCAATTCTCTAATCTCTGTCATAATTTGTTCAAACTTACGAGCATTCACCTCTGCACCAGCCCTCCAACAAAGGTCCTTCAACCGAATCGATGAACCCCACGAGGAAATTTGAATGCCGGAACATAATTGATTCCACTGATCAAGCCACTGTGACGATCTGAAATTAGACAAACTCGATCATCATCATTTGGCAGTAAATGTTTGGCCAGCATTTCCAGGAACCATCGCCATGAAGCTAATGATTCTTCATCCACAAGCGCGAATGCTAACGGAAGTACCTGCTGATTTGCATGTAAAGTCACGGCCTCCAATAACTTATGCTTGTATTTCGTGTACAAATGGGTTCCGTCTACACTTATAACATTTCGACACCAACGGAATCCCTCTATACACGGTCTGAAAGCCCAAAACACATAATGCAACATTTGGACACCTGGTCTGTCTGTGTCCAAGTTCAACCACTTAACAACGGTCCCCGGATTCAATTTCTGCACAAATGCCATAAATCTTGGCAACTTCTGAACAGAACTCTCCCACGTACCATAAATTTGTTCTCTAGCTGCTTTCAAAGATTGCCACGCCTTATGATAAGATATTTCAAAACCGAATTGATCTTTCACATTTTGTTGGACAAATTTAATATCATAAGCCAGGTCTTGACGAACCATCCCCAGCAAATGTGTGGCAATCATATTTTTACTCAAGTTACCATGATCAACAGGAATCTCATTCATTAGGCATGTATTGGTCCGGCGTACTTGGTAATTTTGAATAAACCCATGTTCGACTGGAATATCCCTCTTTGCATCCAACTGCAGCCAGTCTGCTGGTCATATTTGCAAGCAACCTTCCACAATTTTGGCTTGCTCTTAACCACTCGGTATTTTCGTTGGGCAAATCGAACCGAAAAATCCTGAACACTTGCTTTCAAATGATCCTTACTCTTGAAAACCATTCCGAGTGCGAGCTCCCCAGTGTTTGAATCATAAAAATTACCCCAAGCACCAGTAGGGATATCGATTGAGTCGGCAGGTACCTCTGGATGCATAGCCTCAAAAAATGGAATAACCGAATATAGGTTAGTCGGTTCGCAAGCGACAAGCATGTTCAAATCAAAGTGGCCTTGTCTTGGTTTGTTGGACCATTTGCATTATTCCCGAGCACATCCATCATAACTTCAATGCTGACCTCATCATTATTTTCAGGATTATTTGTAGTTAGGCCCTCTACTTCAACTTCATCTGGTTCTGAGTCCACATGCTCATTATTTAAGAAACTGTCTGCTTCAGGCTCGTCATCTTGTTCATTGCTCACAGATGTACCTGCATGTGAAGATGTACCTACATAATTTGATGGACCTGCAAATGAAGATGGATCTACATAATCTGATGGAGTTGCATATGAAGATGGACCTGGATAATCGTCATTAATTCCAAACCTACCCATTGATTGTGTTACTATTGGCACACTAGACAATTCTTGGGTTAACATAGACATATATGTACCCCATTCACTAACAGCCGGGTCATCTGGTACAACCATTTCACGAATTTTCTCAGCTTGGACAAAAATATCAATCGACACATATCCTGTCATCAGATTGAAAAAATATTGCAAATCTCGATCCTTCTTAATTGGCATCACCGCCTCCTTCATTTGTCCAAAATTCAATGTTATGTATTTAAAATGTATTTGTAACTTAAAATCATTCCTACTAAATCCAAGTTCTTCATACAACATTAATTCTAGCTCAACAAATGTGGTAGTACGAGATATGTTTATAAATCCTATCGGAGGACGATCATAACCTACATAATCATTCGAAATAATCCATTGACCTCCAAAATATATAACAACATCAACAGTGTTTGCTCCGCCATAACTTCACAATAAAATAAAATACATATAAAAATTATATATTTAACACTATTATAATAATAAAATTAAAATGCATAAATAACAAGAAATTTTAATAAAAAAACTTACTTGACTTTTTAATCGTAAATCTTCCACACGGTTACAATATCACAAGAGAGAATTTTTGTTGCTGGAGAACAAAAATAACACTGAGTAGAAAATAATAAAAATGGAACACCGAACATTTATACACAAAAAACCCGCGATAAATTATCACGGTTTTATTCAAAACAAATACAGGAAAGCGTGCTTAAAGCAGCCTGCTCAAAGCAGGCTGCTTTAAATTTTTTTTGTATTAGTGTCAGAGCCGCGTTCAGTCAACGCGGCTCTGACACGTGCAGCAGCCTGCTCCAAGTAGGCTGCTGGTCGTTAATTAAATTAACAGAGCCGCGTTTAGTCAACGCGGCTCTGTTAATTTTACTGCATCGCTTTGCCTGCTGTGATGCAGCATCGCCTTTTTTTTTTTTTTTTTAAAAATTGCTAGAACCGCGATTTGACATCGCGGTTCTGCAATTATTTCCGCACCAGTCCTTGCACCGATGAAATTTTTTTTTTAAGCCAAAAATTGGCTAACCGCGATTTCACAACGCGGTTTTGCCTATTTCTTTAACACTTTTTCAATCAACTCATTTCTATAATTTTTCTTTTTTTTCTGCATTTTTTTAATTATTTCCCCTTAATTGTTCTCCTGACTCACTCCTCGAAATCCGCGCACACACACATTGGCCTTCCATTCAGTGAAAACTGACTGCTGTTTTTCCATCTCCACTTCTATTGCACTAGTTTTAAAATCGAAAAAATTGAAGATACTGGTATGATATTGAAAATATTTAAAAAAAAAAAATTTGAGAAAAAATAAAGTATCAATTATATTTTACGTGATATGAAAAAATATTCAAAAACTCTTTGAGTGCAAGTTGACCAGGAAGCTGTGTGTATCATTATTAGTAAAATAAGGGTGATTTTTTATATTTAAATTTTTCTATAAATTTTTTGATAGTTTTCCATATCACAAGACGTCCAAATGAATTTAACTCATTTTAAAACATACGTGTGTTTGCCAACTACTAAGATTTCTGTATTAAGTGCAGCTCTTTATTTTTCAGTTTGAAGGATGTTAGTATATATTGCAATTTAATATATCTTTTTTTATTTTTCTCTATTGATGTTGAGATTAGAGGTGTTGGTGGATGATTACGGAAAGTCATCCTACTGTGACACCATATTCATTCACTTATCTAAGTCATTTCCCCCCACTATATCTTGTAATTTTGTAAAAAGGGGCATCATTCTATTTGTTTTAAAATAAACATCTATGTAGGATTTCTGCATGCAATTATCCTATTAGAGAGAGCTATATTAGTTGTTGGAAGATATTCTTTTTAGTAGAGCTGTGGACTCTGCAAGGGCAAAATGCATCCTACTCCCATGTGTTATGCGAAAATAGCAATTTACCCCCTTGTGTTAAAAAAAAAGCAATTTACCCCCCCTGTGTTTTAATAAAATAAACAAATTACCCCCTTCACGCGAGTGGTGTGTTACACGCGCTAATTTTTTTTTTTTTTTTCTAAAATTATTTTTTGTACCTTTTGTTTACAACAGTCGGATCTTATCAAACATAAATCAATGATTCATAATACATCTGTATAATCTACGGTTCAATAAAATCTTATTTAAATTAACGATTCACATTTTATCTTCAAAAATCAACGGTCCAAATTTAATTTATACATATAATTTATATATAAAATTTTAAAATATATATTTGAAATATATGTTATATATATGATATATATAAATATTATATTATATATATACATGTATGTATAGCTCACCCCTCAGCCACCGCCACCGCCACCGCAACCCCTCCCCTCCCCCTTCGGCGCCGGCGCACATCCCTCTCCCTCAGCCATCGCCGCCCATCCCCCTCCCCTTTCCCGCGCCTCTTCCCCTCCCCCAGCCCCGCGCCCGTCGCTCCCTTCCCTCCCCCAGCCTCCTGCTGTTTCCCCCCTCCCCTTCCCATCATTTTTTTTTAATTTTTTTATATTTTTTATTAATATTGTACATATATTTATACAAAATTTTAAAATATATATTTGAATATATGTTATATATATGATATATATATATATATATTATATATATACATGTATGTATAGCTCACCCTCAGCCACCGCCACCGCAACCCCCTCCCCTCCCCCCTTCGGCGCGGCGCACATCCCTCTCCCTCAGCCATCGCCGCCATCCCCTCCCTTTCCCGCGCCCCTTCCCCTCCCCCAGCCCGCGCCTTCGCCCCCTTCCCTCCCCCAGCCTCCTGCCGTTTCCCCCTCCCCTTCCCATCATTTTTTTTAATTTTTTATATTTTTTATTAATATTGTACATATAATATATATATATATATATGTATGTGTATGTATAATTTATAATTTATTTTTTATTTAGATTATATGTATGAATATATAAAATTATAATTATATTTATAACTTACATAAATTTGAACCATTGATCTAATTCAAATAGATACGAGCAATTGATCTATATATAAAATATGAATCGTTGATCTAAAAAAGAAAAGATCTAAGTCATTGATTTGCTTATCAAATCTCCACCATTAATATATATGTAAAACAAATCTCACGGTTCAAATTTAGGGGTAAAAATATAATTTTATAAGTAAAGTTTAATCAAAATCGTACCTGAGACGCGTTTATTGCACTTCTCGCATGGGGGGGGGGGTATCTTGCTTATTTTATTAAAACACAGGGGGTAAATTGCTTATTTTTTTAACCCAAGGAGGTAAATTGTCATTTTCGTATAACACAGGGGGGCTGGATGCATTCTACCCGACTCTGCAACTTGGAACAATAAAATAAAATTGTTAACAAAAATATTGTCACAATAAATCTATAAATTGTAGAAACATAAAATTTATTTTGGCGGTAAAGGTTTTAAATATATATATATATTTTGTATTTTCAGTATATTTTTATACAACATTTGTCGAAACAACCTCCTAATCTAGATGGCGTGATAGACGTTCCAAGTGAGTTGCATCCACAATGAGGGAAAGTAGTGAAACTTATTAGCAATTTTTAGTAAATACATGGCGAAAAGCATAAAAAATATAGGATAAATTATATTTTTTTTATTACTATATTTATTTGTCTATTTTGTCATTTAACCTTTTTTTTTTTTGTATCAGCTTACAATCTGAACTTTACAAAAGTAAACACTTCGCCATATATGGCCGTTTTTCTTGCTGAAAAAAAAAACATACATAATTGGCGGTGACAAAGCTAGAAATTTGACTTAGCCCTGTCAAAATTTTATAATTATTAAAAATTTATCCAAAAGATCCCACTAAATTTTGTAGTCTCTTAATAACAAATTTATCCATTCCCTAAAAAATCAAAAGCTATATTTATATAAATTATAATCACAAATTTCATAACTAATTTTTATATCTAAACTTGTTTATTTGTTTTGAGAGATTTAGAAAAGAAAATATAAATAAAAAGTAATTCAAGTTTTTGGAAGAATTATAACCTATGTTGAGAAACTCGCGAGATGGAACAAACTTTTCTTGTACAAGAGAAATTGTGATTTTCTTTTCCTTGTACAGTAGCTGCTCTAGTGATAAGATGGGTTTCATTGTACAAGATTAGATGATAATTTTATATTGATAAGGAAGATTAGATGACAATTTATATTTCATTGTACAAACATGGGTTTCGACTATAATAAATTTAATTTGATTTTTCTCCTCATTAACAACCAACTTTTACCTCTTAATTTATTATTTTTTTGCTACATTAATTAATGGACTAAAGCTTACAAGAATTTATGGGCTAAAAAGCAGAAAAGAGTTCAAGGGCTTAGTCAAAGCTAAGCCCTGTTAAATAAGTCCATTTTATATGTGTATGTATTAAAAAAATAAAAAAATCTAATGGGCATAGAGCCTAAAAGGGAGCCCATAACCAAGCCCTGTTGGCCGCATGGGCTTGACAAGGCTTGAGCTCATCCCTGTAAACTGCACATGTGATATTTTACCCATACATTGTCCTTAAATACATATGTGCAGTGCGCGTAATGCTTTTTCAAAAAAAAAAAAAGTTTATCAAAAACTGATCATATATCACAAAATGGTTAGTTTCATAAAGTTAAGATTATAAATTGACAAAAATAATAATAATAAAGTGTAAAAATAGATATAATTCGACTTCTAAATGTAATTTACCCTAAAATAGCATTTACTTATAACTCAACAACTAGAAATCATTTGTCTCCTTTGCCTTTAAGAAGGAGGTCTACGGCCCTAATAAATGACCAACGAGGATATGATCCACTGCTTTGAATGTGAAAAGGTGGGACTCCGGACCATGCTTTTTAATTGGAGAAAATTTTTGTCCAATCAGATTTGGTGATTCAGACCAATCGCACTTCTATGTGATTGTTCAGTTTTTTAAATTGTATAGCAATCAAACAACAAGTATATTACAATTATTATGTGAGTTTGCCCTTTTTTAATATTTTAGGGGGTAATTTACATTTATCCCTCACAATTTATACCAAATTGAAGAATTAAAGTAAAATGACAATTTTAACACCTTATATCGTGTCGTTTCACTAAATACACAAAAACAAGTTCGAGAATAAATGTAAATCGATATTAATCGTGAAAGATAATAGAATCAATATTAATTATCCGCGCAACGTGGGGACTAGTTCTATAGAATGTTTGATGGATCTTTGATCGTTAACATCATAAATAATGTGAAATAAACAAAATGATTGGAATTAAAACACAACTAATCCGATTAGCTTGGCTGCCAAACTCTACATTTAGGGTTAAAGAATACTTCAGTCCAATAACTTTGTTCCGACTTAATTTTGGTCCACTAACTTTGTAAATATTAATTTTAATCCATTATCTTTCCATAACAAGTAAATCTAGTCCTTCAGACTGATCATATTACCCTTCTTACAGAAGAACCTTATAATCCATATTCATGCTCTAGTTTGGCCCAACATGCTTCCGTATTATTATTAAGCTTCCATAAAGTCATACCTTGGTTTGACCGCCTTGATTTCCGGGTATCCCAAGTCCTTGTTTTACGGATTTCCTCCAACCACACAACCACAGCTGATGGTTCGCAGGTACCTGGTTCCTTCAGTAACAAGACAGCACAGCCCTATTTCGTTTCCTACCTTAGGGCGTAGAAGATACTTCCGAACAGAAACTTAAAACTTTAGGGTGAGCAAATCGGACAGAAGCCTTTTCTTATTGAAGAATATATGAAATATTACATAAATATTATTTCCTCCCTTGGAGGAGACAACTGTTTAACCTCTCATGGTATTGAGGGCCAGACTCTTTGGGGAAACCCATGAACTAAAACTGGAAAAATTACAAGATAGACACTTGGAATTTTTATGCTTGAAGAGTAGGGGGAAATATTTGTTGATCCTTTCTGCTTCGCTGCTTCCTTATTTTAGCCATCCGCGGACTTCAAATGCGGACTTCAAACTTGTTTTTGATGACATCATTGCGTTCGTCATCTGGATGACGTCATTGCTTCCGTCATCGTCCTTTCCAGCTGTATTCCATAATGGCTTGTCGGCCATTCAATTGCTAGCTGGTTCTGACTGTTGGTTTTTGTCGGTTTCTGCCGACAGTCTCCTTTTTGAATTTTTACATCCTTCGATTTTTACTTGTTCTTGTAAAAATTCTTCTTTTACCTTTGTCCGGGTTGGTTCGGGTTTCTTTTGGGTCACCCGTATCTTTGTGCCGAACAGTGGTTTTTCCTGTTTCTCACAGCAAGGGCATACATGGTTATGCCATTGCCCAACATGCAACATTGCATGCCTTCATCCTTGTCGACTCGGTTGCAGGCAGCTTGTTCTCTCATATAACATTTTTCTTTTCGAACATGCTTTCTGCAAACTCAGTGCTCTTTCCTGTCATGGAGTTTAACAGGAACGATCCATTCACCTTGTTGGAGAAGATTTTGAATGGATATTTGACTTTGTCCATCTCAGTGAGACAGACCCATAAACCCCAAGCTCTTCTGGTGGAAATATCGTCTTCACTAATAGCTGACACCAGTGGAACTTCTTCTGTGGTAGCTTTAATTCTGTTAAAAGCCACCATGTCTGGTCTCTGCAACTTGATGAAATGAAACGCTGGATGAGACCCTTTTCCTGCCATCTCTGGAGCCGCTGAAATGAACTTTAACTCTAGGATATCTCCTCTCTTTAAGTGGGGATTGTTTTGCCATGAATCGTACACCGCCCCACTAATCCATTCCGGTAATTTGGAGATTTCCGGAAAACTTGGTGACATAGTATGAACTGAAGCTAGAGCTCCAAACTCATACCATTCTCGAACTTCTTCAGGTTTTGATCCTTCCATCATCCAGACCCTATTGTATTTTCCAGTGGTCTCGATAATGGTCTTGCTTGGGTTGACACCTTTGCGGGAAATTAATTTTTCCCACATGCTTTGATATACCTGCCAAGCAGAAGAAGATGAAGAAGATAATTCATTAGTATTAGTCTTAGAAGTGCCTGTCATTGGCCTAAGACTAATCTCTCCTCTTTAACCCCAGAGGTGCTGGGTTGACTCGAATCATCAGAGGTTTTCACTCCTTGTGACTCGTTCGTCGCCGTTTCACCAGAATCTGATGATGGTGGTCTTGTGCAAGCAGTACTTGAATCTGCCGCTACAGGTTTAGAGTCTGTACTCTAAGTGCAGGTTTAGAGCCCTGCTCTCTCAACTCGCGAGTCATCACCGAGGGCGATGCCTTTCGAATTGGTTCTAGTAGAGCGTTCCATAGCGCCGTTGAAGCTACCAAGGAACTCCTGATATTTGTCTGGACTTTGTCCAGATCAGCTCGTTGGACTTGTCCGGCTACTTGGGCGTTAACCGCTAGCCGTCCAAATTCTCGGTCAAGCTCCTCGAAGTTCTCTCTAAGGTGCCTGAGTCTCAGCATGACGAAGTTTGCTTCAGATCCCTCCATCTCTTGTCAAGAAATCTGCAAGAACATTTTCATGAGATTTAATAACGACAATATTATAACAATAATATTGGCATTCAGCTTGCCATCTGATAATACGAGCTTTCTCAATTTTAGATTCCATTTTGTTTTTTCAGGAAAGCTTTAACATTAGTATTATCAATTTTCAATGTAAATTCTTTAGCAAGTAAGAACGAAGGCTATTTCTTAAAAGCCTTCCAAACTGCAAAGAATTCCTTCCCATTGATATGCCACACTTGGGCTTGTTGTTCAGTGAACAACCCTCCTGTATATCTACAAGGTTCTTCCCCTGTAGTAGTCTTCTTCATGAGCACTGCTGCCCATCTGTAATCATTGGCATCTGTATAGACTACCAATTCATCCTCGTCCTGCGGTATTGCAAGCTTTGGCAGATTATTGCAGACCTGCTTTAGCTCACGAACCCTTTGAGTGTGGATTTCTCCCATTTCCACTTTGCACTTTCTGTTTCTTTCAAAAGTGGCCGAAATCCTTTCTGTATTTTGCAAGATCCTTTATGAAGATTCCTGCAAAATTCACTACTCCTAAGAAGCTTTGTAATTGCTTCTTATCTTTGAGTACATCTGGAAAATTGCGGATTTTCTCCACAATATGCTCCTGCAACTCAATATCTGCTTCGTCAATAAGAATTCCTAAAAATTCAATTTTATTGACTGCTATAGTAGCTTTCTTTTCAGAAAGTACTAAACCTCTTTTATGACATGCATCAGAAAATATTTCTAAATGTTTAATATGATCTTTCATATTTTTAGATGCAATCAGGATGTCGTCAATATAGACAAATGAACTCAAAATAATCTTTAAAAGATTATCCATTTTTCTTTGAAATATCTGGGGTGCATTAGCTAAACCCATTGACAACACATTCCAGATATATTGACCTTGTGGAGTGGAGAATGCAGTAAACTTCTTTAATTCACTCTCCATTTTAATCTGATAAAAACCAGATTTGCAATCAAATTTAGAAAACACTTTTGCGCCTTTAATGCAATCAATTAAGTGCTCTCTACTCGGGATGTAATAACCATCAAATTCAAGTATTTTATTAATACCTTGATAGTTAATTACCAACCTGGGTTTACCTCGCTTTATCTCGCCATGATTTCTTACCAGAAATCCATGGCTACTGTATGCAGAGATTCCAGGTTCGATGAGTCCAAGGTTGATATGCTCTTTGATAATGATCTGATCCTTCTTGTCCTCCATGTTCATCTGAATAGGCTTATATCGAACATACTCGTATTTGCACTCTTCTTTAATCTTTAGAGTAGCTTCGATCTTGTTCCTATCCCACCATGCCAGAGGATTTTCACTGAAATTTCTGGATGAGTCGCTTGACATTTTCGAGAGAAAGAATGCTTTCTTCGCTTATGTCCATCGTCTTTAGCTCTACCAGGGCTTTCCTGAGGTTCTTGATTTCTTCCTCAGATTCCTCGTAGAAGCTATCGCTATCGATGAGTCCCTGTTGCCTGAAAGACAAGAGAACTTTTCCAAATTTCCTTTTATCCTGCATTTTTGGATTAGTCAATTTGGCATCGAATCACCTCGCTTGCTGCGAAAATTTATAGGCATTATTCTGTTAAATGCCTTTCTCTTCGCAGAACCTTATTCTCATTACCACAGTTAGTAGTAAAGATTAACAGATTCTCTGATTATCCTGCATATATCTTGCAAATTTGAATAAATTATTACCCAGCAAGATATCAGCACCTGTATCATGAAAGTAAATGGAGGTGTTTTTACCCTGAACCAGGGCGTTCCAAATGCTCCCCGATCATGATTTTTGCCTCTCGAATTCCTGTATTGAGTATTAGGATTTTTTGTGAAAATCCTTCCTGCAATGACAGGTAAGGTTTCCCTTGCTTCCTTAGGGAAACTCCAGGTTTTGCTGTGCAAATTCCTGATCCTGAGTCAATATAAGCTGCAAAATACTCTGTCTTATATTGATCATATAACATACCAACAGATATGTATATAGAAAAGGGACTTGTCATTCAATCCTTATGGTTACACCATCTAGACTGAACTCCATACCGTTACCTTTTCTTTCCCATGGTTTATGATTTTCGAGGAAACTTAACCCCAAAGTCAATACACCCATTTTCTCTTCCTGCAACACTGCAACTAGAAATTCATGGCCTGCTATTTCTAACATGCCTTCATATCTACCAACAACATATTGCTGCAAATGATATAAGTCATCACAAGGAAAAAAGTTTTCATTCTTAGTGATGTCAAATATAACTTGTATTTCTTTCCATCCTTCAGGGCATTTAAGTTTTACGTTATCGACCCTAATCTCTTGAGGAGTTAAGACTCTTGCTAAGTCTTTCTCTTTTCCTTTGTAGCCTGTTATCCTATCTTCCAAAAAGGACATTCTGCTACTATACTCAATCCTAGAGCTCATTGTTCGATCTGAAGACTGTGATCTTTTATAACGATATCGACACCACCTATTCTAGGTATCGTAATTGGATCTGGTGCCATTACCTTAGCAAATTCCTTGAAATTCTGGGAATTTCGATATACTCTTTCCTAAGGAATAAATCCGAATGATGTGTATTGGAAAGGGCATAAGCAATTCTATAAGTTATAGAATATGGTCTATTTCCTTCTTTCATAAGATCTTTTCTTTTAATCCTGATGAAGGGTTAAGACTCTACTGAAATCTTGGTCCGCTAGGTTGTATGCAATCCTAGGATGAATATCAAACATCAATTTTCCTGCATACAAATTACCTATCATTGTCCCAAGACAACCATCTCTTAAGTTATTGATTCTTCTATCCATTATTGATAAATGTATTTCTGAATCAATTCTTCCTTAAAAGTTGCTTTTATTACTACTTCAATAGTTCCTATGTGGATCCATTTCATAGTAACAACAATCTCTTCTCTAAGCCTACTTAATTCTTCAAGAATTTCTTCTTTAGGAATAAGCTGCATTTCCATCACATTACCAGTAAATTCCATGGTAATAACAAACTCACCTGAACTTACTTTGTAGATTATGTGATGTTTCCTTTGGTTTAGTCCTATCTGGTTGAGGACTTTACCAATTCCTCCAATTCTGAATCCATCATATGGATTGAGGTTGGAATCTTGTCGCATGATTCTTTCCATGGTTTTGTTTGACGTCATTCTGGAAAAGAATCCTGACAGGCTTTTAGAGGTCTGAAGCCTATCTCCCTCATTGTGACTATTCTGACTCGGTTGAAGATCCATCCGACTCAGTCACAATTTCCTCCTCATAGACACTTTCATCTGAAGGAAGATCTTCAAATTGGTATATCGGTACCAATTCACCATAGTAGACCGCGTCTAATATGTCATCCGTGGCTTCGAATTTTCTGATTTCACCACGTTTCTGCGGGCAGTCTGGAGCGATATGTCCTCTTGCTCCACATGTCCAGCAGTTGCAATCCTTGAAACTTTCATTAGTCCGGTATTCTTGTCTCTGTTCGCCTAGATCCTTGGGATGAAACCCTTGTTGGTCCACTCCTTTGCCCAGATTTGTATATTCTGGCTTTGGTTTTGGACCACCATGATCTTCGCCTGAAAGGAGTTCTTCTGGAATTCCTGGAGTATAGATCACTCCTGTGTTTCCTCCTTTTTTCTTGGCTCCCTGATTCTCCTATAACAGTAGGAAAATCATTATTATCGCAACAGAGAGGAGTTCGTTTAATTGTACCTCTCAGTCGTTTCATGTTTTTCTGGATGGATGCTTGATAACACCAATCCTTCAACTTGTCTTTGAGAAAAGACATTCTCCTTGCTACTGAATCCATCTGTCCCTCAGGTACTTTATGATTGGATCAACATTTCCCTCCATGGACTGCAGATTTTTGCAAAGAACATTGGAGCTGCAACATCCACTGCTACTCCACTCTGAAAGAAATATTTACGGAACCAATAGATATATTCATCTACTGCGCAAATACTCCTTAGTTCAAGGCTGAAAAGTGCTTGTGCATATTCTCTAGCCTTTTCTGTTCTACTTCCTTCGAAGTATCCATCTCCGATGAAGTGTATCTTGATAAGCCTTCCTAGCCGATTTGCTATTGCACTCTTGGAGTCTCCGGCAAGGATACTGGCTTTAGTATCGGCTGGGGTATTGTCCCATCCGATCTTTACAGAACCCTCTAAACTCAACTCCACTAATTTGATGAAGTTTTCTTTATCGAGTTCTAAGGTAGTTGCCGCGATCTTTATGGCTGCTACCCATTCATCTATCAGCTTCTCCATATTTCGGAAGTCGATAACATCCAGATTTAGTACAGCACCGTATGGATGTAAGGGCTGAAGCATCGTTCTTGCCCAAGGTGTATTTTCAGGTGCTCTCCTAGGATTTCTTCCTGGATTCTCTCGAAGTCTAGTTCCCACAAACGTTGGTGTTGCGTTAGTGTGGAAATCTGCACTTTCCCTCATTGGGTGATCTTGTGGAGCCTCATTTGAACATGTGCTCCCCTCCGGCGGTGGTAGTGCTGGAGTTACTTCATTGGTATGAATATTGACTAGATCCACAATCCCAAATTGGGAAAATGACTCAGCCAATTTTGTAGATCTGACAGATCCGCTCTGGTTACCTCCATTATTTTATGGAGTTAAGGATCTCCTGGATCTGTTTCATCCGAGTCTTTGGCTTCAGGATCTCCTTTGCTTTCCCTTCTGACGTAGAAGAGGTACCGTCCCAAGGGCATCCCTGATCCTTTCTTGTCTGGATATGGATGATTTAGGTTTGTCCCTTTGGTTTCTTTTCAGATCTGCAACTTCGGTCTTCAGATCTACAAGATTCTTGTGTAGATCTGGGAGGATCTTAAAAATCTCGTCCATCTTGTGGCACAAGGAGTCTACTTTCATAGGTACGTTGGATAACCTATGTCCATAGTCTTGAACCGTCTTCTGGATTTCCCTCAGATCTTGAGAAATCTTCGAGGTATCGGCCTCGATCTCCTTCCAATTAATACCTCTAATCATTTTTAGAGAGATATTGGTGTAGGAATTGACCTTTTCCATTTCTCCGTGCTGGAATTGGTCCGTTGATCTCAGTGGTCTGCAAACGCCTCACCACATGTCCTGGAACTTCCAGTAGGATTCGGAGATGCCTAGGTCCTTCTGGGTCAAAAATCGGGTTTATCTCTGTTAGATCCCCGTTCTGTGGTTCCTCGGGAGTCCGAGGAGCTGCTTTCATCTTACATGGGCCTTTGTATGGACCATGATCACATTTCCAAAGAATTTCCTGAAGGACATTCTTTCTTTGTCTTTCCAGAGTCTGGAAATATTCCCTGTTGTCATTGTAACTCGAACTTTCGTTCGGTTCCATTTTCTCTTAAGAGTCTCCTCCGTTAGTGAGAAATAATAATTATATGTAATATAACAATATATTCTTCAATAAACCTAGGCTCTGATACCATTCTGAGCGAGCATGATTGATGCAGATTTTCAGTCATAAACAGTACGTGAGATGCAGGACTCGGTCGTTCCAATAACTATTCAGTTATCTTAAGGGAACAGTCGAGTGGATTCTCGATATACTTTGTTTATGGAGAAAATACAAAATTTGGCAATAAATCAAACAATGGACTAGAATTCCTAGTAAAGGGGTAAGATTGTCTTTCTGAAGACTAAATTTAAGTGATTTGGGAAGTTAATGGACTAAATTTAAAATAAGCAAACTTAATGGACTGAAATTAATGTCAGGCAAACTTAAAGGACCAAATGAATCTTTTCCCCCTACATTTATAGTCCATGATTTTTGTACTTGGGACTAAGATTCCCAAGGTTCTCATTTTAATTGATATACAGGTAATGATTAAAGCTAAACATCACCCAAGCTACTTAGAATCTGAGCCATTCACCTTGATTTACTACAGGTGTTAGTTATGTCACATCGATCATCTACCCCCTTATATGTCAAAAGATATTTGCAGGTATCTAGAAGTAGATCTGTCACATGGGCTACTTCATGGGTTTGCTTGCTGTTGAGATGTGGGGGCGGGCCTACGGTTGTGAGGGTACGTGCATGCTCAAGGCGAAAATGTGGGACATGCTCGAGGCAGAGGCGTGAGGGTGCTCTTGCAGCAAAGGGATCAAGGGCAGGCTTGTGGTCGAGATATTGGGATGCTCTCACGGTAGAGGCGTGGGTACATCCCAATGGTTGAGGCACTCTCTTAGTAGAGGCTTGGAAGCTTCCACATGCTCCAAGCATAGGTATAAGGCACCCTCAAAGTAGAGATTTGGGGATATCTTGTAACGGAGGCATAAGGATGTATTCGTGGTTCGTCGAGGGAGGAGGTGCTATTGGGTAGCCTTAGGGGTAGGGCACACTACCTAGCCCACGCTAGCTACGAGCATGGGTAGGTATGCCAGTGGGCAGGGCTCATGTCAGTTGGCGGTGGGCATGTTCCACTAGGTGGTCTTTTACGACTTCTTTTGGTAGCTCTTATTTCATTATTGGCTAATTGTTGAGCTAAGTGCTCCAATTGGAAATAGAACTAGTATACAACTGATTAAACCACGCCATCATATTCCCTGCCCATGTTGTACGAAATATCTTGCAACACCGTGAATCACTCAAGTCTAATAGGACCGCCTTGGTGAAAAAATGGTCTAGGTAGTCTTATAGGTATCTAGTCTCGTTGTACTCACTCAAGTTTGAGACCTTAATCTCTACTAATAAGGCTTCAACTAGGACACTAGTTACAAAAGGGTTGTATGGAGGTGTCGCTACCAAAAGAATGGTGTGGAGGTTATATGACCTGGCTATCTGCCTATCCTGCATGTCCTCCATCCTTCTCCCACAGCTCCTCGAAGCGCCCGTGGCCCTAGGTCCATCCTCCAACTCTTCTCAAAAGTGGTGCTCAACTTTCAACCTCATCTTCCTCGAAGGGCCACTCAGCCTCCTCCATGCTCAACATCCTCAGGTTCTAGGTCTATTACTTGACCTTGGCAGGGAGACCGAGGGGATGTGTGGCAACTGTTGCTCGATAAGGAATTTAGCGAGTATAGTTTTCACCACTCTAGCCGAAGCATTTTAAATCATAATTTGCGGTCTTTTAAAAATACATGCATGACTCATGTGGAGGGTAGAATCCTTGGGGAGTCTCTTCCAAGGCTCCTCTCTTTCATGCATGATGCTTCTCATTGGAGGGGCATTCAAGTCCAAGATACCTATCATCCTCATAGACTTCTTGTTCAACCATAGTAGCATCTTGGGCTCTAAATCTTGTATGCATCATCGACATCTCATATTTTTTCCCGTAGACATTATCAATATGATGTTATAATAAAACATAATGTAAACTAAACAATACAATTAGAAATAAAATATAACTAATCGAGTCACTCTGATTGTCAAACTCCAGAGTATCGTCCTTAAACTTCTCTCCTTGGACCAAGATTCCTTCTTCTTCCTCTTAAACAAGTTCTTCATTTCTCAGTACCTCATTGTTTCTAAGTCCTCTTCTTCTAAGGAGGAGAGTTTTATATAGATGGGGAATAGTTATCATCCATAGTGTCCAAAGACATTTATATCCATACCATGATTATCCTTTCCCGACCACATGCTCCAGGGGATTAATTGGAAATCCAAAGGCCCCAATCCCTCATTTATTACTATCTTAGATCAGAACATCTTATTTTAATTTATGTACCGACATCAACTGATCATGCCATCTCATTATCCAAACTACATTGTATCAAAGCCAACTTCTATTAACTTATGTACGCTCATTGTATTATATCAATTTCAATTTTAAGTTATTTTAAACTAATGTAGCTACACATCCTCTCAAATCAAATTCTAAACATTATCAAATCTCATTTGAGTTGTGGAATGTAATTTTCAGCTTTGTTTCTGAACTCAACCCATCAACACCATCATCTCTTTCTCTTCTTTGTCATTTAACATGTTTTGTAAGAAAAAGATGAATTTGTGACATCCGTAGTATTCGCAATCAGACAAACACTTATCTCCACTTGAAGTGTCGCAATGGTCCCATTTTCTTAGGCCACTCGCCAAGCACTACTCCAACCCAATCCCTGCACACCATCACCATATCTTACCTCCTACTCCTACCCATTATTTTCCACTATTTGTTCTTTTCCCTTTGTAATCATTTTCTCACCTTTAATTTGCAGACTTTTATTTTTATGGTAATTTATACGTGACACTCCATGAAATTATATTTAATTATTTAAATACTTTATACAAAATTATAAATATATATTTCGAAGTTGTTGTTGTAATTAAAAGTATACCTTCTATTCAGGGCCGGCAAAATTTTCAAGTAAACCACCGAAGATAATTGCGTCGACACCCCTTAGTGTTGTACCTGTAATTTTATAAAAATAAGGGGTTTTGTACGATTAGACTTAATTTTGGAGTATTTGATGTAATTTATCTTTTTTCCTGTGTTCGATAAATTTCCACAAACATACTCATTTTGGATGTTCTACACAGAGACGTGTATCTCGAAACTTGCTTGTCTGGTTTTTATTTGAGTGCAGCCAATATAAGTCTAAGTTTGGCATCAATGTGATCAATATGAGTTAGGCATGACTAGTTAAATTTAGTGGTCATCAAATCAAAATAGGCTATGGTCGTTCAAAATATAAGTTAGCCAATTTAAAAGTATAAAATTAAATTTTCTCCGAACAACATTTAAAATTATATTTATATTTACTTCCTTCGAGGATTCTTTATTTACAATTGATCATCGATCTTTTATTAGGCTTTGGATGGAGAATACTGACCCTAATAAAATATATACATAAATTTATAATATTATCCCTCATTCTGCATTACCTTCGTAATATTTTTATACTTGCAAGGGGTTAAATGCAATATATATAAAGTTAAAAGAGAGTAAATTGTAATAAAATATTACTCCCAATCTATAGTAATCGTATAAAAAGTAAGTACTATTGATGAATGAAAAAATTATTCATTATTTTGTGCTATTTTTTACTTCCTATATATAAGGGTAATAACACTATTGTTGCATTTATTTTTTAAAAATATCTTATCCGAGTAATTCATCTAGTGTTGTGGGTTTGAAATATAGTAGAAATATACCAAATACCAACACTTTGCCGCTGGTGTTTTTCATATAAAGTACCATATAGTACTTTGTCAATATTTTAACAATTGGATATAATTTGGGAATAAAATATTTTCTATAGTTACACTCCTTTGACTTTATATATATTATATTTATCCCCTACATATATAAATATAATATTAGGGGAGTGTTGAAAATTGGTAAAATCAGAAATTTATGTAAATTTATTGCTGATATTGGCATTTTTCTTCCAAATCTAATGAAAGAAGGTCCATTGTAAATGGAGATCAGAGGGGCTATAAATGTAATTTTGAAAAAGAAGTTAAGAGAAAAGAATAATTTTACCTGATGGGTGCGATTTTAGCATGGGTCCAACGGGCTCGGACTTGGATGATGGATATGTCCCAACACACAAAATAACTTGAGAAACGGAACCTATAAAATAAACTATTAGCACTCCGACGCCTAAGTTAGTATCGATTTTAGGATATAATAATCGTAGAAAATAGTAAAACGAAGTATGATGGACGAATTCATGAGTGAAATCGTATTAACAGTGCAATTAAAGAGCAAAATAGCAATGTGATATGCAAGAAATTCGAGTTCGAAGGTATCCCCTGCCTGGGAACTAAACCTGTATTTATAGGGGATGACCCCTCGAGGTGGGACTCTCCAAATTGCCTTCATTTTCGGCTGGCATTGATCGGAATAGTTTGGATAAGCTTTAATCGACTTTATTTTGAGTTTGTTGTTGATATGGTTCAGTATTTGTGATGAGAAGGAGTCTTGGTTGATGAGGACTCTTTAATGTAGAGAGTCCAGCTTGTTGGGGGGTTCCCCGTAATTAGCTTCTTCCTTTAGGGCTGACCTGGCAGACTACGAGCACCCCACACAGCAATGCCTTGACATGGACAACCTACGTGAATGCCACGTAGGGAGTATCGTGATATGGGCCTTAAGTCCATCATTTTTTGTTGGGCCATTGATTTCTTATGCCTCTTTATGAATGTTGTGGGCTGCCCCTCTTGTTGGGTAATGGGTTGTCCTGAACTATGATTGGTCTTCTTGTTTTATTTTGGGCCAAATCTTCTCGGGGCCATACGCATCATTTCCTATTTATAAAAAGTCTAAGTGTAATTAATTCTCAGTTCTAAAAGTTAACTATATTATTATACTTAATAATAAGTATATATATAACTATATATAAATTCATATATATATTTAAATAGTTTTTTATTATATAAAAGTATAAATTCAAAGTTAATTATATATAATATATAATTTTAACTTTATTAATTTAAAATTAAATTGTTGATTTGAATAGATAAATCTACAACATATTTATGAGTTAAATTTGAACCATAAATTCATCCAAGATCATCCAATAAGAACATAAATGTTATTTAAATTTTAAATTAAAAAAAAAAGAGCGCGTGTGATTCACAAAATGCGTCAGGAGATAAATTGCTTTATTTATGATAATACGCGCGCGCGTGGTGGGGGGTAAATTGTTGTTTCATTTTTCACAGAGGGATAAATGTTCATTTTCATTAATATAGGAGGATAAATTGCTGTTTTATTTCTCACATAGGGATAAATTATTTATTTTCATTAATATAGGAGATAAATTGCATTTAAACCTTTTTTACTTGAGCTAGACAAAGTGATGTTTGTATTTTAGACGCTTTTCGACAGGCATTGTAAACATTTACAAACCTTAAAGGCAATCATTGTAATTTCCAATAAACAAGAGTATAATTATAATTAGGGATAATTACACTACCCTTCTATAAGATTTGGTGTAATTATATATAAACTCTCTTTGGTTTAAAAATTATATCTAGCACCTCTGATGTTTGCTCCTGTCTGACAAGTAAGTCCCTACATTAATCAAAGTTTACTAAATTTGCTAATATTAACAAAGAAAAATTTTTTTTTATATTTAACCTCGATTGACTTATTATTGAATTATAGCAGGTCAAATAAATTTTTTATGATCAAATTACCCTCATATGTCTTTACGCATTAATGTATATGAGGAGGTATATCTTTACCGTTATAAATGTAGTTTAGTCTGAAAAAAATAGTTTGACATAGAATAACTCAGTTTTAAGTCAATCAAAGGTAAGTATCAATTTTCATTCAAATTTTTTGTTAGTATCAACTAAATTGAGTGTATTTTGACTAATGGAATGACTTATTTGTTAAACGGAAGCAAACTGTACGAGTGCTGAATGTAATTTTTCAAACCACAGTGTAATTACATCAAATCTCTGGAGGAGGGTGGAGAGTGTATAATTATGTCAAATTTAAGAAAATAAGTATAATTTACCCCAATAATTGTTCTGTGCAGATCAAATTGTTGTCCAATGTGTAGTAAAAGAGCTTTCCTCTATACACTTCAAAGTGCACCGGTACTAATTCGGGTTGAATGTAGCGATTTCCTTAAAGACATGTTTCTCAATCTCTCGTTGTCTACACAAATGAAAGTATGGTCTCTGAGAAAAGAGCAACACATTAGTCTAGTTGGGAGGTCCCGAGCTAAAACCATTTGATGCTTAAGTTAGCTCAAGATTAAGATAATTATATTCGAATTGAGGTATTAAACATCGCAAGAAGTAATAATATATCTTACCATAAATGCAATGAAATAGGGATATTCATAGAGCCATGTGCCCCCCTGCCTAATCCGCTTAATTTTCATCTCAAATCATAAACTATCACGGGATCTACAATTCAAATCTCGGGCCATTAGAGCAAGTTGCTAGTGGATATCGAGTTATGCGATCCGACCCAATCTAAAAGACGCGAATCTCAATACTCCAATAGCATTTCAATATCAATTAATGATTATTCATATCATTTTTCAAATAAACATGATATACCCTAATAATAATGGTTGAGCTTCTCAGCCAGTAGAGTTTTAAAACCCCATCCCCAATCTCACACAGATTGATGATTATTGAATCAATCAATATCGCAATACTTTATTTGGACTATGGTACAATTCTTCCTAATAAACTATAAAATCACTCATTTTGCATCACAAAAAACTTAGCCGCAACACATCATATCATTTCCTATATATCCAACTTTGTGTCCACAATTTCGTCTTACGTCTGCACTCATCTACACATACCTACCATCCTACGTGTAATAATACAGCTTGCATTCTAACATCATGTTCTTGTTTAACACATTTTTAAATGACACTTCATGACCTAATTAACTATTTTATTGTCATGTTGAAAAGTTCATGATTAGTTAAAATTGGGTTTGAGGGGTGGGATTTTATAGGGTGGGTGGGTGGGTGGGTTAGGTCGGATATCATGCCAAATTTTGGGGGGTGTTGGTTTTATTTGATGTAATTAGACATTTGTGTATACTAATTGAGTATTTGTTAGTTGCACGGCGTTCTTGCATATAATAAATAATTTTTTATATTTTAAAATATATATAAATTAATGAATTATTTTTAAAATAAATAAATAAATCAACTTGAGGTATTATTGTCACAATAAAAGATTTATTTGGTGGTGTTAAAATGATGTGTAGTCAATTTACAGTTATCTAATCAGAGGTATAATTTTTAAATATAAAAATGGGTGAATAGTAATTTACCTCCATGTGATATTGAAAATGAGCAAATTATTCCATATGAAAAAACTATAGCTCTGATTATTTGTTCTAATTTATAATATATTTTAAAATGTGTAAGATTGTTTGTTATATGCATGCATAGACGACGTGTCACGGAAGCTAGTACAAAATATAAATTCAAAGCTTGTTTTTATATAATTTGACCTTTTTTTTTTTATTTAAATGTTTATGTGGGAGAGAAGAGATAAAAAAGTTATCCACTTCAAGTGCCAAGGTATTCTTTAGTGTCACATGTGATAAATTAAACCATGGACAAAATTAGTGGACTAAAAAATATAACTACTCGAAAAAATAATTCCATCTCATTTTCCACGTTAGACTTTAATGCCATGTGGGATAAAAAAAATCCCAAATTGAAGCAATTCTGAAAAAAATAGAAAAATCAGCCACCGGATTAATTGAAGCAATTTTCAAATATAGTGTATAACATGTGATAATTATCATAGTTAGTGGACTAAAATTGAACGAGAGACAAGTTAATGAACTAATTTTTTTTCCCTTCTAAAATCATGTTGAACCCTTTGGTAGGTTAATGACATTATTTTAGTCTGTCTTCTGTATCATGTGCAATTTTATCCAGTTAATTCCTGAATTCTTTAGTGATCTTGTGAATATGTTGGCTACATTTTTGCATGTTTTAAACATCAAGCGAAGTACTAAAAGGTGAAGTTCCATGTTAAAAAGTTAGGAATTAAACACAAACATTAATCACGACAAGAGGCTTAATTTCTGTGAAGATTGCATATATTGTCTTTGATATCAAATGATTCGATTAATTTAACCTCCATGAAAATGGGTTGATTATTTAATTTAATAAGGTTTTTCATACACTTTAAAGAGGGTAGTAGCGGCATCTATATTTATTATTATTATAAAAGAAAACCCTTTGAGCGTACCAATTTTAGATTGTCCTATTTTACCCTCAAATTAATTTCTTTTCTTCAAAACAAATTTGGTCAAAATAATAATTTCAAAAATTTAAATAATCTCACAATTTTGTAAAGAAAAATTCTCTCACCCACTACTCCATATTTCTCTCTAAACTTCTCCATGTTTTTTTTTCTTAAAAATTTCTATATTTTTAATAAACTTCCAATTATAAATAATATTTCTTTATCATCTCACCTCATATTTCTTTATTCTCATGAATTATGATTTTTTTTATCTCATATTATAATTTTTTTTATATGCTCGCGAGAAGCGCGTGCAACGACGTCTAGTTGTGATAAAATTCTTTGGATTAATTGCACTAATTAAAAGATAAGGCTTGATAGTGTTATTAATCGACCATCGTAGTGATACTAATTGGTTCTAGGCTTTTACAACTTATTATTTTCTCAAACCAATTTACTTGCTTTTAACTTTGATTAATCATCCTTCTACTTTGTTTCTACTTAACTAATTAAAATTCAATAAATCCAATAACGAAAATAGTACATGTGGAATTGACATTTTGAGTGCTATACAATAGGTCGTGTGCTTGTGGTTAGACTTCATCAAGTTTTTTATACCTTTGTCGGGGACTAATTGTGATATTAGATTTATATAATTTAATTAGATTAAACCAATATTAATTTTTCTTTTTTTGTTTTTGCTCTCTTTACTCCCATCTTTTCTAGCATATTGATACTGTTTTCTACTCTAGTTTTTTAGGTTTATTGGTGTGAAAGACCCGTAGAAGTGATAAGTTGGTTGAACTCGATCCCAAGATTAAATGAACCTTCAACCAAAGAAATGTGGACAACAACAATAGATCATTGTCCATATGGCAGGAGAAGACAACGAGGAGAGAAGTCTAACAGAATTTGGGGTACCTACCACCCAATGCTTACTCTCGAGTATTGGTAGACCCACTGTAGAGGCCAAAAATTTCGAACTCAAACTAACTTTACTGAGGATCCTAATTTGCACTTATCTATCTTATTAGAGTAATCCTAATACATTATGTTAAATGGAGTCACACCCGATGCAATTAAACTTAGGTTATTTTCATTCTCTTTACGTGATAGGGATAAACATGGCTATATTCCCTTCCCTAAAACTCCATCCAAACTTGGGATGAGATGTCCCCAAGCCTTTTTGGCTAAATACTTTTGCCCTAGCAAAACTGCTAAATTGCATATGAAAATCCAATTTTTTATGCAAAAAGCGTGGAAATCATTTATTGAGACATGGAAAAATTTAAGGATTTGCTTATAGCATGCCCTCATTATAGGTTGGAAAAGTGCTTAATTGTGCATACTTTTTATAATGGTCTAACCTACTAAACTAGATGAACAACTAATGCAACAACAAGAGGATTCTTGATGAACAAGAGAGTTCAGAAGGATACAACTTGCTAGAGGAGATGGCTTTACACCATCACCAGTGGTCCAACGAGCGATCTCCCCCAGCAAAGGCACCAGGTAAGCATGACGCTGATACTTTCACAATGCTTAATCCTAGAAAGAATGCACTTGTCTGCAAGTTTGATTCAATGAGTATGAATAATGTGCATGCCATAAACTCTCACACTAGTGTTACTTGTGAAAATTGTGGGGTGATTGGATATGGGGCCAATGAATGTACATTAAGGATTTTTTTTTTTGTCTTGGCCAAGAGGATCAAGCCAATTTAAAGAACAACCAACAAAGGAGAAATAATTCATTTTTTGAAACTTATAACCCCGATTGAAAGAATTACCGAATTTCTCCTAAAAAAAATAATAGAAATTTCATCCTCAACCACTAGGTTTCCGAAGATCATCCGATCCACTCCCCCTCTACCAAAGTCTAATTTCGAGCAAGTACTTTAAACCTTTATAGTGTCCCACATAAAGACAAAATAAAGAATTTAGACAACAAGCACAATATATGGAGATGTTATAAGACAACCAACATCTAAAGTGGATTTTCTAATTATTCGTAGCACGATGTTGGAAAATCACATAGCCGAACATGCTAGTTCCTCTGTTAGACAACTCAGTATGCTACAAGGCCAACTTGAGATGAACCCAAGAGAACATTGCAAGGCCATTTACCTTGACGAGTGGGAAGGTGTTAAGAGAAGAAAATAAGGACGAACACATTAAAAATGATGGAGAAAAAAATGTGATTGAAAAATTGATGATGTGAAGGAAAAAGATGAGGAATCTAAATATGAACCACCCAGGCCATACCAACATCTCGTCCCTTCCCCACAACAGTTGGCTAAACCTAAGCTAGACAATCAATTTGGTAGATTTTTTGTAAATTGTATTTTGTTGCTTTGTTAATTTTATTTTTGTGCTTTGTTAATAAAATTAAAAGCTTCAATTTTCAGCTTTTGTGAGTTAAGGTCTATCTTTAATTATGCAATTAAGGTCCTGAAATTATGCAATTAAGTGCTTAAGTTTTCAGCTTTTGTATCCTATGGAATGTTTTGTTTTGTTTACAATTGATGCAAAACAAAGAGGTCAAGCAAGCTAGTATATAATGAAAATGAAAAAGCATTCATTTCATCAAAATGTAAACTGTTCCACAAAACCTGAATATCCATATACAAAACCCTTCCAATTGATAGGATAAGCAATAAAAACTACATCCTCAAGTTTCTAAAGTATCTGAGTTTACAGATAAAAATATTTCCAATCCAACGCATTTTTCTTAAACAAATGGTGCATTCCTCCCATCTTTTTCTTGCCCTTTCTACTCTTGTCATTGGATTGGGATAACACATCATTTAATATTGATAAATGTGACATACTTCTTTCCATCCTTCTCCAAAAAAGTGCATGTTGATAGAAGAGATTTGTAAAGTTTTTTTGGAAAAACCTCCTGTCTCCCGTTCCATCTTGTCGGGGCTCTAATATTCAATTTTGGTGCTGGTAATGTTGGAATATGTGACAAAAAAATCAATTAGATTGGCGGTTTTGAAAACTTTTTAAGCAATCTTTATTTAAGTAATATTATCCCGACAAATATAGTAAGTAATTATCGTTGGTACATGTGTCTGTTGTGCTTACTAATTATGTTAAGTATTGTTTTGACGTCACATCAGATGCCCATAGACCATTTTAGATAACCCATGTAGTTGGGTTGCACATTGGGTGACGACTATGAAACCAACTTCTAAGGATTGGTCTGAAATGTTCCAAGTCGAGGACCTCGAGACTGGGCATCGAGAGTCCTATTGAGACTTGCACTGAGTGTTGCATTAATTGGATGAGTGTCGTGTTTCATCACCGACAGACGTTGGACGTCTATGCAATTTCAATGGGTTAGTTTCCAAGGTGGTCAACTGACTAAACTGACTCATGGGGATTGTCATATAGAAGTCTCGCAGGCTTGGTCGGTGTGACTTGAGTCCCTGACACCGATAGTACGGGAGTAGTTCTCAAACTTGAGGAACCACGACAGTCACGTGCATACGATGGTTGTATCTTGGATCTGACGAGAGGTAATTATATCACAGACATTATCATCATAAGCCTTGTCTAGTGCAATCATAATATGTAGTGAAGACGGTGAGTTTCAAGAAGAAGATCCGTCCCTTGTAAGTACATGAAGAAATTATCTCCTATGCACTAGAGACGCGTTAACACCTTATGAACAAGTGGCCACAGTGATTGGTCGAATAGAAAAAGTGGTTCCTATGTCGAACAATTAAGTGTAATGCAGTCTCAAGCATTAAAGCATAGATACCTAGTCCAGGATGGGAACCGACACCAAATTCCATACCCTAGACTAAGGCCGAGAGACGGTAGATGAAAGGACTGTAACTGTATAGACTCAGGAGCCTAAATATTCACATGAACATTCACCTAATTTCTAGTGCCATGGACTGTTGCTAGACGGCCACCCATGTAGCGGGATTTCTTGGTCATTGATTAATCAAGCACGATTAATTAAATCGAATTTAATTAATCGGTAGTATTGGACACTAGCCCAAGTCTAGCTGAAAGGTGAACCTAAAGAGTCACACATAAATCACCAAGAAAGAACAAGGAATTATTTCGAACTAATTCCACAAAGTGTAAGTAATTGGATTACTCTCACATGAGGATCCATTGGATGGATAGCCCAAAATTAAATTAATTGAATTAATTTAAATTGAGCTTATCTTTATTAATCAATTATTTCAATTTATTAATTAATAAATCAGGTTCATTCCTTCTGGATTTAGGTGGCCTACCAGCCTCTCTACAAAAATAGGTGCTAGAGGAGGGATGGAATTTGTCTCAGCCCAAAGTTGTCTACCAATGACAGGCATGATTATTGTCTTGTACACTCTCTTATACTCATCCACTGAGTGGCATGCATTTACATAATTTATTGGATCATCACCTTTGACAGTATGGCACTACAAGTATGTTTGCAAGGGATTCCATTCAAATCCCACTTCCTGCAAAAACAAGTTTGCAAATCCAAATGCATTGCATGTTGTGAACCATTAAAGCAATTAAGGTGCCAATGAGAGGAGTCAACTTTGATGGGAATGCAACCTGTTTATTTTTCAATATTTTTTTCCACAATCCTAGCAATTTTAGGACACAAAAGACCCTTCCAATTTGCTTCTATCTTGTCCATTTTTCTCTTGTAGTCTTCTTATTAGATATTCTCTAATCCATTCTAACATTGTAACAATAGGCTTCACTCTTGCCTCCAAAATGTTAGATTAAATGTTTCACAACAAATTATTCAGCAAGACATCACACTTGAATTCTATTTTGAAGTGTGATCATCATTGTTTAGGAGGTTTATCTTTAAATCATTCTGCAGCAGTTTTATCAAATGAAGACATCTGAGACATAGCATTTTTTAACTCATTTAATGTACTAGCCCTTGCATCATTCGACAGACAGTTCTTAAATGCCAAACCCTTATACCCTGAATTTTTGAAGTTGACATGTAGATGCCTAATACAGAATTTGTGGTCTGCAATATAAAATACTAACTCAAATTCTGGACTAAACCCTTTTGTTGAAGCACCAAGAATCATCTCTAAGCACACCCAAACTAGACCTTAGCAGTGTCAAAAACTACTCTCAAGTCACCCTCATGTCCTTCGTAATAATAGCATATGCAATAGGGTATATATTATTGTTGGGGTCAAAGCCAACAACAGTTAATAGAATCTCTCGAAAAGCCCTTTTAGATGGCATCCATGAACCCCAACCAATGGTCTGCACCCCCATTAAGGCCTTCTTTCAATGCACCAAAATTTCACATAAATTTTTTCAAACATTTGGTCTACATTTATGCCTAAAACCACTGTAGAACCTGGATTGCTTCTTCTCAATTCACATGCATAATCTTGTAACAATGGCATTGTATTTCAGGACTAACCTCTATCTGTTTCAGTGCACTCCTCTTAGCTTTGTATGCTTGATCCCTTGACATTGATTCTTAAATCTTGAATGACATCAATTCTAAAACCCTTGACATTTCTCTTTGGATCACTTCTGAATATTTTAATATAGTTGTCTGCAAGCCACTTTGATTTCATATTTTTCACATTTAAGTCCCTCCCACAACTGTGATTGGAGTTATATTCTCTTATTTGAAAAGTGCATTCATCATTGACCTTGTGGCGTGTATCCTCCACTGAAAATTATCCTTACCACATTTAGCATAAATATTATTTTATCATTCTTGGTAATTTTTAGATGTCTTCTAATTTTTATTGCATGACTGTGAACTGCATTCCTAAACTCTATCTTAGCACTGAAGATCATAGCTAATTCAAAGGTATATTGTTTTACTGGATTGAAGACAATGTGCTTCTCTCCTATTTCATCTTCATCAAAATCCCCGTCACTCCCAATAAGGTCTACTTCACTATCTTCATTGTTATCCTCTCCATCGTCATTCTTTCATATTCATTTATTCTACTTCTCTTTCTATTTTTTTTTTTTTTTTCCTAAACTCTCACCATCACTACCCTCCCCAGTTATTTCAGGCTGATCATTATCATTCTTCATGTCAAAATCACTATCTTTAAAGTCCTTAAATTCAGATTTCTCCAACTGTTCATTTTTCTCACCAACCTCACTATCCATTAGATTGCCATCAACCTCAACATATATATTAAGGTGTTCGACCAATACAAACATCAAACAAAACCTCATTACTACTTATCCTGTAAAACACATTCTCCATTATTGTGTAGTATGTTCTATTACTCAAAACCATCCTCGTTTGACATCCTATTCAGTTCAGAAATTGATAATTCATATACATCCATATAATCAATTTTGTACATTACATTCCCCAAAAAATGTAATGTAAAGTTGCCAACAAACCATCATTATTATCTGTAAAAAAAAAGAAACCCAGAACAAAAATAGAAAACAGTTTAAAATTACACTCAAGGAAAACAAATCAGAAAAATTCATAAAAAAATTCTGCAAATGCATAAATGTACACACTTTCTAGACAAGGACCATAGACGAAAATCATAAATAAACAACCGCACCATAAAAAAAAAATCGATTTTAGGGGCCACAAAACACAAAAAAGATATTGGAAGCTTCCTCATAATAAACCAAATTACCTTATTTTATACAACAAAACCACAAGCCCAACTTTAGATTTTTGAATAGAGAACTTATCATTGGGGGGGGGAGGAAACTCATTATATTCCGGATCGCATAGTGGCATTGCAGCAATCAAGGTTTCTTCCTCTTCAATAGACACTCAATTTCATCACTCACTTTCTAATAATTTCGAATTTCAACTGGTTTTGGTTTGGTTTAAAGATAATTTTTTAGGGTTCTTTTGATTTGAGGGACGTTAAACAATGATTAGAGAGAAGAGAGAAATATCAGCAGCAATTCCTTCCTCACGCGACTTAGACGTGCATCTTTTCCCACCCATTACCACATCATCAACCACGCAAGAGGCCACGTGTTTAAGTTGGGATAGTTGGCAATCGAAAATCCCAATTTGTCCGGCGGGTTTTTGGGCAATTTTGGCTGAAAGTACCAAAATTGCCACAAAATTAAAACTTATAGAATTGAAATTGCCAGTCTAGTAGTTACAGGACTGATTTTGCCGGCCCCTATACTTATAGAACTAATTTTGCAATTTTTCCTATGTCTAATTATATAAAGGGGAAATGCCATTTTTTATCCTGTAACTCAGGGTCTTTTCACTTTGGTTCCATTGGTTACGAGATTTTTACTTTTAGTCCCATAATTTTTAAAAAATAGCACTTTGGATCCCATGAAATATTTTTATTATATATATTAACGGAACGTACCACGTGCTTAGCACGTGGCTGTTAGAGTTTTTACACTTTTGGTGTCATATGTTACGGGTTCCTCATTTTTTATCTCATAACTTTCAAAAAGTAACATGTTTGTTCTCATGCACTTAACGGCCACATGGCAATTTCTGTAAATATCTAACGGGGAATTGCACTTTTGGTCCCATAGGATAAACCTCTTCTCATTTTCAGTCATATTTGAGTTCCAAGTATTTTAGGGTTACGAAAATAAAAAGAGTTTGATGAATAAGTTTATATATGCATATACAACTAATTTTCGTAATCATAAAATACTTGAAACTTGTTTTATTTTAGTTTTACTTGCTTGTAAAATCAAATTAAAAATAAATTTGTACATGCATATATATATATATATATATATATATATATATATATATATATATTTACTTAAATAAATATACAATTAATAAAATCCAAAAAGGCTGATGAAATAACAAAAACTATAAAATTAATATATATTTATCATATATATTTTTTATATATATGATAATTATATAAATATGATAATTTTATGCATGTATAAATTTATTTTTAACTTGATATGACAAATAAATAAAACTAAAATAAAATGAGTCAGAAGTATTTTAGGATCACAAAATAAAAAGAGCTCGATGAACAAGTGAAACTAAATTAGACAAATGGTAATTTTGGTATTTTAAAAGTTACTTTACTTTTTTTTTATTAAGCAATTTTTGTAAGGGTATGGGTATTTCAAACTTAAAAACAAAGACTAGGGTTTTTTTTTAAGGTTTTAATATTTCAGGGGGTAATTGATGTGGAGTGGATACTTCAGGGTGGTAACTATATTTAACCTTATTTGGAAATTGTGAGTTTATTCAATTTGGTTGATTTCTCCTTAAAAGTAATGATTATTATATCAATACATATCAAAATATTTACAAATAAAAGTATATCAATAAAAGAATATAAAAAAGTATAACATTTATAATTAATATATATTACTCAAATAGATAAAGCACTATAAAATTGAGAATAAATATTGATAATAATTAAGATTTTAAAAATAACAATATACTCATATATTAGTCGTAGACTAAAATTTCAATTGTATAATAAAAAGATATATATATATATACACATATATATATATATGTAGAAGAGAAATTTATAAAAATATAACTTTAGGGTAATTAATAAAATATATAAGTAGTTATCAACAAATAAAAGCACTATTTTCCTATTAAAATTGAAATTGTGCGTTAAAATTTAATTATTCAATGAATCTTAACGTTATTATTTAATAGCATCAAGTAAATTAATTTAAAAGTGAGATACAGATAATAGATTTAATGGTTTTAAAATAATTATTATCAATTATTTGAAATATAATTGCATGTATATATTAATATTTCAATGATAGAAATATAAATAAAATTATGAACTTAATATTTTTTATAACTAATAAGTGATATATTCACGTCTCAATATTTGTTTCACACGTGCAACGCACGGAATACGTTCTAGTATGTATGTATATATATATACACACACATTACTTAAACATGAAAAACTAAGTATGAAAATCCAATTTCTTTAACCAAATACGTGATTATATATATTGGTGTATAATTAAATTTTATAGTAGCGAAGAATAGATAGAAATTCTTGAAACTATTTGTGGACACCGCAATAACATTCAATATTATTTAAAAGTTTGATATATTTTTTACATCTTTTGGCTATAGTGATGAGGAAAGATGAAAATATTATGTAATATTTTGTTGTCAATACGGAGAAGAATGTTTTGGCTTTTTACATGTATAAATAAGTTAGAAGGAGAGTTGACGCCATTTTTTTCCTCTAAGAAGCCGCGTAAACAACTAAAGGGCGTTTTTTCCTGCACCCTGACAGAAGACTGTTAAATCAATTGCCATTTCCATCAAAGTTAACGAAATAGGACCAAGACTGTTAAAAATTTAGGATTTTGGGACCAAAAATGTTGAGCACGTGAAGCTCGAGACCAAAAGTGATAATGACCGTATTTAGTGGGACCAAAAGTAAGATTTTGCCTTTCTTTTATTTTTTGCTAAGAAAATAGTCAGCTAACGGCACGTGACTGTTCACGTGCTGTTTCCGTTAAAAAACTAATGGTATGGGACTAACGCCATAAAAAAATTAGGATTTTGGGGTTTAAAGTGTCGATCCCGTAAAATTCGGGATCAAAAATGAGAAGAGGCTTATTCTATGGGATCAAAAGTGCAATTATCCCATATCTACCCAAAAGGTGTCACAGGACCAAAAGTGAGAATCCCATAACCAATGAAACCAAAAGTGAAAAGACCCTAAATTATGGAAAGAAAAGCGTCATTTCCCCTTATATAAACATCTTTAGTTCATCATGAAAATTATAGGTATATCTTTAAAAGGATGTCAGTATAATGTATGTCCAGATGTATTTGTGTACATTTTTGTCACTGAATAGGATATATATTTATAATTACAACTGCAACAAGACAGATACTTATAATATTGCAAATGGTAGTGAGTGTTTGTGTAATTCGACTTAATATCAAGGACAATCTATGCAACTTATCCTTAAAAAAAGGATAATTGCACTGGTCCCCTTTAGATTTAACGTAATTACACGTATACTCTCTATAGTTTGAGAATTTACATCTAGTACTCCTGATGTTTGTTTTTGGGTTTTAATGCAATTTATCCTCCCTGTAATATTACAAATGAGCAAATTACCCCTTATGAAAAAAGAAATAACAATTTACCCCTATGTTGCATGTTTCTACAACAGATCATTTACTATATACTACATTTTCTTGGGTAACGCCTTGATTTCTTGGAAAATCAAGAAGCAACCCACTATTGCATGTTCTATAGCAAAGGCATAATACAAAATTCTGGGGCTACTGTTTGTGAGTTGTAATGGATTAAATTGTTGCATTTTAAAAAATATATGGAAATAAATTGTTATTTTTTCTTCATAAGGTAATTCGCTCATTTGGAATAGCACAAGGGATGATGCTTGCATTTTTTTTCCTTTGTTTCTAACTAACAAATAGATCTCTTCATTAGTCAAAACTTACATAAATCAGCGATACTTGATATAAATTTTTAAATTACAGAAAAAATTTACGTGTAGTACATCAAACATCAGGATAGACAACATAATTGTTACTATAACAAGAATAGGAGGATAGGTTGTGTAATTTTCCTGAATTAAAAGGACCAAACTACATATATCCAATGCGTGTGAAAGGTTGCTCTAAATTCAAAGGTGATAAGGATAATTCAACCGACTTCAAACACAATCAGGATAATTATATGAGGGAACACGAATACAATAATCCCGATTATTTCCCCACTGTCAACGTATCTTTCATACAACTAAAACAACATGTAATCGTGATTACAGCCAATATATATATACAACTGCAATCATGCAACAAGCAGACAAATCTTGCATGGGGGTTTCTAATCTAGTGGAGTCATATATAATATTCAAGGAATTGAAAATCATTTCTTCTTACTGTTGATGTCAAAGGCTGATTTGGGTACTAACTTAGTCAGATTTTAGTATATTGGAATATCTCTGGGTGTTGACAACGACATGCTAATATTGTAGGCCCTTTTTTTCTCTCTTTTTTTTTTTTTTTTTCTTGGTTGGTGTTCTCTTGCGTTTTCAATCATATCATGCTTTTTGATTTTCAGGATGACAATGACTATATATGTGAGGACCATCAAGAAGTTTTGTGTGCAAGTTGAGGAAGTGGATGTCTGCAAGCTTGACCATTACTTTTCTATTCTTCTTTTTTGCTGTTTCTCATCTGTCCTTTCTTGTTTGGTCGAAAGCACGAATCTTCCGGGTATTTGGCATCAATGAAGAGAAGGCCTAAAAAAATGTACAACCTGTACTGGGTTGGCGTCAAACGATGTGTTTGAGCTCCATATATAGCTGGCAAGCGACAGTAGTTTGTTTAGCATTCGTGAGTTTTGATTCTTGAAGTGGAGGTTGTGATCCTGGGAGTATGAAAGCGAGAAGAGGAAAGCGATCTGAGGTAAGAATTCATGCCTGGTAGGAACGCGTCTTAGGTGTTTGTGGAATTGCTTCAGCTAATGAGGTTGAATGGTCTGTTGTCCGCAGTCCTTTTGGCCCTCCATTGTGATGAAGAAATGGCTGAATATCAAGCCAAAGGTTTATGATTTTAGTGAAGATGAAGTTGACACTGAGAGTGAGGATGATGGTATGGATTCTGTTAATTGTGGATACGTTTATTGATTGATCACATATTTATTTTCTTTTCTTGCTTTCTTACTATCACTGTTATTTTATGTTAGCTTGTTCGCTTAAAGATGAACGTATGCATGATGATCATGCCGATACAAAAGGGGCTTTTCAGTCTGTGTGCTCGAGTAAAGCTGCAGGTAGTAACTATATTAAATTCTGTTTAGTGATTCCGTCATGTGAAGTGAATAACCAATTCGTTCTATTTGGTTTTTCTGAAAATTGAGCATCCACTGGGTTAGGTGAGCTAGTGCAGCTAACATCATAATTTTAGTCTGAGGCAAGATAATACGTCTGAGATTTGCTGGATCAATTGCTATGCAAGATGATGAACTTCAGAGAACTAGAGATGTGCAATCTTTAAGATTAATGTGTGGCATCCTAGATTCTTGACCATGTATAAACCTATTGAAATTTCACATTTCTTTTGTACGTTAAATCACGAAATAGTAGAAATGATTATTGTTTCAAATGTTTCCTGATGGAGTTGACGCATATTGAGGATATTTTACTTTTGTTGTTTAGCCTTTAAAATTTATTGAGTGCGAACTTTTTTGAAAAACAAAATTATTTCTGGCTTATGTTGATACTTGAAAATCTAATAATCCAGGGAAACCTTTGAAAGACTATTCAGTGAGACACAGGAGAGGAAAATCAGAAACTTTGAGACTCCAGTACATAAATACAAAAGATGTGAGGTTTGGCTCAGTAAGAAGTCATAATTTTTTTATCTTTATTTTGTGGTGATTAACTTTTCCATCTACAAGTGGGTAATTGTTGATTCATTTTATTGGCTTACTTTTCTACAAGTAAACATGGTTCATCTTTTTCAGGGTAACAGTAGGTACATGGAATGTTGCTGGAAGACTTCCAAATGATAATCTTGATATCGATGATTGGCTCTGTATGCAAGAGCCAGCAGATATATACATACTCGGGTAGGCATATGATCAAACTTGTGAACTCTTTGGATGACTGACATCTATTTAATTATCATTTGAAAACTGATTTGAGTTTGTATATATTAGTTTTTAAACTGGATTATGTTTGGGAAAGGGAAATTGAAATAAGGAGGAAAATAGTATTTAAAAAAATACTAAAATCATTTATTTCTTCTCTCTTCAAGAATTGAGAAGGCACCAATCGAATTATTTAATTATTTAGATATTTTTGCATATAATGTTCAAATTTAATTTTCAAATTTTCTTCTAATTCTTCGATTTTTTATTTCTGTAGAAAATAATCATAAGAACAACTGTGCCATCTCTGCCCATGTGCTGTTCCTTTCAAGACCCCCAGCATAGATTGAACTGCAAAATCCTGCATCTTGAATAGACTCCTCTGAGTCACATCTTGTGATTCAATATGTCTATTTAATATAAGATCACTTTTCACCCTTACTGCTTTTCTTCTGTCATGTAACAAGAATACTTAGTAATCCAGATATTCTCTTGATGCATACCTAGATTTAATAAAGATTGTGATCTCTTCATTTGAAGTTGCAGTGTTACATGGTATTATAAGTTTATTTTTTGATTCAGCATCTGAAATTGGGCTTGACTTCACTTCCCAACTTCCGAAGTTTTCTTCTTTAGCATATATGAGAAGAGTTCTAATCTTCATCTTTTTACAATCAAACATGAATTCTTAGCTGCTACTATTCTTTGTTATTAATTTTTTGTTGTAGAATACAATTTTATTTTGGATAATTCCTAATTCTCATTTAACAGTTTCCAAGAGGTGGTTCCTTTGAATGCTGGGAATGTACTTGGGGCAGAAAAATAGAAGACCAATTCCCAAATGAGGAGGAAATCATCCGCAGAACTTTGAATAAGTCACTGGAACCTGATGCTAAACAGAAAAGCTACAGTGCACCTCCCTCTCCAGTTTTTAGGACTTCCTCTGCTTCTGATATATTGGCTGATGCAACTGATACTCCTGTACTAGACATATTTGGAGAGGATTCCATAGGCACCATCATCGGCAGTGATTGAGATAACCAGCATGAGGAAGAACATCCGGCTGAAGAAATATATAATGTTGACTGGGACAACAGATTGGATTGGCCTGAACAATCATTAGATGCAACATCCCAACCTCTATCTTCTAGATCCACGTTACGAAGAGTATTAAGCAGTTCTGCAAGAATTGGTTCTACCTGGATGAGCAACGGTCTCACCTCCAGCCCTCAAAATATTCCGCTGAGTGGTTCTGGCTTAAAACGAATGCACCGTAGCTCTGGAAACTTAGGATTGATCCATATGGACCAGGAAGATGAGCTTGAAGTTCTAGATTCTCTCACTGATGAATTGGATCAAATCTCTGGAGAGGAAGAAGATTCTTTTGTAGAAATGACAGAGATGAGGCGTGAAAATGCTCTTTCAAGTGAAACAGTGAAGTCACATCCAACTTATGTACGGATCGTGAGTAAGCAAATGGTTGGAATATATGTATCTGTGTGGGTGCGCAGAAGGTTAAGGCGACACATAAACAACTTGAAAGTATCTCCAGTTGGAGTTGGGCTTATGGGCTACATGGGTAATAAGGTAGTCTTTCCTTCTTTGTTTTCTTCCCACCTCTCTCTTGTGGTTTTGGGTCCAGTTAAAATAGCACTCATATAGATCTGTGCGACTGCAAGTTTGTCATTTAACCCCAGTAATCTGAAAGCTTGTCTGTGTCTCTAGATAACTGAATACAGGTTTTAAAGCTCCCAAGAAACCATACATAACTTATCGACCCTAGATTATGTGTTACTACAATTTATACCTTAGATCAGGATTTTAGTTATTTTTATAATTCTGATCCATAGACAATTTTGTTATGACTTCTATACAGGGATCTGTTTCTGTTAGTATGTCTCTTTTCCAAAGTCGTCTCTGCTTTGTTTGTTCTCATTTAACCTCTGGTGAAAAATATGGGGCTGAGCAAAAGCGAAACTCTGATGTTCATGAGATTATAAGGCGCACTCATTTCTCATCTGTATTTGACATTGATCAGCCACAGACAATTCCATCACATGAGTAAGTACACAATCTTGTTGAGGATTCTCCTCTACATGTTTGTCTGCTGAGTACTCACAGTTAATCCTATTATCTAGACCTATGGACTGCTTCTGTATCCATATTTGTATTTGCTGATTGAAGTATAACACTCTTAGTTTGACAAATCATCTGTTCTGTGAAAACTGGTCTACTGCATTGATTTCAATATTCTTGGTTGATATGGTATAGAATATTTGATGTTCTTTCTCTTAGTAGTAATGAACCGAAAAGAGTTGATACTGTTTCACTGAGCTATGAAGCATGTGGTTACCTCAGCATTCAGTTTTCTGTAGTTGGAATATCGACTCCTGTTGCATTATTTTAAGCTCTAAGTCCAATAAAGAGGCCTTTGTGAGTTTGTAAGAACAAGTAGAGCGGCGTGTTGTCACACTACATTGGAAGTATTTAGGTAGCTGATTAGGTTAAGAAATACAGTCAGGCTTTAGGTAGTCCACAATCAAGGTGTATATCGGATGCCAAATCTCACACATGACCTTCATCAAGTCGACCAGCTTATAAAATTTATCTTCATGGTCCATTTCCCCAATATGGCATGCAAGGATGCATATTCTTTGTTCAGAAATATTTGTTGTTCACCTAGTTTTTTCAGCTGTTCGGCAGGAATGCTACAATTATATCCACTTTGCCTTTCTTCTTATCCAGGAAGGAAAATGGAGATGAAAGAATTTTGACAATTTGGGCCTGTAGATTGGGTGTTGAAGATTGCGCTTATCTATGTCCTCTGATTTGCTAGTTTATTCATGACAGTTAAACCACTGAAGACTTATTGCATTTGGCCTAAATTCTTGAGAAATTTGGTGATTGACTGTTAAGCATACCCGAAATCCTTGAACATTGAAGCTGTTGTTTACAATCACTTGAAAATTGAACTTTTCTAACAAAAATATGCTCTTTCCTTGTAATCTAATGCATTCTTGAACTTATGTTACAGTGATTAATGAGCCAATGTTTCTGTGAACAGTCAGATATTCTGGTTTGGAATTTCATCAATATGTTGGACTCAGAAGTAAGGAAGCTAGTTGACAAGAAGCAGTGGGCTGAGCTTCTCTACAATGATCAGGTCTAATGCATAACTGTAATCATGTTGTAAATTTTTCTGGAGTTGGTTTTACATTGCTTTAGCCACTATTCCTATCATTGTGGTTGATATAAAGTGGATAAATTGTTGGGTAAATTATATTTTGCCATCCGAACTATGACCGTTTTTACACTTTGGCATCTAAACTTTTTTTTGTGTCAACTTACCATCTGAACTTTACGAAATTTTACACTTTACCATTTATAACTATTTTTCACCCAGTTTTTTGTTAAAAAAAAATCATATGCAATGCACATGTGATATTTAAAGGTCATTTGATGTGGTATTTTTCACATGTGCACAGCATGTGATGTTTTTCGATAAAAAAATCACCAAAAAGACGATCATATATGGTAAAGTGCAAATTTCACAAAGTTGAGATGGCAAGTTGACACAAAAAAAAGTTTAGATGCCAAAGTGTAAAAACGGGCCTAGTTCGGATGGAAAAATGTAATTTACCCTAAATTGTTATCTTAAATCATGAACTATTACATTTTTGTTGTTGATGATGTCTACTAGAATCTCACTAAGCCTGCCCACAACCGGCAGCATTTTACTAAGTGCTTCTTCATTTTGATATCCACACTGTAAAGTGATACAAAACTACATAATATGAGCGAACTCATTGCAGTTGAGCAAAGAACTCCGGAATGGGCATGTGTTTGATGGATGGAAAGAAGGGATCATAAACTTTGCACCTACATACAAGTATGAGATTAACTCTGATAGATATGTTGGTGAAAACCCAAGGGAAGGAGAGAAAAAGGAGATCTCCAGCATGGTAAGTGATGTGCTAATGAATTGAATCGTTTCATAATTTTCATTTTAATGACACTATCTGCTGCTCTCAGCTACAAATCTAGAATAGGACCTAAACGATGAACTCTTCTCTTTGGATCAGTTATGAAATCATAATAACGAGAGATCTAATAATAAATGAATCTGTATGCAAATATTTCTTCAGCATTGTTGTCCACATTCTTTTAGCTAATACTGGTTAGTAATGCACCAATATTGTCACCTTGGCTCTGTTAGTTCGCATGACCATTGGTTGAGTGCAATTTACTAACTGATTGTCCATAATTAAGAAGTAGCCCCGTTAGTAATGCACCAATATTGTCATCCTGGCTCTCTTAGTTCGTATGACCATCGGCTGAGTGCATAGTAGATACAAAATGAATTGTCCATAATGAAGAAGTAGCCACGTTAGTAATACACCAATATTGTCATTCTGGCTCTCTTAGTTCACACGACCATTGGCTGAGTGCATATTAAGATACAAACTGATTGTCCATAATGAAGAAGTAGCCACTTGTAAGCAGATCGTATCGTGCACTCATCCGCATCATAAATTGTGGGACAATACATTTATCTTTCATACTATGTAAATATGAAGAGAGTTAACAAGAACCTGTATGTTCCACAGGTGCGATCGGATACTTTGGTTTGGGAAAGGCATTAAACAACTTTTCTATAAGCGAGCAGAGATAAGGCTATCGGATCATCGACCTGTCAGTTCAATGTTCAACGTTGAAGTCGAAATCTTTAATCAACGCAAGCTCCAGAAAGCACTTAATTTCTCCAGTGCGGTCGTACATCCTGAGGTTTTTCTTGATCATGTTGACGATTACCAACTTTAGCATGTAGATAGCTACAAATCCTAATAACAGGGGGGGTGATAACATATGCCATCTTCATTTTCTTCAGATGGAAAATTTTGTGCATGTCTTTTGTTTTGTTTTGTTTTTCATCAAGATGTAGAGGTTTGCTTTCATTTGGAACTCAAATAGTTGTGCTCATGATGTATAAAGACATAACATTAGGACTGCTGCTAATTTCTTATTCATTTTCTTGGATTACAATAATGTTTTGGGATAGTTACACTCCCCTCCCTTGATATTTGGTATAATTACACGTAGACCTTTTGTGGTTTGAGAAATTACATCTAGCACCCCTGGGATTTGTTTCGGTCTAACAAATAAGTCCCTTTGTTAGTCAATTTTTTTCAAATTTGTTGATATTAACAAAAAAATTAGAAATTTATCCCCGATTGGCTTGTTACTGACTTATAGCAGGTCAATAAATATTTTTATGATCAAATTATTCTCATACATCTTCTCACGTTAATGCATTTGAGAATGTATATCTTCACCGTTATAAGAGTAATATAGTTCGAAAGAAATTATTTGACCTACAATAAGTTAGTTTTAAGTCAATCAAAGTAAATATCAATTTTCATTTAGTTTTGTAGTTAATATCAGCAAATTCAATTAATTTTAACTAATAGAGAGACTTATTTGTTGGACGGAATAAAATTTCAGGAGTGCTACATATAATTTCTCAAACTATAGGAGGTCTACGCATAATTACACTAAATCTCAGATAAAGAGAGTATAATTAACACTAAAAATATTTGATGTTAGATTATTAGGGATAAGTGTAATCTATAAGACTCGTTAGAGAAGATGAGTAGATTGCTCATACCTCTATGTCCATACATGGGTGCCTTCAGCTAGCCATGGGTGCGCTATTGTTTAAGCTCTACTTGCGGTTATTGCACACCCAATACATGTGCACGCATATAATATAAATGGATGAAGGTCCTAAGTCTATGGAGGAAGTGTGGAAGTCTCTGATCGATACTTAAGTACTTACAATATTATACTCTTATAAGCGGTTCTTTGGGGAGACTTTAAATTGCACTTCTGGAGAAGGTCTCCCTCAGGGCCCTCTTGCAAATACTCGTACAGTTAGGGTTTTTGACTGATCTTGAAGATCTCTACCTGCGATAAATATTCCCACATTAAATATCATATAAAAAAAGATCAGTAAAAAATAAGTACAATGTAAAACATCATTAATACGAGTAAATATGAAAAATGTGGGAAAAAAAAAGTATACGTAAAAAGTAAATAGTATGATTAGTAAGTAAATTATTTACATAATAATTATCCTTAGAATTAATATATTTATAAGGTTAATTCGGATAAACTCAAAACAAAAATTTATAGATAATAATATATATAGATATAGATATAGAATAGATATAAAATTAGATATAGATATAAATATAGATAGATAGATATAGATTAATAGCATAGATATAGCTGTAAAATCCTTGTTTTATTGTGCTACAAGTTGGGTAGAAGAAGTATTGAACTTTCCGTCACACCAATAAGAGAAAGGAAACAGTTCTCAAATGTCCATTCTTGTGCTCAAACATTGAAATGTACAATCCTCCACCTACTAGTGCTCTCTTCCCTTCCACAATTACAAATAGTGTAGATTATATATATATATATATATATATATATATATATATATATATCCTCTAAAATTACGTATAATTACATAAATAAATTTTATCATTCGTAAAATTATAAGTGCATTTCTTGAGAAGATGTTGATGTAATTTACTTCATGGGTTTTTTTGTAAAATTTTATCATTTCGATTAATGATGTACTTGTAATTATAACTACAGGTTTAAGATGTGTTCTTATAATTTTGCAAAAAAATATAAGGTATTTATGTAATAAACCCGACTTCACGAATTATTGATATAATTTATCATGACTTCATTGCACTTGTGATATTCAAGGGCAATGCATAAGTAAAATATTACATGCATAGTGCATGATTTTTTTCAGTTAAAAAATTGATCGAAAAACAATAATATATGGTAAATTACAAATTCTTTAAAATTGAGATGGTAAATTGATAATATATATATATATATATATATATATAAAAATATCAAAACGGACATAATTTAGATGAAAAAATATAATTAACTTTAAATTTACAGATGAAGTCTGACAAATATTGTCTAGTCAGATGAATTGGTCAAAGAAAAATTAATTAATCATGCAACTGTTGTTGTTTTTTTTTTTTTTTTAAGAGGTTTTTTGGGTGATGTTATGATTTTTTAATTTTTCAAAAAAGTATATATAATTTTTGAGAGCTTATACATTATATAAAGTTATTTGATAATTTTTTTTTTTCGAAGAACTTATAAGATCCCACGACTAGATGTTTAGGATCTTATTACTTATGAGCTTTTAAAAGAAAATTAATAGGGTGTTTGGCTAAACTTAAAAGCTCCTCAAAATATCTTATAAGATGCTTAAAAGCTTTTAAGATGTTAAAAAATTTTTTTTTTTTTTAAAAGTTTATAAAATCTCAAATAAAATATTTTGAATTTTGTAAAATTTATTTTAACTTTTTTATAGCATTATAAGCTTTTCATAATTATAAGATAAAATATATTCAAATTCTACCCTTGACGTATCTCTCTCTCTCTTCCCTACATAATTGATATAAAATCTCTTTCTCAACTCTATTAATTATGACATCATAATTTACATTTAAGTAATTAATAATTGATTTTAAATTTTTATACTTATGCAAAAATAAAATTGCTATTGATATAAAAATTTACTAAAAAATATAGATTCAAAACATTATAAATTATATGAATAAAAGTAGTCATTGCAATAAACAAAAATAATATATCAATTATATATTTATTTTAATATTTGACTAGCATGAATATTAACATTATTTTAATTAAAAAATTTAGGTCATAATTCTTCATGAAATTTTTATTTTTGTAAAAACAATATCTATTAAGTTTTTATTTGGAGGTAAACTAACGTGTACTATTTATGAAAGCATTTAAAAAATATTTAAATACAAAATATGTAAAGAAATTACTACTTATTTGATTAGTAATGATATCATTTTTTTTTAATTATTTACCAATAAAACAAACACCCTAACATCTTAAAGTTGAGAAAATATTTTATAAATTTTGACATATTATTTTATCCAAACGCTTTAAAATTTTTATTTTTAAAATAAGATCCAACTTTATTCGATCTTTAGAATTTCATGTTATTATAAAAATATTCATATTACAATCAATCTTAATAAAAATCTATTATTCCTGTTATAAGAATAGTATTACAATCAATACTAACCATCTTGGCACGTTGTCCTTATGTGCATATAATCAATAATATTTTATATTTTATAATATATCATAAATAAGAAAAGATATAGATAAACCAACACATTACATTTTTCAAAAAAAAAGAAAAGAAAGCAACAAAAGGAAAAAAAAACCTTAGAGGTATTATCGACATAACAATAAATTAATATCATTGTATTATAACTACCGTTTGTGAAAGAAAAATACCTTCTCTGATATATTAGTATAGCAGAATAGAAGCCCTTATTCCATAGAATAGAATCAAACCGATCGAATTCAAGTGCAGGGAAATTATCTAGGTAGTATATGCCATTCGACTTCTAGAGTTCAATGCAAATATGTAATCAAGTCACTCCAATTCTTGGTAGCAATTTGTTGATCAAAAGTCCTATTTTGGAACAAAAATGAATATAACAAGGGATAATTACATTTTTTTTTAGGGTTAGTTATGTCTAACAAATAAATCTATTTGTTAAATTAAATTTACAGAATTTGATAATTGTAACAAAATAATGGATAAAAGTTTTAGCTACCGTGAATTGACTTATTACTTATTTATTGTAGGTCCAATAAATATTTTTATGATCAAATTATCCTTATATATCTTTACACATTAATGCATGTGATGGGGTATATTTTCACTATTATAAAGGTAGTTTAGTCATGAAAGATTTATTTAACCTGCAATAAGTCAGTTATAAATTAATTGAGGATAAATATCGATTTTTATTCAGTTTTTTTTTTTTTTTTTTGTTAATGTCAACAAATTCAGTGAATTTCGACTAACGGATGGAATTATTTGTTAGACAGAAGCGAACATTAAGAGTAATGTATGTAATATTCCAAATCACAGTAGGTTTATGTATAATTACACCAAACTAAGATATGAGAGTATAAATTAACCCTAAATTGAAGCGATTTAAGGAAAAAGTTATAAGCAGCTTTCTATCGAGTTCAACAACTTATCGGTAAAGTTGTAAATATATGTTGTTTTTTCAAAACTTCATATCTTTTTTTTTTTTTTTTTCACTTTTAACTTTCCCACTGCTTGACTTACAGCTTTCTTTACAACTTATTCCCAACTATAAAAATAAAAGCGATTAAATGCAATTTACCCACTATGTTATATAAAATGAGCAAATATCCTTCCGTGAAAAATGAATTAGCAAATTACCCCCTGTGTTTAAAAAATGATGCAAACTACCCCCTATCAATGGTTTAGATTGGGGGTAATTTACTATTTTATTTTTCACGGGGAGTTTTCTGCTCATTTCTCATATTACAGGAGATAAATTGCAGTTAACCCAAAATAAAAGTTATTACAAAGACCCATAAAACCAACTCATATCAACCAATCAAATTTATTAATAATATGAATGGAATGTTTATAAATTAATTCAAATTAGCAGATTTGGTACGTACTAATAAGATACGTTCATGGTGGTCAAAACAACAAAAACAGAAATATTTTTGACATTGTTTAAAATTAATTTATTGGAAACATACTCGAATCATCAAAGGTTTGAAGAAAGGAATTGGATCGTTGACAAAAGTAATTTTTCACGATCGTAGAGGATTGCAAAAATTTATTCAAACAATCACGATCAAGAAAATGATTAAATTGAACAATATATTTTTGACTTATATGAATTGGTTGGATTTGGTTTCCAAGCACAATCGAATGTTGTTTTGCGTTCTTTTGAGTGCACTTTTAAAATTACGGACCAATAAGCAAAACGGTGTTGTTCTTTTGTGTTTGATTAGGGAAAATAGATGGAGGAGAAGTAAAACTGGATGCATATGAAATCCCTTCGAAATTCAATTTTGTTTTCTTCCAAAGTTGGACGGAAAAGTGATCATATAAGGCCAAAAAACAATAACATACATATTTTATTTTTATTTATTCTTATTAACCATATAGATAATTTTCCTTCAATTATTTTGTCATTCCTGATAATACTAGTACATAATCTTTTAAAAAGATAATTAAAATCACCAACAGAAGTACTGATGTTTGAATTTAATCTCTTTATTTGGGCCGGGGAATTCGTAGTAACTATTATTTTATTTAAATTGAATAGTTTAGAATAAATGAGCAATACTCATTTTGATGAATATTTTTATCAATAAAAAAAATATTTTTCTTCTTGTTTGATGAATACTTTTATCAATGAGATTTTTTTTTTTTATATACAAAAGTTTATTTTAGTGTAATAGTAACTTATTTATTTACTAATACAAAACAAAAAGAAAAAAATTAATCAATAAAATTATAAAATTATTATTATTTATCTCTCCCTTTCACTTCCCTATCCCTTTCCTCTCATTTGAATCAGACAAATCCTTAACTATTAATTAATTTCTCTAAACTTTTTAACTTGTAACTTATTTAAAAAAAAAAAAAAAAATTGATACCAACAACATTGGTTAAGAAACCTTACACGCATTATCATAATAGATATTAAAGAAAAAATGGCCTTTTATCCAAGAACGATTAATATAAACTCAAAAGCAACTATTTGTACGAGTTTGTGCAAATTTTGAAATTTAACATTAATTGATTTGGGTTAAATATGCAATCTCATATGGTCTGTGAGAAAAGAGAAACACGTTAGGCTAGTTGAGATGGTCCCCAACTAATACTTTTTGATGCCTAAATTAGCTCAAATTCGAGATGCTAAATAGCAATCTGAACTAATAAATGAGGTAGTAAGTAATAAATGTGTCTTACTATGAATACAGTATCATTGAGGTATTTATAGGACCACATGACCGTATACGCTTGGTCCACGTGACGTCATCTCAAGCCTTAAGTTGTCAGACACTATGTGGCCAAGATCTTGGGTCCTTGGAGCGGGTTGCCATACGAGTTGCTAGAGCAGATCGGGTCTAGGGATCCGACCTAGAGCAGATGACAAGAATCTTGGAGATCTGGTGGTATTTTGGCTTAGTACGGGGTTATTTATGTCTTTTCTTCAATAGGTGTGTTACACCCCTATCACTAATCATTTTATTTACTAGCAGTTGTAGCACTTCATTTACGTGTGTATATAATAAATAATTATTTATACTTATAAAGTATATTATAAATAAGAATAAAATCATATACCACACATCACATTTAAAATAAATAAAATAAACTAATTTAGGGATATTATTGACATAAAAAATGTGTGGATGAAATTTTTATATTAATATAAATAGTATAAATCATATGGATGAGAAAAAGAATTTGAGTATATATATAGGGGTAGTTGAAAATACATAAGGATATTTTTGGTAATTTATAATTTTGGTGTTGCAGTGTAAGGAACCGTCATTTGTGAGTGAAAAATAATTTTTCTTTTTTATATAGTATAGATGAATATAAGTTGAAAAGAGTGCTTTTTTATAACTTTTATTTTTGAACTATTTAAATTAAATTGATTTAATCAAAAAATTCAAGCAATTTCCTATCAACTTCTGCAGCTTATAGTAAAATTGTAAATATCAAATTATTTTTTCTAAACACTCCAACTATTTTTTTTCACTTTCAACTTTTCAATTATTTAACTTACAATTTTTTTTTTACAATTTATTCCCACCATAAAAATAAAAATTATTATAAACAATCTCAAAGTCAACTCATATCAACCAATCAATTTATTAATAATACGAATCGAATGTTTATAAATTAATTCAAATTAGCAGATTTAGTATGTACTCTTAAGATACGTTCATGGTTGTCAAAACATAAAACAATATTTTTGACATTGTTTAAAGATTTGAAGAAAGGAATTGGATCATGAAATCGTTTGTCCCAAGTTTTTTATTAAAAAAGAAAACATACAAAATCTCATTGACAAAAAGTTTTTTTTTTTTTTTAACGATTGTAGAGGATTGCAACAATTTATTCGAACAATCATGACCAAGAAAATGATTAAAAGAAAAAAAATACTCCCAAACAATATTTTTTACTTATATATGAATCATTTTAAATGGGACAAATTGCATATTACCCTTCTATATTTTCAAAATTCAACTAAAAACTCCCTGTGTTCTAAAAATAGGCAAAAAAATCTCTCTATTTTCTTAAATATAGCACACTCGCCCCTCACCGTTAGTTGAAGTTAACGACATTAATTTGTTTGCCCAAAAGACCGCTCTGCCCTTATCTATTACATATTATTTCTTATTTTTGTGGCCGTTGGATTTTTTTAATTGCATAACAGTCATGGAATTTAAACAATACATTTAATGGTTAGATCTAAATTATTAAGGCCCAAGATTTAATGTATTATATCTATAATTATAAAATATAATTTATAAAAAATTAACAAAATTAACCCCACCACCCTCTCCCAACCCCCCGCCACCAGTCCCCCCTCCACCCGCCGCCCTCCCTCCCCTCCCCTACCACCAAGCCACCCTCCCCCCAACCCATCTCGTGCTGCCCAACGCAGACGGGGGCGACGATGCCGTCCAACTCCAAGGAAGGTGACGGCGACGTCAAAGGCAGAGGGCACGACAACGACTGCGACGTCGCCCCCAATCTGGTCGACCGCGACGCAGCGGCTGCCCAAGGTAAGTTTGGGCAACCACCGCGACCGACGGTCGCCTAGGAAGCTTTGGGCGATGGCAATGGTCGCGTCGCCATCACTCAATTTTTAATTTTTTTTATGTTTTTAATCAATTTAAAAATTGATTCTCTTCAAAAAAAAAATTCAATTTAAGGAACAACAAAATTCAAAAATGATAAGAAATTTAAATTTTTAGAATTTAAAATTTTAACATTTAAAAATAGTAACAAAAAGTATTAAAATTTATTGTTAATACATATACTAGTAAAATTTGAATTATGTATAGTAAATATTTTATTAAAATATATTTAAATTAAATATTAATTTAAATTAGTTAAAAAATATTATTGTTATTGTTCATAATATTTATATTGATAATTTTAAATTTTATATTTTAAATTAAATTTTTTAACATTTTTAAGATTTATTTTTTGTATTATGAAATCAATTTAATTTTTTAATTTAAATTATAAGTTTATTAAAATATATATTTTTTGTTTTGATATTTAAATAAATATATTTAGGAATAAAATTATTTATTGTTTAGGATGGATAAAAAATATAAATTTTTTTATTAAAAATAAGGTTAATACAAATACATTTAATCATAGTTATTTTTAACACAATATAAGGGTATTTTTGTCAATTAACAGTAAAAAATTGTCAAAATTCATAAAAAAAAATCATGCTCACTCTCACCACCAGCGAGTGCAGCCCACCTTCCGTTAGTTTCTAACGGAAAGGGGAGTTTTGTGCTGGGTTTTAGAAATCAGAGGGGTTTTTTGCTTATTATTAAAACACAAGGGAGTTTTTAGTTATTTGCAAAACACAGGGGGGTAAAATGCAATTTGACCTTTTAAATGTAACCTTTTGTGTTCTCTTTTTATAGTAATGTGCTACGGTCGAAATTATTGGTTTTTCCTATATATTTTTTTTTTTTTGGGTTTATTGCATTTTATCCCCTATGATATTGTAAATAAGCAAATTACCCCCTATAAAATAAATATAGGGGTAAATTGATGCATTTTAAAAAATACAGGAGAGTAAATTGCTAAAAAAAATTCATAGAAGGTAATTTGCACATTTACAATATCACAGAAGTGTAAATTGTATTTTTTTTTTTTTTTCCTTTTTATTTGACAGTGGAGTGCAAGGAACTGGTGAAAGCCTATTCAAGACTTAAAAATTATGTTTGGTCCAACACAAAAAAATCATTTAATGTGAGGGGATATTTGTGATAGTAGATGAAAAAATCGTCGCAATAGTTTTTCGTTCACGAATTTCGACAGTTTTTTTGTAATTGGTCATATTTCATCGCATTTATAATCCTCTAACTTGAGCCATTTCAAGCGTATATATTATTATTTTACCTCCATGATATCGTGCAAAAATAAACAAAAGTAAATTTTATATACTTTTATATTAGAGAAAGTACTTTATTTATATGCTCTATGCATTAGTTCTCTATACAATTTATTTTAAAAATTAATATATAAATGCCCTAAAAAAATATTTGAAAAATTAATTCATACAGAATCCGTCTCAATTATGCTATTATATCTATTTTATAATACTTTATTGAATTTATAGACACTACAAAAATTAACCAAAAAAAAATAGATTGTTGGGATGGAATTTCCAACAAAAGTTCGTTACTAATTAATAACGTTACTGGCGGAAAATACAATTTGATTTGGGATGAAATTTGAGACCAAAATAGAAGATTTCGGACGACTACAAAATATTATGAATTGATAGGTATTAATATTTTTAAATTCAAAATTGTAACCAAACTTTGTAAGGGAACATAATTATTGATGACTTTAGAATTGCTATAAATATTATATTAATCTTTTAGTAAAAAATTAAACTTGTATCTATTTGTAGCAATTTGTAAGAAAGATATTTGTACCGTAATTGCTTAATTCTTTTTAATAATAAATCAAAGTTATTTAAAAAAAGACAAATTTTAAATATATTATATATATATATATATATATAGTAGTTTCAATTTCTCTGAACTACTTAGATATATTTGTCATTGTTTAAGTGGTTTAGATACATTAGGACTATGAAATTATTTTTTATAGAATATATTTTAGTATAACTAATTTTAGCTTATTATTAAAAGAACTACTTAAGTAAGAATATAGGTTTTTTTCACAATGGAGAACAAATACTTAGGTAATTCACCCTTTTATATATATATAGTATAAATAAATATAAATATAAATATAAATATAAATAAATATAAATATAAACATAGATATAGATGGGAAAGACATTTTTTAGTCACATAAAATATTGGTAGAAATTTATTTTTGGTACTACAACTATGGCAAGTGACACTTTAGTCCCATAAAATGTAAAATAACGTCTTTTTAGTCCAAAAAAATGTGATTTTGGGACAAGTTCCAAAATTAACACATTTTTAGTTCCAAAATCACAATACACATAATTTTTTATGACTAAAAAAATATGATTTTAATTCATCGGACTAAAAGTGTTACCTGCCATAGCTGTGGTTCCAAAATAAATTTTGCCCTTGTTTTTGTTTTGTGGGACAAAAAAACATTTTGCCTAATATAGATATAGATTTATATATTCTTTCCACTAATTTAATTTCATTCTTTCCAATTTTTAAATCAAATTTAACTACACAATTTAATTAAAAAAGATTAAAAAATTTAAAATGTCTTCGAGCTTTCATTCCTCAAGCCACTGATTCGTTCCTTCATATACCTCCCCATATTTTGAAAACAAATATATAGAGTTTTGCAACAAAATTTCGTTGCCTCACCAGTCGCAATATGATTTTGCAAATATAATTCAATCGTCAATCCAACTTGGCGATGCAAAATCCAAACTTGTTATATAAAAATTCTATTGCTACGGTTTTGTGTAACAATTTCGAATTTGTTATATAAAGAATCTATTTCATCATTTAAAATTGTTCGACAGTTCATCACAAATTACTTAAAATATAATCCGTCCAAATGATGAAACATGCTATTGTGGTTTTACTACAACCATTCCTAATCTTGAGACGATTTGTATCCTTTTATTGCAAATATTTTGAATGCCACCTATTATGGGTCTTTTTTCGTTGCAAAGAACGTCACAAGCATAATCGGTCGAGCATCGGAATTCTATATAATTCTGTGGCAATGGCTTAATATATACATGAAAATTTTTGTTCTAACATTTATAAAGTTTAAAGTCAATCTAAAAAAATCAAACGCCTCTTAGGAGAATTGAATATTGTAATTTATGGTGAAAAGTTCAATGGCTTATACGAAAAGCAAGAAAAATACAGGATGTATAAGATCATAAAATGAGGTGGGCTTGAAAAGTTCCTAAAAACTCGTGATTCACTAACTTACATTCTTAGGAGGGTTTAATCAATTTAACTCGATGTGATAACGTAATGAATAAATTATTTTTTTTAAAAAATAATAATTTACTCATTTTTTATTTTAAAAAATATAAAGAGATAAATTTTATAAAATTTAAAAATATAAGGAGGTAAATTGCTATTTTTTTTTAGAAAAATTGCATAAAACCCCTCTATGTTTTAGAAATTTGGCTAAACTCCCCGTGTTAAAAATATATGAAAAAAAACTCTTGTATTTTTTGAAATATTGCACACACACTTCTTCCATCAATTATACTTAAAGGCGTCAAATTTTTTGGTGATTTGCCCGTTATGCCCTTGTTTTAGTAGCCGTTGATCTTATCTGATTAAAAACGAACGGCTTAGATCTTATCTAATTTATAGAACATATTTTTGTATTTATATATAAATATAAACAGTTACATATAAAAAATAAAAATATATAATATACAATAATATGTATGTATATAACGAGGCTCGTCGTCGCCCCCCAAGCAGGACGACGTCACTGTAACCGTCACCCGCCCCAGATCTGGGAGGGCGATGTTGCGGCGATGCTAGCGCAACCAAAGACAGGGAGCGCGCAGGTCGGGAGCCAGTTCGGTGGCTGGAAGTTGGGGGTGGCTGGCGATAGGGATGGGGGTCGGGGGAAGACGACGATGACGATGATTTGTTCTATCTTGTTCTTGTTCTTTTTTTTTTTTAATTTTTATTTATTTATTTATTTATTATATTTTGTTTTGTGGATTTTAATATAATGAATTAATTTAATTAAGTAGTTTTTGTTCCTAAATATTAAAAAAATAAATTTTATTTACTATAATTTATATAAATAATATAATTACAAAAATTAAATTATTTAAAAATATTTTAAAAATAAAATCATGTATTTTGATTTTAAAAACTTATAAATAATAGTAAATAATCTTAAAATTTTGATATTTTCATATATAAAATATGTATAATAATTATATTTGATTTAATAATATTTTTTACATATAAATATTGATGAATGCTAATTTTTTAGTATTTATCATACCTTTTTTCAATCAAATATAATAAATATAGACAATTAATCCCATCCGCATGTCAGGCGCGTGTAAATAACTCTCTATTTTTTTTTACGGAGAGGGGTTTTTTTGCGGGGTTTATAATTGTATGAGGTCTTTTTTTGGCTATTTAATTAACACAGGTAACTTTTTAGCAATTTCTTCACTTCAAAGGGGGTAATATGCAATTTTCTCTTTTTTTTTATATGGAGATAATTTGCTTATTTACAATATCATAAGAAAGTTGCTTGCATTTTTTCCTTCCTCGAATGACATGAAGTACGAAGCAATGCGACATGAGTTACTTTTGGGGAAATAGAAAAAAAGTAACGTAATTAATCTTAAACATGAGATATTAAGAAAATTTAGTTTCCCGAGCGGCTGGTAAACTATGTACTAAATCAGTACCACTTATATAAATGAATTTATACTATAATAGCCGTTGTGGCACGCCGTTCCTGCATGCATATAATAAATAATTTTTTACGTTTTAACATGTATTATTAATAAGAGTAAAATATATAAATAAGTATATATTACATTAATAAGAAAAAAAAATTTATCAACTAATGTAAATTTTAAAAAATTGAATAAGTTAGTTATTTTACTATGAAGGGAGTTTTTGTCTTCATAAAAAATTGGTGCAGCGGTGTCATTAACTGTCATTTGTGAGTGTGAAGGAGCTTTTCTTTTTTATTAGTATAGATTATGTTTTGTTAAAAGGAAAAGAAAAGAAACTTAGTCATTATTTAGTAATACTTTCACTTACGTGATATTAATGAGTTAAAGGCAGTAGTGCAAAATTGTCACCGATCAGCTATATGTGGATCCCTTGTAATGTACAAAAAGAGTCTTAAAACAATAAATAATAATGGGGTACAATATTTTCTTTAATCTCATAAAACAATGACAAGATTTCTTTTCATACATAATAATATGGCAAATGATGCTTTTAGTTCCATAAAACTTAAAATGACGTCTTTTTAGTCTAAAACAATGTGATTTTAAGCCTTTTTAGCCCCAAAATTGCGATGCCTTTTTAGTCTCAAAATCACAGTGCACGTGGTTTTTGGAACTAAAAATACGTGATTATGAATTTTATAGGACTAAAGCGACACTTATCATAATTGGGGTGGTAAAACAAATTTTGTCCTTATTTTATGGGACTGAAAAAGCATTTTGGTATTGCTTTAATTAAATCAGTTAATAATATATGCTCAACGGCTCAAACTTACAAATATGATTCCATTTTACTCAATCTTCCATAATCACAATCAAATTTAATTTGATTACGATCAAATTTGTGTAAATTCCTCATTTTATCCAAGTAAAGTAAATCGCTCGACTCGTAGGGCGTAACCTGCAATTTTGATGACTATTTTAGTCACGTTGGAATTCAATTTGACAATCGAGCCTTATAATTTAAAATATATTGTCACATCAAGAATAAAATTTATCGCAAACTGCAAATTCGACAAGAATTCAGCATGTGTACTTCACACAAGCATCAAATTCTAGGACCAAAACTGCAATTTTCCCTTTGCTTATAGAACTGTGTTACAAGTCATTGACCTGGAAAATTACAAGTCATTGGAGCTTTTCACTTGAGTTCATCATAGTACAACCTCTATAAATACCATAGGTTTGGCCCTCAATAGAGCAACAAAACAAGAACAATCAAGCAAAAAACTGGAGTCTTGGGGCATCACATTCCTGCTGCTGTTCTTTGCAAACCTCATGGTCTTGGGAGTCTCCTCAACTCAAGATCACAACAAACCTTTCCCTGAATGCCTAATCGATCAATTTCAAAGCTCGAATGCAGACCCATCCAACGTTGTTTACAGCCCCAACAATGCATCATATGCATCTCTTTTGCTAGCACCAAATCTCCGGCCGGAATCGACATCCCCCTTGAGACCCCTTCTCATCGTCACCCCGTATTATGAACGTGAAATCCAGGCAGTAATTTACTGCTGCAAGAAGCTCGGGACACAAATCAGAGTCAGAAGTGGGGGACATGACTATGAAGGACTTTCATACGTTTCCGGGATTCCTTTCGTCATTTTAGACATGAGGAACTTTCGATCAGTATCGATAAACACCAACGACAAAACTGCATGGGTTGAAGTAGGCACAACGCTTGGGCAGTTGTACCATACAATCGCTCGGCATAGTAAAACTCTTGCTTTCACGGCAGGCGTTTGCCCAACTGTTGGCGTGGGAGGGCATATCTCTGGCGGTGGATACGGCTTGATGTCCCGCAAGCACTCCATTGCTGCTGATCACATCATTGATGCTAAAGTAATGAATGCTGATGACCATATTGTGGACCGGAGGTCCATGGGTGAGGACCTATTTGCCATTCGAGGAGGTGGCGGTACTAGTTTCGGTATAGTCCTTGCATTTAAGCTACAGCTAGTTACCATCCCCGGAACGGTAACTGTTTTCAACGTCTCAAGAACGTTGGAACAAAACGCAACCAACTTGGTACACAAATGGCAGTACATTGCAGACAAGATTGACAGAAATCTTCTGCTGAGGCTTTTCTTACGAAGCATCACGTCCCCGATACATGGAAACAGGACGATACAAGCTACTTTCAATACCTTATATCTTGGTCGAGCCCACTATCTCCTGCCAATAATGCAAGAGAAGTTTCCAGAACTTGGTTTATTGCCAGAAGATTGTATCGAAATGAGTTGGATAGAGTCCGTGCTCTATTTTGCAGGGCTAAGAAATGAGTTCGTCGACATTTTGCTAAGTAGAATACCGACAGGCGTATACAGTCCGGTTTACTTCAAAGGTAAATCCGACTACGTAATACAACCCATACCTGTAGGTGGACTAAGAGGGATGTGGAGATTTCTTCATGAAGAAGATGAAAACATGGCTGAACTGCAGCTCAGTCCATACGGAGGGGCATTGAACGACTACTCGGAATCTGAAACTCCTTTCGCACATAGAGCCGGTTATATATTCATGATCCATTACGCGGTTTCCTGGACTAGACCAGGAAACAGTGAATCAGAAAGGCGCATGAACTGGATCAGGAGACTTTACGGCTACATGGCCCCTTACGTTTCGAAGAATCCTACAGCAGCTTATTTCAACTACGGGGATCTTGACTTAGGGACGAATAACGAAGGAAACACAAGCTACGCACAAGCCAGTGTTTGGGGGCTTAAATACTTCGGGAACAACTTCAATCGATTGGTTCGTGTGAAGACTAAGGTTGATCCCTCCAACTTTTTCAGAAACGAGCAAAGCGTTCCACCTCTATATGTTTCTGCTAGAACAAAGGAGTTCATTGCTGGTGATCATGAGGTCTAATTATGTAATCACTAAATAAAATTGTTCTGTCGTAAACCGTACGTGTGAATGAAGTATGGAATTGACCAAAGATAAATTAAAATAACCAGATTCGATTGATCTTTAGAATTTAGTTTTGGTCTTGTCATGTTTGTTACCGTACCATTATTTAAGTTATAATTGTGATTGTCGTTAATTTTAACGTACAAATGAACAAGAGAAAACAAATGTGATATAGCGAGTCCTATATTTTTTCGTTCCAAAATTCATTTGTATTTCATTACAAAAAAAATAGTTTGATAGCAACGGAAAAAAATTTAATATTGAGATAATTAGCGAGTAAAATTCTCATTGTTAAACCATATCATTTAATTGGAAAAATTAATTTTTTAATCCGTTAAGTATACCTAATTAATATTAATTTTAGTTCGATAATTTTGCCCAATTTGTCTTAAGTCCTGTAAGTTTCAAATTATAATGAAATTTAGTCTTCCGATGGTTGAATTTTCTACTTTTGGCCAAAAAGAAGGCATAACGTACCAACTGGAAGTTTGAAGACTTGTTGAGGATTTTTAAGCTTATGTGGCAATTGAGGTGGAAGATTTGTAGAAAATATTTTGAATTGCATTATAATTAATAAAATTAAAATTATTATTTAAAAAGAAAAAAAAAACTCCCTCTTACCCCATTCCACCTCCCCCCCCCCTACCCGCCACCTAGACAATCGCACTGCCGCCACCAGATAATTGCGCCACCACTCGCCGTCACCTCCCTGTTCCTCGCTCCCCCTCCTCCACCTTGGCTTTACTCTCACCCCCATCCCCCTGCAGAGGGGGCGACGATGTTGATTTGGGTGATGCCCTTGTTGCCCAGCCCAAAAATCTATCCCCACCCCAATCCCCTCCCCCACCCCTCTCGCCGTCGCCGGAGTTGTTCCTTGCTCCGCCTCCCCTGCCATCGCCTACCCTCATCCTCACCCCCTGGCGACCCCCTTCAAAGGGGGGCGACGGCGTCGCCCTCCAATGTAGGCGACGCCAGTCGGCCAGACCAGAAATGGTTTTGGCGACTAGAGTCGCCAATCCGACGATGTTGTCACCCATAGGTAAGGAGGCAGAGGGGGTAGGCAGCAGGGGGTGGGGTAGTTAGTTTTTTTTTTTTTTTTTTACTTTTTTATATATATAATAATATATTTTAGTGCATCAAGCTGTTCAAGGCCAATTTTATAATTTAAATTATTTATATATAATATAAATTAAATAATTTATTGAATCAATACCTTTTATTATTTTAAAATTTAACGATTGACATTAATTAATTAGATCTAACGATTATTATTTGATAAAAAAGATCCAATGTTTACTAAAATAAGAATAATATATATTAAATAAGGGTATAGCGGTTATTTTGTAAAAAAAAAATTAACGTTGTTAGTTATATTTAACGAAAAGGGGCGATTGAGCTACATTTAAGAAAATACAAGGGGGGTTTAGCCTATTTTTAAAATAGATGGGGTTTTATACCCGATTTTTAAAAACACATGAGGATTTTATGCATTTTAGCCCAAAAAATAAGATGAAAGAAAATTTAAAAGAAAAAAAATAACTAACAAAAGATAATGGGTTGCAGGGAAGTTAAATGAAAATTTAAAAAAAAATAAATTAAATTCAGAAAAAGTACCAAAGAAATGAGAGACACCAAAGAGGTGTTCTCCCTTTATATATACTAGTGTGTGTGGCACATCAAAATTTGTGCGTAATTAATTTAAAATATTAAGATATAATTATTACAATTTTAAATTATATATTTTAGTTAAATAAATAAAAAATATTAAAAAGATAGATGTTGTGAGTAGTTATTTAGAGAAAAGTGGGAAAGAAAAAATATGAAAGTTGAGAGAGAAATAAATGGAGGTTGAGAAAAAAAAAACTGGTGAAATAATTAATAAATAAATAAATAATGGCGGACCAAAAAGGAAGATACACTAATTGGGTGCTCTCCGTTAATATAAAGGTATAAATATAAATATAGTATAGATAGTGTCGATTATATCGACACCTTAAGAAATTACGTGTAATTACATAAACAAATTTTATCATTCGCAAAATTACAAGCGCATTTCTTTAGAAGATGTCGATGTAATTTACCTCATGGGGTGTATTTGTAAAAAATCTTGCCCCTCCTATTAGAAATATATTTGTAATTACAACTACAACTTTAAAATATAATAAACCTAACTTCAGGAATTGTCGATATAATTTATGTTAACTTCATTGCACCTGTAATATTTTTTACTATGAATGGTGCAATTTTCTGCACTGGGGGTTCCTTATGTGTGGCGGTGTCATTCTCAGTTTAGTGGTGTTGTCTCGCTTGCTGGATGGATTGGTGCAGGTGTGGTCAGCATGAATTGATAGGCATGTTTCGATTCAATGTCTGCAGCTTATAGTAAAATTGTAAATATCAAATTATTTTTTCTAAACACTCCAACTTCACTTTTTTTTTTTTCAACTTTTCAACTATTTAATTCACAATTTTCTTTACAATTTACTCCCACCATTAAAACAAAAATTATTGCAAACAATCTTGAAGTCAACTCATATCTACCAATCAAATTTATTGATAATATGAATCGAATGTTCATAAATTAATTCAAATTAGCAGATTTGGTATGTACTCTTAAGATACTTTCATGGTGGTCAAAACATAAACTAATATTTTAACATTGTTTAAAAACAAAGGAATTGGAGAAATCGTTTGTCCATGGCTTTTTTTTTTTTTTTTTTTGTGGAGTGCAAGGAACTCATGGCTTCCCATCAAGACTTAAAAATTATGTTGGACCAAACACACACACACACAACAAAAATCATTTAATGTGAGGGCATATTTGCGATGGACAACTTCCATCTCAATTAGCGGCGGCATTTGCGATGATCTTGTGATAGGATGACATGATTTGGTATTAAAAAAATGGGAAGGGAGCCGTAAATTACAATCACATCTCCTGAGATTTAATATAATTATGAATACCTTATTGTTGTTTGAAAAATTACTACTACTCCCTTAATTTTAACAGTCGTCTAACAATTAGCTCAATCCGTTAGGTTTTCATTCATTTTTTATTGCAAAATGACCAAATTTATTTATTTTTTTTAATGGACTAAGTTTATAAATTTTTTATAGTTTTTAAAATTTTTTCTTCCACCCCGTTTGATTTTTTATATGTTTTAATTTTTAAAAATAAAAAAAAACTATAAGGCAAAGTTGACAATTTCATACCTCCATCCAAGAATTATATATCAAACGTGAGGGGGTATCGTAATTTTTCAACAATGAGGAGGTATTCGTAATTATGCCAAATGTCAAGGAAGGTCATTGTAATTTATCCAAAAAAAAAATAATCAAATTTTCGAATGAAATATCGTCCCAAACTGCGTCACAGAATCAATCTTCTTGTTGGTAGCTATAGCTGAAAACCCGTCGCAATAGTTTTCTTGTTCACGAATTTCAACCGTCTTTTGGAATAGATCATTGTCATCCCAATTTGAGACAGTATTTGCAATGGATTTTGTCCAATTTGTCAAATTTAACTATACAATTTAATAATAAAAAAAAAGATTAAAAAAATTTAAAATATATTTTAAAAACCAAATATATAAAATTTTGCAACAAATTTTCGATGCCTCGCCCATCGCAATATGAGTTGCAAATAGAATTCAATTGTCAATCCAACTTGCCGATGCAAAACCCAAACGTGTTATTTAAAGAATCTATTGCAGCGATTTTGCGTCGCCCAGTTTGTTATAAAAAATCTATTTCACCATTTAAAATTGTTCGACAGTTCATCACAAATTACTTAAAATATAATCCATCCAAATGATAAAACATGCGACTGTTGTTTTATAACCATTCCTATTGTTCCGACGATTTTTTCTTCTCCTCGAAAATATTTTCGGCACCACCTATTGCAATGGGTCTTTTTCTATTGCAATGAATGTCACAAAATATGATCGTGCATCGGAATTCTATATAATTCCGTGGCAATTGCTTAGTATATACATGAAAATTTTTGTTGTAACATTTATGAAGTTTAAAGTCAACCTAAGAAAATCAAACGCCTCTTAGGAATTTATGGTGAAAAAAGTTCAATTACTAACTTTTTGGGACTAAAAATACGTGATATGAATTTTATGATACTAAAAGCGATACCTGACATAATTGTGGTAATAAAATAAATTTTGTCCTTATTTTATGAAACTGAAAAAACATTTTGCCCATAATAATGAGAGATAATTGCTCCAATTAAATCACAGATAATAATATTTGTAGGGGGTAACCTGTAATGTTGACAATGATTTTAGTGATGTTGGAATTAATCAATTTGACAATAGAGCCTTATAATTTAAAAATAGCCACATTATGAATAAAATATATAGTGAATTGTGTAATAGTATTGTGTTACAAGTCATTGACCTAGAAAATTACAAGTCATGGGAGCTTTACATACACTTGAGTTCATCATAGTACAACCTCGATAAATACTTTGGCCCTCAATTGAGCAACAAAAGTAGAACAATCAAGCAAACAAATGGAGTCTTGGGGCATCACATTCCTGCTGCTGTTCTTTGCAAACCTCTTGGTCTTGGGAGTCTCCTCAACTCAAGATCACAACAAACCTTTCCTTGAATGCCTAATCGATCAATTTCAAAGCTCGAATGCAGACCCATCCAACGTTGTCTTTAGCCCCAACAATGCATCATATGCATCTCTTTTGCTAGCACCAAATCTCCGGCCGGAATCGACCTCCCCGTTGAGACCCCTTCTCATCGTCACCCCGTATTATGAACGTGAAATCCAGGCAGTAATTTACTGCTGCAAGAAGCTCGGGACGCAGATCAGAGTCAGAAGTGGGGGACATGACTATGAAGGACTTTCATACGTTTCCGGGATTCCTTTCGTCGTTTTAGACATGAGGAACTTTCGATCAGTATCGATAAACACCAAAGACAAAACAGCATGGGTTGAAGTAGGCACGACGCTTGGGCAGTTGTACCATACAATTGCTCGGCATAGTAAGACTCTTGCTTTCACGGCAGGCGTTTGCCCAACTGTTGGCGTGGGAGGGCATATCTCTGGCGGTGGATACGGCATGATGTCCCGCAAGCACTCCATTGCTGCTGATCACATCATTGATGCTAAAGTAACGAATGCTGATGGTCAAATTGTGGACCGAAGGTCGATGGGTGGGGACCTATTTTGGGCCATTCGAGGAGGTGGCGGAACTAGTTTCGGTATAGTCCTTGCATTTAAGCTACAGCTAGTTACCATCCCCGGAACGGTAACTGTTTTCGACGTCTCAAGAACATTAGAACAAAACGCAACCAACTTGGTACACAAATGGCAGTACATTGCAGACAAGATTGACAAAAATCTTCTGCTTAGGCTTTTCCTACAAAGCATCACGTCCCCGATACATGGAAACAGGACGATACAAGCTAATTTCAAAACCTTGTATCTTGGCCGAGTCCACAATCTCCTGCCAATAATGCAAGAGAAGTTTCCAGAACTTGGTTTATTGCCAGAAGATTGTATCGAAATGAGTTGGATAGAGTCCGTACTCTATTTTGCAGGGCTAAGAAATGAGTCCCTCGACATTTTGCTGAGTAGAATTCCGACAGGCATATACAATCCGGTTTATTTCAAAGGTAAATCTGACTACGTGAGACAACCCATTCCTATAAATGGACTAAAAGGGATATGGAGATTTCTTCATGAAGAAGATGAAAACAGGGGTAAACTGCAGTTCAGTCCATACGGAGGGGCATTGAACGACTACTCGGAATCTGAAACTCCTTTCGCACATAGAGCCGGTTATATATTCATGATCCATTACATGGTTTCCTGGACTAGACCAGGAAACAATGAATCAGAAAGGCACATGAACTGGATCAGGAGACTTTACGGCTACATGGCCCCATATGTTTCGAAGAATCCTAGAGCAGCTTATTTCAATTACCGGGATCTTGACTTAGGGACGAATAACGAAGGAAACACAAGCTACGCCCAAGCCAGTGTCTGGGGGCTCAAATACTTCGGTAACAACTTTAATCGATTGGTTAGTGTGAAAACGAAGGTTGATCCCTCCAACTTTTTCAGAAACGAGCAAAGCGTTCCACCTCTATATCTTTCTGCTAGAACAAAGGAGTTCATCACTGCTGATCATAAGCTCTAATTATGTAATCACTAAATAAAATTGTTCCGTCGCACACGGTGTGAGTGAAGTGTGGAATTATTTAGAATTTAGTTTTGGTCTTGTCATGTTAATTTGTTGTAATATTATGTATTTTCCGTACCATTATTTAAGTTATTATTGTGATTGTTGTTAATTTTAACTTACAAATGAACAAGAAAACAAATATGACACAGCGGGTCCTATATTTTTTTTCGCTCCAAAATTCATCCGTAAAGAATAGTTTGATAGCAACGAAAAAAAGAAACACTATCGAGATAATTAACAAGTAAAATTCTCATTGCTAAACTACATTATTTAATACAATAATTTACTTGCTAATATTTAGCAACGAAACTTTACTTGCTAACAAATTTAGCAACGAATTGTTCACAATATATATTAAACATAATAGATTAACAACGAAAATTTTGCTTGCTAATTAACTCGACGCTAATTTGAGCATCAAACTTTTTCGTAGTGATTGAGTTATTTTCTTGTAATATTACCATTCGAAACAATCCAATAGCTATAATATAACGGCTATATTTTTTCGTCTCAAAATCTGTGGAAAATACATCGATATATTGATGTATCCTCTCATTTGTGCACTACTCTCTTGCATTATTTATACGTCTATAAAATTCCCTTTATTTATGTATAAACCTTCGAGCTTTTATATATATTAGATTATTATCAATAATTATTTTAAATACAATTAACTAGTTATTTTGACACTACAAGAAACTGGCTCAATAGCTATGAAAAAAACATGAGCAACGAACAAATTAACAAATAAAATTCTTGTTGTTAATTTACATTATTTAATAAAAGAAATTCACTTGATAATGCATTTAACAACAAAAATTTACTTTTTATCGAATTTAACAACAAAATATTTAAAATATATATTAAATTAATGTAGATTAGCAACGAGAATTTTAATTGCTAATTAATTCGACACTGATTTTAATATCAAATATTTTTATAGTTATTGAGTCATTTTCTTATACTGTGATATCGAATTCGCTTGATTGAGGAATTGCAGTCAACCTATTCTGTCTAAATTAAGGTGGGAGGAAGTGCATCGCTATCTTGTGTACGTGCACATTTTAATTAGATAAAAAAATTAAGACAATTGAGGAGGTTGATGTATAAGAAAAATCTACTAGAGAACATGGGAATTAGGCAGGAGTGAGGATGCTTTTGTAGATTGGTTTAAGAGTCAGCATGTATAAATAGATGATGAGAATATTATAATTGGATTCGACATGGCGAGGAAATGGTATAGAAGTACTATGATGGTTTGGCCGCTCCGATTTCTATTAAGGAATTGGTTCGAGCCCGAGACGTTCAATGAGCAACGAAAGCAATAAATAAAATATTCAACAAGATCATACTCCACGTCAACTAGGCTATTCGTGCACTTGCACACCAACTAGTTGATGCAAGTCAAAGGGTAAATACTTTTTTGAGAGTAGATTCTAACTTCAAAAGCTCTTATCCAACAATGATTTTTTACTTTATCCACACAAGAGCCAAGGTCGTTTCTGATAATAGGCCGTCTAGAGCGACAGCCTAGGGCCAACTCTTAGGGGGGGCTCTACTCATTGAGCCCAAATTATTTTTGGGGGGCCTCCACACATTAAGCTCAAAATAACATTAATAATAATAATAATAATATATGTATATATATGTATATCTCTTTCTCACGCCTTTTTCCTCTCTCTCTTTCTTTACTCTCTCTCTACTTTTATGTATATACAAAATTATATATATATATATATATATATATATATATATATATATATATATATACACGTACAAATTAAAACAAAATCACACACAAACTTTAACACACACACACTCTTACACCTTACAAACATACATTCACCCAAAATTCCAAACTCAGGTAAAGAATTTTTTAGATTTTATAATTATTAATTTATATAATTATATTATTTGATTAGTTAATTTACTAATATAATTTATATTAATCGATGTACTATTTAATCAAAAATATTTATGAGTTTAACTATTTAAATTAGAATTGGTTAATTAATTTAATTTATGAGTTTGACTATTTAAATTAGAGTTGGTTAATTAATTTATAAAGTTGTATTTGAAAATATTATATTTATTGAAAGAAAAATAATTTTTTGAAATGATTTAACTTATAAGCGTAGTGTCGTTTGAGGGTGCTACATATATGTCAATTGAAAAAGAACAAAGTGATTTAATTTGAAATGAGGGTGTTGTTTTGAAATTATTTAATTTACTTGGATGGTGATATTTCTACTTGACTTAAGGCTTCATGCTGCTTTCAAGTGTTGCTTCTTACATCAAAGTCTGTAAGTTGAATTAGTAATCTTATTTAGTTGCTATCATATTACTACTTTATTGTGTTTCTTTTCTCTTTTTGTTTTGGTATACTAGCCGTTGTGGCACGCCGTTTCTGCGTGCATCTAATAAATAGTTTTTATTTTTTAATATATTATAATAAGAGAAAAATAAACAAATCAATACATGATATTAAAAAGAAAAGAAAAGAATGTTAATTTATTAGTTAATAAATAATTTGGAAGGTGGAATGAGTTAGTTTTTTTTATTAGTGAAGGGCATTTTTGACTTTATAAAAATTGGTGCAGGTGTCACTAACCGCCGTTTGTGAGTATGGAGCCCCTTTCTTTTTATATTAGTATAGATGACATATTACTTATTAATGCATTCATCAGTTAAAATTATAAATAAAAAAAGTTATAGTCATGGATCAGCTATTTCATATATGCTTCATTAGGAGGTCTCTTTTTCTTTATTCGCCCTAGGGCCATCAAAATATCAGGAACGGGCCTGACAAGAGCTAAACAAAGTTTTATGTCTCTTTGAGCCTTGTTAGAAATTCTCAAAAGAGTGAGACTAAACTAACACTTCTACAAATTAGAAAGTGTTCTAGGTTTCTCAAGGAAGTCTTGATTGAATTTCAAGCTCTTAAAAAAATGATGAAACGAATAGACTCTTTGATCAAGAAGAGAAATCTAGAGAGAAAATGAAGCAAAACAAAAACACCCCAAGGAGATAAAAATAGGGTAAAATGCAGACACCCCCCTAACGCATGGGGTCATTTGCACTTTGTCTCCTAACTTTTTTTTTACACTTTCACACCCAAACTTTTAATTTTGTTGCACTTACACTTTTCGAAGAATAATGATGGAATATTCTGTCCGCGTGCGTACATGCACCTAAGGGTGATTTTGTATTCGGTAAAATTATGAAAGCAAAATGCAAACAATCCCCTAACGTATGGAATCATTTGCACTTTGTCACCCAACCTCTTAATAAAAACAAATAAATTAACAAAATAGGAAAAACAAAACAATCCAAAAAATGAAGAAAAAGTTCAATACATAATTTGCATATAAATAACTTCACATTATAAGATAAAATCAAACAGAGGAACCATGAACTTTCTGCAATATCATGTGTGAAACTCCTAAATCAAACAAGACAACTTTAAACTTCAATTTATAAATAAAATACTTCAACACAAATATAAAATCAGCAGAACATTACAAAGATTGAAAAAACTCAGATGAGAAAATAAGAAAAACTCAACGACCCAAATAAAGAGATTGAACTTCAACAACCTAAATTAAAAAAGATCATGAAAGAGTGTAGCTTCACAATAAAATCAAATACACTACTATTGTATAAAAAGAGGAGAAACCAAACCAAACAAATAAAGAAAAAAAATCGTGTATTTCTGTCAGCGCCACCATCAAGCATATGTGTGTATTTCAATACGTGTCAATATTTATCTGACTTGTAATGTAAAGTGGTTTATCTGCATATCAAACATTAAATTTTCTGAAAATTTTCTCCTTTCTTCTTCATTTTTCAGAACTTTTCTCCATATTTTTTTATTCTTTTAATTTATTTTATTGTTTTTTTTGTCATTTACAATTAAATCGCCTTTAGACGCGTGTACACGCGCGGATGGAATATTCCTGCATAATTCTTTGAAAAATACAAAGTGCAGCAAAATCAAAAGATTGGGTGGAGAAATGTAAAAAAAAAGAAGTTGGGGCAATGTGCAAATGATCCCAATCGAGGGGGTGTCGGCATTTTTCCCATATAAATATTAACATAGCCAACCATATAATGACATATGTATAGGGTGTATAATGCTTCAACTCCTTAGTCAAGGGTTTTTAATGCTTATGGTCCCTTAAGGCTCGATTTCAATTTGAATTAAACACACTTTGGCACTAAAAAAATGTCTTAACAACGGAATTTTTGCAATGGATACGTCTATTGCAAACGTACAACTGTTTTTTTATCACGACTTTGCAACGGGTTGCAATTTTCTTAAATTTCCATGGCAAAATAATAATAAACTTAGCAATGAATAAGTCGTCGTAATTTTTCGTTGAAAAATATGATCAACTCATGGATGACCCACAATTGTCATTAGTTGTTGCTTCGTAGAAAAATATTGCAACAATTGTATCATTCTGCTTGATAGTAAGGATGGAGGGTTGTTAGGTTGAGTGGTCATGAGCAATTATTCATTTAATTATGGAGTAAAATTGATATTTTATCGTTACTATCACTTTGATATTTGAGTAATTATAAATAACTTAGAACTCGAATTTTGGTACACGTAATTATAAAATACTTGATTAGTACTCGAGTTCATCATTAATATCATTTTGATATCCAATTGATGTTTTTTTATCTATTTTTTATATTTATCTTTTGATATAATTATCATTTTATCCTTAGATAATAAATATACAAAAATAAATAAATAAAATTTAATCAATGTATTTTTTACTTTGATTTTCTATTAAAAATGAAAATTCATAATGCATTGCAACCATAGAGAAGTTGAATTTGCATTCTAAAATTTTAAAAATTATAATCTATAATTCAAACTTTTGAATCTATATCTAAGTTTCCCCATCAAATTTAAATATCTTGATTAAACGAAAAAGAATTTCTTTGACGATTAAAATTTGATTTCTCAGACTTACTACTAACATAAGTTATTTAATAATAGATTTATATATACATTATATATAGAAAGTATCAAAATAAAAATATAATAATTTTGATGACCAAATATGAAAATGTAAGACAATTGGTTCAAATAAAACAAATATATATCAATAGAAATTTATGCAAGAAAATAAAAAGAATTTGTGATACTTATTATTTTTTATTTAATATCTAAGGATAAAATGGCTATTATATAAAAAAATAATAAAAAATAAATAAATTTAAAAATATAAATTAAGTATCAAAGTGACATTAATTATAGAACTTGAGTACTAATTAAGTTATTAGCAATTACTCATGTACCAAAGTAATATTAATAATAAAACTTAGATACTGATTAAATTATTTATAATTACTCATGTAACAAAATAACATTAATGACAAAAATCAAATACCAAAATAAACTTTACTCTTTTAATTATGGACGCATGTCTCATGTGTGCTTGACATGTTGGTTTTTCTATTAAAGTTCATCGTTTACCTCAAAATAAATAAATAAATAAGACCACTAACCAAGACTATTAATCCTTTTTTCGAGAGGACATTGGCATCAAAATATTTTTTCCCATTTTTCTCCATGCATTTCAGAGGCCTGTCAATATGTTTTAGATATATTTTGATTTATTTTTTTTAGTTTTAATAAAAAAGAAATTTTGAGCTTTAATAAAAAAAATTAATTCACTCAAAATGTGTTCTGAGGGAAATTATCAAAAATAGTCATGATGATTTAATTAAAATTCAAAAAATAAATCATGATGATTTAAACAACTTGAATATTAGAAAATTTTCATCTCATAATTTTTATATAAACTGATTATATATGTTTTCAAATTATATTTAATTAAAAATATTGGTGTACAACATGCTTATTTATTTCTATCTTGAATTTTACATATTACAGATTTTAAATTTTTAAAAAAATAAAATATATTATATACAAAATATGAATTTTTAAAAAATTTTACAGTGTGGAACATTGAGATTGATGCATATTTTATTACTGCATTAGTCAAAAGATGGCCCGAAACACATACTTTTTATTTTTCAATTGATAAGGCAACAGCAACACTGCAGGACATTACCATCATCTAGAACCTTCAAAAGAAAAGTAACCTAATTATCAAAAAAATACAAAATAAACTATTTACAGTAACAAAATTATTGCAATCAATAATTAGAGTTCCAACCAAACGAGAATTATTTTTAACAATCCAAAATAAAACCCACAACTTTATACGACTAATTGCTTAACAACACGCTTAATAATGATAGCCTAGGATGTATCTTAGCAGGTTGCACCACATTTACTTTTTTAGTAGTTTCTGCAGCAGCGGATATAAAAAAGTTTGTGCCGCCGCAGCCTTTTTTTTGCAAGCTTCTTCGTATTTTTTTTTTAGGGATAATTACGTTGACCTTCCCTATTACTATGGGAATATATAAATCCCTCATTCTTACTATGAAAATATATATAAATCTACATTGTTGGTTTATTACTATTACAAATTGGCCCCTCGAATAGTCAAACTAACGATCAATACTGATTTTAGTCTAAATATTTATGTAATATTCCTATATTTAATCAAGTCTGGCAAAAAACCCCTTGCTTCCTTCTCCATCAAACTTCACTTTCATACCATAAGAACCATTCCCCCTTCCACAAGAGCCACGGTGAGAAATTCGTCGGTGGTCGTAACTGATTTTCAAATTTTGAAGGTTCACAAATAAATTCACTCTCAAGGGTATTTTTTTCAACAAAATTTATAATAATCCCAACCAAGATCAAAAATAAAAAATTAAATAAATAATTGAATTTAAATTAGCATTGATCGTTAGTTTAACTAATAAATGGACCAATTTGTAATAGTAACAAATCAACAAAGCATGTTTATATAATTTTCATAATAAGGGGGTGATTTATAAATTTCCATAATAACAGAGAAGGTTAACGTAATTATCCCTTTTTTTTAATAGTTTCTACAGCACCGCAATCAATGTTTGCAGTGCTACCTGGAAATTTAATTCAAGGAAAATCACCCCTTTTTGGTAATTTTCTTTTACATTTTTTAAATCTTTCTAAATTGAATAAATCTCAAAAATGCTAAATGCAATTTTTCAAATCATAATTTTTTTTGTATAATTATACTAAATTTCAAGAGAGAAAAATATAATTATCCCTAATAACACCATTGGTACTTGTGTCATTTGATTCACAGTATTTTAATTTTTATCATCTAAATATATAAAATGTCAATGAATGATGTCGATTGATTTTAAGATTTTTAAACATAATTGTAAAATATTCTTTTAACAATAACTAGATATCGTCATATGCGATTCCCGCGAGCACATAAAAAAAATTTAATGTGAAATTATAAGAAAAAAAATTATTAAAAAATAAATTAAAATAAATTATAATAAATATGGAGAAGAAAAGAAAAAGATAAATGTGAGCTAGTGGGTGCTTATGATAAAAAAATAATTATAAAAATATTAAAAATATATTAAAATTACTAATCTGACAAAATAATTTTAAAGAAAAAATAAAATGAAAGACAAATTGAGGCAATTTAAAATTGATTCGCTTAAATAGTTCTCTTTTATAATAACTAGTAGTCATTGACCTCGCTTCTCACGAGCAAAAAAATCGTGATATGAAATAGAGAAAAAATATGAAAACAAATAAAAATTCATAAGAATAAAAAAACATGAGGTGAGATAATAAAAAAATAATATTTTATAATTGATTGTTTAATAAAAAATAGAAATTTATATAAAAAATACAAACGTTGAGAAATTTAAAGAAACAATAGTGGGTAAGACAAACTTTTTCTATAAAATTGGGATTATTTAAAAAATTTAAAATTATTATTTGGAACAAATTTATTTTGAGTAAAAGATATTAACCAAGTGTTGATGAAGTGATGGCATTGAATAGGTCTTGATTTCAAATCTTTTTGGCAGCTGAAACAATTTTTTAAGTAAATAACGTAAACAATATGTATTTAATCTTCAATTTTTTAGTTTCATTTCTATTATATTTCAACAGTTATAATCAATTTTCTTCACTTGTATAAAATAATTAAATAAACGCATAGATAATAAAGAAAAACGTTAAAAGTTATTCAAAATGTTTAAAGCATATCCGTCAAGTAGTCAATCGAACTTAAAATTTTAGTAATTGAAAAAAACACATAATGTCGTAGGCAAACTACTTTATCAAAGATCACAAAAATCAAAACATGTAGAGAAAACATTTCGAACTGGGTTTAAAATAAAAGGAAAAACTGAAGAACTTTGAAACTTGAGAAGGGCATCAGGTCTCCAAGGTGAATTTTAGCATCAATGATAGATTCAGACGCAAATTACCCATTTTCACGTTAGATTCATCCTCTGCCCCGAAACCATTTGCAAAATACAAAATCAAACAATAAATAACAATTCTGGATAAAATTCAATGAACATAATACAGAAGCGATCAGAACCTGTCGGGATTCATGGTTAACATCACACGAGATCAGTGGATTGACAGACTTCATGAATTTCATCGTCACCTCGCCAATACAATCAAACATTGGCCTCGAGTGAATCCGAAACCAAACAAAAGAAAAAATTACAAAAATTCGAAAGAGAAGAAGAAAGAGCTCAGAACTTCTTAGAGGTATTGAGTGCCGTCACCGACGGCTAGCGCCTCCGGCACATAGATATTCATCACCGCTGATTAAATTCAAACAAATTAAACAAAAGATGATAGGAGATAATCGTTTGGAAAAATAGATCTTGAAATGGGAATGAGCAGGAGGAGGGGGAAAGGGGTATTTATAAGGGGCGAACAAAAGAAACCCTAGAGACGTTGAAAGAGAGCAGCCAAGTGTGGGCGGCGCATAAAACCCTAAGCATGAATTTTATTATCATGAATAAAAATTAAAGGGATAATAACTCTATCACCCTCTAATTCTTAGAGTAATTATATGTAAAAAAAATAAAATTATATATAAATATCTTGGAGATTTATTTTTAATTAATAATAGGTCCTCGTTAGTCAAAATTTATTAATATTAATAATAAAAAAATTGAGTAAAAATTCATAATTACCCTCAATTGATTTATTACTGTTGACTTATTACAAATCAAATAAATCTTTTATGACTATACCGCTCTTACAACGGTGAAGTTATAGCTCCTCATATTCATTAACTTGTGAAGATGTAAAGATATTTTGATCAAAAAAGAAAATATTTAACATGCAATAGATCTGTTATAAGTTAATTAGGGGTAAATATGAATTTTTATCCAATTTTTTTGTTAATGCCATCAAATTCAATTAATTTTGTCTAATGGATGGATTATTTGTTAGATAAAGTCAAACCTCGGTGGTACAAGATATGATTTTTCAAACTATAGAGTGTCTATATATAATTATATCAAATCTCAAAGAAAGAGAGTGTAATTATTCTTGAAAGTAAATAATTTAACCAGGAAAAGAATTGAAAGTATAATTACCAAGGGAATGTTCGCGAATTTTTTTCACTTTGTAGATTCTCACTCTAAAAGATATTTTTAAGGTGTTGAGTTCTCGATTTTTGCTTCTAAAACTACCACAAGAAAACACATTCTTAAATAAATTCAAATTTATTGGACTATTTTATCCTTATTATAATAATTTTTATTTAAATTTACCTTTTAAATTTATTTCTAAAATTGCACATATTTAATATTTTAGATTTTTTTTATATTTTATTTGTTACATTCTCTAATATCTTTTTCCCATAAACTCCATAAGGTAAGAGCAAGGTATAAACTCCATAAATTGTCCCCCCCCCCCCCCCCCCCCAACTTAATAGGCTCAATTAATTAATTAATTATCAAGTTGAAACTCTAATTGATTGATCTTATTAATAAATTCTCTAATTCACAATTAAAATTGATCTTATCACAGTAATTGAACCTAACCCAAATTTAATTAATCTTGTTAATAATATCTTGGGCTTCACATAATATGGGTTCTCCAATTTAAATGATCACATCATTTAATCTCTTGAAATTTATTTAAACCTTTTAAATTAATTCATAATTATTTATACTACTCATGAGAGCTAGCACTCTCTCAAGAAAAGAATGATGGAATTCCGCCGAGGGGTAAGCTAGAAAATCCCTCTCAGGAGAGCTCCTTGCTCATTTCAGGGCGTCCTCGCTACCTGCCCATGGCCCATCATGTTGAGCGCATTCATAAGTTTGAATAACATAATACTATCGCATAAGTATATGTTGGTATGTATTTCTTACTACACTAACCGATTCTGCTCGACATCAATTTTCAGTTGGATCATTAGAACTTTTGCAGATTTAGCTCCTTTTCCTATACCAATTTGTTAGTAGCAAAAAGTGCTAGAAATCGACCATCAGCTCTTGTAAGTAAATTTAGAAATTACTAAAAATCTACATCGACATGGAGGTGTGGTACAAATCCAGAATAGAATAAATCTAAATTATCCACTACGATGCTGGAAATGAACGAATTACCCTCTGTGAGGAAAAAAAAAAGAAGCAAATTACACCGTGTTCTTCGGAACATAACAATTAAGCCCCTCATGCTACTTTGCCATTCACGCGCATTTTTTAGATTTTTTTTAGTTATAAAAGTACATTTATTCTTATTAATAGTCGTTGGATTTGATTGAATTTAATTTCCAAATTAAACTAATAAGATCAATGATCCAAACTCTACTTAATTCGATCAACTGACAACAGTACTATATATTTATATAAAGTTTAATTAAAAATATATGTATAATATATTTTTATTAATTAAAATTTATATTATGTATATATGAGAGAGGGGGGGGGGGGGGGGGGGGAGCAGGACGAAGGGAAAGGCAGGTCAGGCAACAACTGTAGTCTGGGTAGTCTCCTCTTACTCCTGTATGGCTCACTAATCCGGGTACCTGAGTTTCTCAAATTTCAATTTTTAAAAGTGGTTCCTATTCATTGACAAGTCAAGTCATCAGCATTGAAAAGCTCCTCCTAAAACACTTGGTCCGCATCAACTGCGAGCTTTTCCTCATTTACTAGACAGCACCTGGAACTTAAACTCACACCCCCATCACACACAGCATATGTTGGTTGCATCAATCATAAGAAACTATAACTTATTTGACATCATCATAAGCTTCAGTCAATATCCTCAACACATGAATGGCATTGAATCAAAATCAACACATAACTAATAGAATCTGAATAAGCCTACCTAAGCATTTGTAAGTCTCTAGCCTCTTCATCTACATAGTCACAACGAAACTTGAAATCATCTGTAGGCCAAAAATCCAACCCTCCACTGCACCCCCCATTAACGACACAACTTTCTAACAAAACCCCGTCCACATAATGTAGAAGACAGCAATGTTCAAAAAAGTCAAGTCAGCCTCAACTCTAAAGTGTGTGTGTGTGTGTGTGAAGGAAGTGTAGATGCTAAAGAACACTAAACAAGAAAGCTTTGATCAGCAAGTAAAACTATGCACATCATTATTCGGCAAGAACCGCTCCAATCGAAAACAAAACTAATAAGGTGAGAATCGGCTCCAACCCTCCCCAAATATGAGTATTTCCCCTCAATGGTGTTACCTATTCAACTGCTATAAACACAAATCCACTGGGACAGTAGTCTTGTTAGAGAAAATACTCAATTCCACATACTCCAATCCATATTTCTTTGAGATGGTGATTATATTCCAAGCCATCACACATATCAACAAGTATGCTGTATGCCTGTTTAAAGCTCATGGCAGCAGAGTTTTTCTTTGTACAAGCAGAAAATGCGATGCATCACGGCCAACACTGATGAGTAGCTATTAAAATCCATGAAGCATCAAGCATGTAATGACTTATAGTATGAGAATATGAGTGCAAATATAACAAACAGCAGTTTATTCTTCTATACATTCGCATACAAAGTACAAACTCAAAGCTTATGGAGCAGCAGCAGCAGCCTTTATAGCTCTCTGCAACTCATTCTCAACATCAATGGCAAGACTACTGTTCTTCTTCTCTTCTTTTTCCCCATTCACATTGCCATTCTCTGGCCCTCCACCGTTTCGCTTACTTCTCCACTGCTCGAACCCACCCGAAGAACTCTTAACAGAAGGCATTGCCCTTTTCGCAACGCCCTCCCTAATATCTCCACCACCATTCCTGGCCAAATGCCCCACTCTCATTTCTTGCAACTCACACTTCATCTCCCTGTTAACTCTAGTTAAAACATCCAACTCCCTTTTCATCCAAAAACACATTCCCTTTAACATCTCTAGCTCCCCAGCTTTCGCCTCACTCTTCTTCTTGCTCTCCTTATCATCCTTCAACACATCATCAACCCTCTGAATACCAATTTTGTTGATTCTCAAAACCGGCATTTGATCCTCGGAAAATTTTGTGAACCACCTGAAATTCAACGCCACCCTCTTACCCACAAGCATTTCTGTCCTCGCCGCCAGTTGAATCCCCTTAAAGATGGAATCTTTATCATTTCTTTCCACTGAGAGGTCCTTCACGCTTGCGGGGCTCTCCAGCGGCACAAACCCGAAGGAGTTGGAATCACACCCCGCAAGCCCATCTGTACGTTCGCTGCTGCCACTGGATCCCGCGTGAGAAAAGGTGGATTTTCGGAGAGAGAAAGAGCCCAGTTGTGGCTTGAAGAAGAGAGAGAAAGTGGGGTTAGGATGGTTAGGATTAGAAGGGTTGAAAGAGAAGTGAGCAGAGATGACGAGAGGGGAGTTCTTGGGGGAGCCAAACAGGCCAGTCCCAGATTTCAGAGTCAGACTAAGGGGGGCGGCGGAAGCCTCAGCCCCAGCGGCGGCGGAGGAGGCATAACAGAGTTTGAGGGAGGGCCCAGAAGGCAAGTTGGTGGAGAGAGAGAGGGAGAGATCAGATGGGTGGGTGGTGGTGGTGGAGAAGTGAGAAAGGAACGGAAGGTTGAAGATTGTAATTGGTATTTTAGCACGGAGGAGGAGTGGCGGCGGGTCGTGGTTCTGGTCGTGGCTCTTGTGGTGATCTTGGAGTTTCACTGAAACCTTCATCCTCTTCTACTGTTTTGCTTTTTGCTTTGGCCTTTTGCCATCCTGTTCTTCCCCTTTTTACTCCTCCTCCAACCTCCAAGAATTTATCAAGATTTCTTTTTTATGAGGCTACAAAAATTTCGGACAAAGAAGAAAACAAAAATGATATGATTTGTTTTTTTCCTTTCTCTTTTTGCATCGGAATTTGGAACCTAAGTCACATGTTGGAGAGCCATATACGGTTTCGAGATACGGTGTGATTGTTTGTATTTTTATCTCATATTTTTTTTCCACTGAAAAATGAGATAAATTGAGTTTGGTTGAGATTATATTTTATTTTGGAGTATATGATTGGATGTTGGATAAAAGTATAATGATGACATTTTTTTTGAAGTAAGAGCAATGAATTATTATTATTTAAAATAAATTAATTACAATTATTCATGTCAGATATCAATATCTAACAAACAATTACAACAGTCATACTATAATCAATATTATCAAATTACAAATACACACAAACCACTACAACAATCATATTATGATCAACAATATCAAATTATAAATTTACTACATCAAACCAATGTCTACTATTGAGGTAGAAATACCACCTACTAATCAGTGAATTCAAAATGACTATTTTATTAGTATTAGTATTAGTATTATTTATGTCGGAATTTAATACTATTAAATGCAAAACAAATATTTGACATATTTAAAATGACATTGAGTTAGTATTATTTATGTCGGATTAATATTATTTTGTATTCACATTATGTTTACAATATGAAAAGCATTACCAAATTTTAATTTACATATAATTTATTTTTTGGACCATCTAAATTTGATCTAATTAAATCTATGATCATATATTTTCTTTATATTTCTAAAATAGACGTATTTTTATGTGTGTATGTAATTTGAGTTATTTTTTTTAAAAAATTCTTACTCAAGAAAATCTTATTTTATATCAATAAAAGTTATTTTGTTCTTTGATGGCCATGGATAATGTTGCTATATTCATGATTTAATTAAACTTAGCTTTTATTTTTATATGTACTCATTTTATTTTCTCATTTCATGATGATGTACTTCTTATCTTTTTTTATTCAACTTGCTGAGATGATATTGAGCTTTTAAAATTATTTTTTTACTGTCCATTTTCTTTATTTGTTTTCAGTTGTCTTTTTTATAACTTATTAGAGTAAATTTGTATTCTTGTCTTTTATTTTATTTTATCCATACTATTATAAAAGAAAACTCTTTGAGCGTACCAACTTTAAATTACCCTATTTTACCCTCAAATTAATTTTTTAAAAAATATACTTGATTAAAATAGTAATTTCAAAAATTTTAAATAATCTCACAGTTTTATTATTATAAAAGAAACCCTTTGAACGTACCAACTTTAAATTATCCTATTTTACCCTCAAATTAATTTCTTTTCTTCAAAACAAATTTGGTTAAAATAGTAATTTCAAAATTTTTAAATAATTTGACAATTTATATATAAAAAAAAATCTCCCATCCACTACTCCATGTTTCTATCTAAACTTCTCCATATTGTTTGTTTTTTCATTTTTTACAATTTTCTATATTTTAATAAATTTTCAATTACAAAATATTATTTCTGTCATCTCACCCTACATTTTTTATTCTCATGAATTTTTATTTTTATTTTTCTCATTATGATTTTTTTCCCATCTCATATCACAATTTTTTTTATATGTTCGCGAGAAGTGCACAACAACGGCTAGTTTTTTTTTTTTTTTAAAGTAAAGATCGTTTTAGACGAAGGGCGAATTATAAAAAATAATACATTTAACTAAATCTTTATTTTTTTTATATTTTTCTATAGAGTTGGATATTCCTAAAAAAAAAAGTGAACTGTATATTAAATAAAATATAATAATTTTATAAAAGAAATCCTCATGAAATATATTATATGCGTAAAAAATATAATTTTAATAATAATCAAGATAGATTAAAAGTTCAAATTTATTATATTTATTTATTAAAAATGATAAAAGATTATTTTACAAAATCGATTCCTTAATTAAATAATATATTATAAAATAATTTATATATTTAAAAAAAATTATATACTCGTGCATAACACGACTTTTACACTAGTTTTTACTATATTTCATAGCATCAATATAATTATCCCTAAATAAAATCTAAAGTCAGGAATCTTCTTCAAGAATAAACTTTCTTTTTTTTTTTTTTTTCCTATGAACAAATTAAATAAAAAAGTAAATATCATAAGACACACACACACACACATATATATAATATATTTAGTTATATTTTTGTAACAGGAAATTGAAAATAGATGGTCTCAATCCCTGCCAAGTGTGGAGTGTGAAGCTGCCTGCCACAGAGAATCTCAGAGTTGCTAGCAGATTCAACAGTCAATTCTTCCTGATTGCCGCTGCGGTTGCAGTCTCTACTTCTTTACGTTTGTTTCTTCCTTAACCACTCCCTCTCCCTTTCTCCCTCACACCCTCCTCGCCATCACTTGTATTTCTGTGATTTTCTGTCGTCAATCAGTGTTTTCCAATGGCGACGACGATGAGCCTGCCAAGTGGGATTCCTGCTTTCAATTCTCAAGCTGGTTGCTTGTCCTCTGCCAAAAAGATCAACGAGTTTTTCTTTCACTGCCCACTGAGGAGGGCCAGTCAAAGAGTTGACCTTTATAGGTGTACCAAGATCAGCAATAGTTGCAGCAGCTACGGAAACAGGGAATCTAATGCCATAGCTGCTGCGTTTTCGCCGAATGGTGTGGCACTCCCGGTAAGTTGTCTATATGTAAGTTTTTTTTTGTGTGCGTGTGTGTGTTCGAAATCTATTGATTTGCCAAAAACCGAAATTGGGGTTGAGTGTTATTGTTTGTGTTTTGGAATTTGGACAAGGTTGATTCTTTCGTTGGATTTGAAGAAACTCCAATACTGGACTCTCATGGTGTGTGTGGTGTGTGTTTTTTTTTTTTTGTTTTTCCCTGGGGATGCATGTGAAATGAGAACTTTGGTTGCTGATATACATCTCTAGTGTTGTCAATCTTCACGTCAAGGGGTAATTATCATTGGATTCTTTTGAATGGTTGAGTGAGATGGGAGTTCTCGCCTGCACTATGAACAGCATTGATGGGGGAGCCGAGATGTTGCCCATTGGCCTCCTTCTAGCGATCAATCAAGTTATACCATGTGCATTAACAATCCGTAGATGTTTAGATCGTTAAATAGCAAAAGACCTGAGAAAGTCAAAATGAGCTACTGCGGTACTTAAAAGGAATGAAATAGAACTGTAACCTTGTGATAGGATGCATACTTTACGGTGGCTGGAGTGTTAGTTGGTTGCATCATATAGCCTCTTTTACAACTGTGTTTCATCCAAGGAATTAATCTATAAGCAGATAGGTATACACTTGAAAACTTGTTGTAGGTAGCCCCTTGTGATGATACAACCAATTTGAGATGGTGCCATACACTGAATATAATGTTTAGGTTCTTCCTCTATCAACCTCCTTGTTTTTTCGGCTTTGAGGGACAAAACTAGATAGATAGGTCAAATTGTGTGGCGAAATTTGATGCCAAGATTGAGAAATTCTTCAAATTAAAGCTAAGGAGTTACCACTTTGTGGCCGGAGGGAATCAAATCTCCAACTCAGGGTAGTTTTTGCTATGAAATTCAATTTTGGACGTAGGAATTCTATTTCTCTTTCTTGGGTGAGTTGACAATGACTTTTTCTGAAGGAGGTGGAGTTTGTTTGACTAAGCTAAGGGTCTTTCATTGTAGAAAGATTTATTGCCAGGGTGTATTCTTTGGGAAGGTTATCTCCAACTTAGAGTTCTCACTCATTGGTATTTGTTTGTTGTTGTATAGATTGGTATTTTCTTCTGTTGCTTGGCGAAGTGGTTGCTTGACTCAAATGATCGTGGCGGCTCTCTCGACCATGCCTTGGTTGTGGTTCTCGTTTATGCACAATCGTGTATTCGGCTCATCAGTTTATCTGAAGTTCTTTGAGAAGAAAGAAAAATCTTTTTTCTCAAGTGATGGTTGCTCTTTTGATATTCGTGAAGAGTTATTCATTTCCTCTTCATTTTCTTTATGAGTTCATTCATTCTTTCAATTTCATTGGAGTGTATGACAGTAATCAGAGCCAGGTTTTAATGCGTTAGCTTAAAAAAGCTGACCAATATTACTCTCAACTTCTCAAAACAAGTATTAGAAACTTGTTGAAATTAGACGAAGTTTCTTTTTTCTCTTCTTAGTATATGTAATCCGAGCAAATCTCTTGACTTAAGGTTACTTGGATTAACTTATTCTAGATTGCTATTTGTGTTTTTGGTTATAAAGGGGTTCTTTATGACTTTTCGGGTTTAGTCTGTTCTGATAACCTTTAAGAAACTCGTGCTATTTCCAGAGCCCATTATCACTTTCTTGAGTTTGAAATATCATCTTCAACTTTTAGGGTTTGGCTTTTGATGAGGATCTAAAAGAAGTTGTTTCTGATCTCCGTAGGTGACTGTTACCTTCTCAAGTTCCGTGGAGTCATCCCTCAGTTTTGAGGCTATACTCCTATATTTCCAATTGTCGAACCTCAAATTGATGGTATGGCCCAGGAGGGCTCACATTGTCTTGGTTTTTTGTTTTATTCCATGATTCCACGAGATCATCAAGCTATAAACTGGAGAATGTGATACAACTGGTATTGTTCTCCTAATGTGATCCATCACTAGAAAGAGACATACATATACTTGTATCCATCGTACGGGCTTTTGTGGAAACAACCTTAATACGTAGCCAAAAGATTTACTTCTTTGGTGTCATATTTGACACACACTTAGTTGGTCATTGGTTGTGACCCTAAGATACCACCACTTTTAGGACCCAGACATATCATCCGTGCAAGTGGTGCTTTTCGAGGCTTCTCTAAAAGATGCTGGTCATAATTTTTGAGGGTCACACTTGGGAGTTGCTACCTCTGAGGGTATAGATTGATACTTGAGTTCATTTCATCGCAGTATGAGATAGTTATTTTGCACCTCTATGATGCTTTTACCTTTTCATGCTTTTCCTTTATTCAACATGTAGGGTGTAGGGTGACAGGCTTGGTTACTAGCTTCTCCATGCTAGTATCCTCCTAGGAGTTCCTTTGTTCGATCCTCTTGGGAGCCTCACCTTTGGCGAGGGGATTGAGAAGCTCCTCCTGAAGTCGATGCTCTTCTGCACACGAGGTAGACATCCTAATTGCTAATTTGCTGAAAATGTTCTGTGACATGATATGTATCTCATAAGTGAAAGTTTCCCAGGATGCTGACTTGCCTCCCTCTCTCAATGTACCTCCTCTTAGGGACTAACTCATCTCAATATCTTAGTCATGCTATTCTCTAGAGCATAAGGTTTATTTGTGGGCAGAGACCCTAGTTGAGATACTCATGCTTTTCCCTTGTCTGTAAGGTTTATACTTAAAACTGATTTGCTTTGAGCTACTGAAAAATAATTGAATTTAAGGAAAATCCTAGGTCATGTAGGTTGACACTCACCTTCGCTGCCGACTTTGCTATGTTATAATTCCATTTGGTATGCTTTCACGGTTATCCCATCTTGAGCTTTGTTCAATCAAGTGCTCTCCTATTCAACTTCTGTACCATTTCGTTGGTGGAGATCCCATTCTGTAATTGTCACTGCTTTCGCTTCATTAGTTCTAGTACTTCGTGAGGGCAACTTTCTCTCTCTGGGGATGCCTTAATCCCCAGAGATTAATTGGGAGACCTTAATCCTATGTGGGAAACTGGGGCAGCTTCTATTTCCTTCCCCGGAGACCTTAATCCTATGTGGGAGGCCTTCCTATCTCTAATAGTTTCAGAGGCTATGAGAATGTATCAACTGTAACGGACCAGACGGGGATGATGGTCTTCTTGTGGGGAGGAGTGCTTCCTTAGAGGAGGCTCAAGTTGTCTTGCAACTCTCGTTCAAAGATTGCCCTCCTAGTTGCCGACTTGGAGGAGTATGATGCAACAGGAGGTGCTGGTGATCTAATGTGCTTTGGTTGCACCTGTAAAAGTTTCGCAACGTTCCACACAAGCTTCATTCTATTCTTAGATGCACAAGCTAATGCTTGGATTCCATCAATGCATCTGGTACTATAGTCAGTATCTTTTTGGTGGTAGTTAGAGATGGTATAGTTGGAAACTGTGATGCATTGTAGGATTACATAAGTCATCTTAATGTTTCCTTCTATTAATCATATAAACTTATCATCTTTTGACTCAAATATCCATGTAAACCAGAACTTCCATGGTATCCTTACCTCTGTAGTTTTATTTACGGTATATTAAACATGCACATCTTTTTTTCTTGTTTCACTTCTAACTGAACCAGTTTTCTAGATTTGAAGAATGAAGCTAAAATTCAGATCTAGGTGCTTGCTTGTCAGTCATTCAGATCTCATTTATTCTCATTTTCCTTACATCTTTAAATCTCTGAGCAATTTATGCATATAAATGTGTATCCTAGAAAGGAACTTGAAATGACTTTGAGTTTCAGTCTACTGATGATGGTCTGCGGCTGACACGGATCAATGTAAATGCTCAAAGAAAAACAAAGATAGTCTGTACAATTGGTCCTTCCACCAGCTCGCGTGATATGATCTGGAAACTGGCAGAAGCTGGAATGAATGTGGCACGTTTAAATATGTCTCATGGTGACCATGCATCACACCAGACAACCATAGATCTTGTCAAAGAATACAATGCACAATGTCAGGAGAAAGTTGTTGCCATAATGTTAGATACCAAGGTATTTTTCTTGATAGTTCACCATGCTAAATGTGAATTCTATTGCAGCTTATACAACACCTATGTACAGACACATGACGGATGATTTCCATGCTAATTGTATTCTAAACTGTAAATTACATCCCTGCTGTATTCATTTGTGTTTTCACAATGAAAATTTACTATAACTTGGATATTCATTTTCACCGCTCATCATCCAAGTACATATATAAATCACATTCGACTGATACTTGATTTACAAATGAGTCTTTTCCTCTTTTTACATTTTTCAGCCCACTTGGTGTATGGCCTTTTATATTTGCATTGATATTGAGCATGCTAATATATGACCTCTCTCAATTTGATGCACTTTTAATCTTTAGATACTATTCTGAAACCAGTTATGGAATTCGTTATCGATCGATCTTGGCTGAAAGTGTTCCACTTTCTTCATGTTCAATGGCTAGTGACACTAGAAGGCCCCAATTATGTAGACTTAGTGGCAATTTTTAGTTACAGTAAAGTGATCCAAATCATTTTTGGTGTATTTATTCTAAGGCTTGAAGGTTGTCTCTTCCTTATTTTTAGGTAAACATTGCTCTCTCTCTGTTGCTTAGTGCTTTGTGTGGGTTGGGGTTGGGGATGTGGGTGGGGTGGTTTCTGTTTCTATTTACTAATATGGAGTCTCAATGATCTTTCATCAGGGTCCTGAGGTTAGGAGTGGAGATGTGCCACAACCGATCCTTCTCAAGGAGGGACAAGAGTTCAATTTTACCATTAAAAGAGGAGTTAGTACAGCTGATACTGTTAGTGTTAATTATGATGACTTCATAAATGATGTTGAAGTTGGTGACATTCTACTGGTTGATGGTGAGTAAAATCCTCTATACAGTATAGCAGCTGGGGAAATTGTCAGTCACGTGCCTGTCATTTTATTCTTTGCAAGCATGATTTAGTGCATTAACACAGCTTTGGATTTTTTATCTGGAAAAGTAACTTGTAATCAATAATGTTGGGAACCTGATAAAAGTCTCCTTCTCCTGCTATATGCATGCAATGGAATGCATCAGGTTAGATTCAGCAATTTAGATCTTCCTTCTTTTTTTTTTAAATTGGTCTTACAGAGCATTCTGAAGGTGCTACTGACGTAAAAGCCTAAAGGATTTTTTTGATCATTTTTTAGTTTTTTTCGTTTTTGTAAAATTGGAGGATGCCTCCTTGTGTAAGCTCTGGTGAAAGCTAAGTTTGTTCAAATGCCTATATAAATGGAATAAGTTGCACATCCAAGTAAATTCTTTTGCTGTCATGCAATTTCTTTTGAGCTTGTTTCTGCTATCTAACCAAAACTCTAAACTTAGGAGACTGGGTGTTCCTTTGTTGTAGGTGGAATGATGTCATTAGCTGTGAAATCCAAGACAAATGATGTGGTAAAATGCGAAGTAATTGATGGCGGAGAACTGAAATCAAGGCGACATTTAAATGTGCGGGGAAAAAGTGCAACTCTGCCTTCAATAACAGGTTGACTAGCTTCTTTATGCTCTGCAATTTGGAAGTTCTTTTCTTCTGGTTTCTATGATCAAAATGGTAAAATTTTTCAGCTGTATTTGGGGTTACATCTCTGCAGACAAAGACTGGGAAGATATTAAATTTGGCGTGGATAACCAAGTTGATTTCTATGCTGTTTCTTTTGTCAAGGATGCTAAAGTGGTTCATGAATTGAAAGATTATCTCAAGAGTAAACCCTATAATCATCTCATCCCTCATTGTAGTACAATCTTCTATGACTTTGTTTGATTTCTTTACTAGACCTTAAAATTCTTGTCTGCAGGGTGCAACACAGATATTCGTGTGATTGTAAAGATTGAAAGTGCTGATTCAATCCCAAATCTTCACTCTATCATCTCTGCATCTGATGGGGTTAGTGTAATCTATATGACAGTTCCTCTATTAGTTCTTATGCTCAGACTACCGATTATGGGCAGAAATAGGATGGGTAAATTTGTACAAATAGCAAGCATGTTTGCATATGGAAAGAGTTACTCCTTGCTGTCACATATGGAGATCCTCAAGCGCTTGGTTAATTGCGACTAAAGATGACATGACAAAAGTTTAGTTTGAACAATCTGCAGTGGCAAATTCTTTTGCATACTTTTTACACCAGGCGAGGAAATAATGCAGAAATCTTTTTAAATCTACTAGTCACCTTCTTCTGAAGAAGATCAAATACTTACGTTCTCCCAGAATAAAATCATGTTCCCTTGAGAGTCCTCCTGATGCTATTCAGTATGAGGAAATCTCTTATAAGACCTCCTACAGGGGTTTACTACTTGGGGTTTGGTGTGAATGGCATGTTCATTGAGTTTGGTGATGGATTATGAAACCATAATCAAATGAAAGAATGAGGTTTTCTTCTTTCTTTTATATGGTGGTTTACTATGCTGGTGAATGAATATGGCAGAACAAACTGTATTTTACTATTAAAAATGAATTTTACTGGGGAAAAGAAAGAGATTACAGGAAAGATGATGAGAAATCCTGAAAAACAAAAACTTGTAAGCTCTAGGGATTTGCTTTTATTCGTGTTGGTCCTGGAAGGATACTAATACAGAATTTTCGAAGATTTGGATTTGACCTGCAGGTTTTACACACTAATATTCTTAGAAATAACTACCCTGATCCATGTTATGAAGTATGTAGAAATATGTTAGATGGAATGATGTATAAAAAAAAAAGATCAATAAGTGTTTTCACTGATGCGAGGTAATATTTGTAACTTCGACAGAAGTAAGGCAAAAAGAGAGGTTAAAGTATTCACTCAAACATCATATTTTCACATATATTGGTCCTCAGAAAAAAGAAAAGAAAAAAGAGAAGAGGACAACAATGGATTCAAACCCCAAGAAACAAATTAACTCTGTTCCTAGGTCTTCAGGACTTTCTTATACTTCAAACATTTGCGCATGGGTTGTATCCTTTGATACTCTGTAGCATATGCTAAAGTTTACTGCCCTCACTTATAATACTTGTAGTCACCTAAACCCTTGCAGACCATCCATATCCCACCTTATCCCCCTGTAAGATCGCCAAGGGGTCTTACCAAATTTCGCTTTATAGCTGTTCTTGTTTCATTTCCTTCATGTGGTTGTGACCATACGTAATCCGTTTATTGACCTTGAATCAAGTAATATTAGTTCATATTCTATAATAGTATATATAACTCTTGCAATCGTTCATGGTGACAGGCAATGGTAGCTCGTGGTGATCTTGGAGCTGAACTCCCTATTGAGGAAGTCCCTTTGTTACAGGTAGTTGGTGTTGAAAAGTCAGAATCACTATAATTCTCCATATATTTCTTGTTTTTGATGAGTATGTATTTCTATAAAGAACTAACTTATAGGATATTGAGATCAGTGAGATAAGAGGGAAAAGCAAAACAGAACTGCAGAAAATCAGTTTCTGTCCAATTTGTGTTTCCTAGCAAAGTAAATATAACTAGGAATTTCAGGGTTGTAGTTGACCGTCATGAACATAATATTCTTAGTTTTTGTTTCAAAATAAAATATTAATAGTTCATAAATTTATTAGCTTTGTTATTAGGCACATATCCCTTTAAATTTATCTTTTGTATAATCATGATAAAAGTGTTGGGCTGGAATTGAGGGGTGTTGGTGGGTTTGACTGGCTGCACAAGCTTCATTTTCCAAATACATGATCATAGACGTAAAACTATAACTTTGAGTATGCTTTCATTTCCAAACTAAAAGCAACCTTAGAAAGCTACCGCTACTTTAAGGCAAAATGTTTGGTGGAATGACTTTTCACTAGTTTTCCATGAACAGACAGATAGCATGTGACGAAGAGAGCAGGGAACAGTTGGCTGAATAGTCATTCCAACAAATGTTTTTGCTAATGGGATAGCTTTGAATTCTCTATATACTTTTGTGTATTCTTATGTCTATACAATAATCAGCTTCATTCAAATTTGTCTCATCTCCCTTATGAATTTTGGAAGAGTTTTCACAGTGTCAAGCTCAAGCTCGGATAACATTGATTTTTGTGGAGTGTCTGACAATCTTGCAATAATAAGCATTGTCCCATCACTCTCCTTATTTCTCTTCTGCTTTGGTGTAGTGTTTTCTTCTCTCCTCCTCCTCCTCCTCATTTATTCAATTTCTTTTCGAATTATATATCTATCCTGCTTTGCTCCAGATTATTGTTTCCAATACTCATACATTTTTACCCTTTGTTTTATCGCTAATCTATAGCCTTTATAATGCTCATTCAGCCTGGGCAGATCTATCACCTGATAGACTAGAACAGCTCCATTTCATAAACATTGCTACTGGCAGATGGATTACTATCCACAGCCTTCTAACAGAACGCTGACAGAACTGAACCTTTTTCCATGGTTGGCAAATTTTGATTTGTAAATTGTGTAACTTGTTTCGTATGATCAACCTATGATGCTGCAAACAGTTACACGAGCATCCCCCTCTAGTCAATATCAGTTGGTTTGGAGTTGGATCATAGCATCGGATGTTGGCTGGGTAGATATTGGTAACTTGAGTCATTCTTTGAAAAATGATCATTACAAGTCAGACTCGATGGGAATTGATCAGTCCTTTTCTTGAATGGACTAAGATTTTTATTTTTTTAATCATCAAGCCAAGCCCAATTCATGTTTTCTTCTTTTTCTTATCAATGGACATATTTTCTTTACTTGTATGACGTAGCTGTCTCGTACTTCTCAGAAAGTGACTCGGTTAATTGGATTGTTATGACATTGCAAATCTTGTGATTTCAAGTTAATTAATTCAATTTTAACATTATTGCTACATCAGTGCACCATCGCTGTTCCCTTTTTAGTCTTGTGATGTTCTACCGGAGGTTGAACATGCATGGGAATGTTAGAACTTCTTGACATATAGAGAAATGAATCCCCCAGTTAAACTCTATCACTAATGTAACATTACCGAGGTTTTTTGTGATTATAGTTGGGTAGTTAATAGAGTTTTTAAAAGGAATTGCAACTGGACTTAGTTTGCTGATCTAATGTTATTATATTGCATTTTAATGTTTGGAAGTCTGCTGCTTCTGTCAATTTTGTTCTACGTGATCTAAATGCATATCCAACTAGGTATTGTTAAATTTGGTTGCCATGCTGGATAATTATCTTTGTTTTCTGAATTTGTTTGACAAACGGAAGATGAATACTTCTGAGAGTTACATTTTATTTGAAGAAAAACATTATTGTTCCACGAGAAATGAGATCATTTCGCAGTGTAAGAGTCTACAGAGGCGGGCAATTCAAACATAAATATTTTTTCTGTGATCTTGTATCAACCATAAGCATTGTCTGGAGCCAAGCCCCAAGGACCTCTTAGGATCTGTTTTATTTGCCAGGCAGTTGTTTACTTGTGCTATGAATTGATATGAGCCAACCAGCTCCACAGGTAAAAGGAACAACACTGCTTGGTGTATATTATGTAAAAAGATCTGAACCTTCTAATGTAAGAATCCTATCTAATATTCATCTACCTCTTTTTCGTGAGTGGTTCACAATGTAACTCCTTGTCAAATAGGTGGTGAACAGTACAAATTCCAAGGTGCAAATATAAGAAACAGGAAACTTATATTTCCATTTCTAAGAATTGTATTTATAAACATGGGTTACAAGTTTCTACATTTAAGAACGAGTCCAGTTTGTAAATGTGTACCTACCTTCTTTTTCTTATATTTTATCTAATTTGTCTGGGAAACAATGTGTGGTGATTGAGTATATCCTAGGCTGGTGAAACAACATGAGGGGTTCAAAGAAAGTTACCTAAATTTGTACAGGAAGACATCATAAGAAGGTGCAGAAGTATGCAAAAACCAGTTATTGTAGCTACAAACATGCTAGAGAGTATGATTAATCACCCAACTCCAACAAGGGCTGAAGTTTCTGACATTGCGATTGCAGTACGAGAAGGTGCTGATGCAATAATGCTTTCAGGAGAAACAGCCCATGGGAAGTGAGTTATCGTTCTCCTTGGATCACATCTATGCTGCATGCTTTTCCCATGATTGCTGTTTTTATGTCTTAGATTTTGTTTTTAATAACTAAATCACTGTTCAAAATTCTTTCACGTAATCGTTTAGTCGATTTGCCATTGCTAGTTTTGTCATACTCAGGATGCTGAACTACAGATGCAAACTTTGTCCGATTCTGGGTCCAGTGATTAGTTTATGAGGAAAATTGTTCTTGTCTTATTATTTATTCCGGTAACTTATTTACACTATATAGGCACAAAGCCACAAACTATAAATCAAACCCCTCTAAGTTGGGATAAGATGGCTCCCCTGTTGAAGAAAAGGGAAGTATATATGTATGTATATAAAGAATGATGAACGGTTGTAGGGATTTGATTGATTCTGTTTCCTAGTTTAGGCTCTCTTTGTATGTATTGTGTACATTGAATACAAATACACACAAAAATCCTTTTTGTAGATGGGAGTAGCCTAGGAAGATATACTTGACAGACTTGAGATCTATTTGGTAGTTTGAGGATTGACATCATGAATGAAACTAGTGCTACTAAATATGTGAGGTTCAAGAGGAAATAAAGGTTTAGTGGAGAGGTGAGTACCATATGGAATTTCACCCTGAAGAACAGAAAAAGGCATGAAGCACATGATGGAAACATCTCCCATAAAACATTAAGTTCATTCATTTGGAACAAGAGTGCGCTAGCTGTCTCATGAAGGTGTCTAATTCTGTGATGGGGTATCGACACAGGAGGTTTGGTGAAGTATTTCCATACTTGATCATGTAAGTTTGGGAAGTTTCTCATAGATACTCTTTAGCATTATCACTTTATAATGTTTGAACAAAAGTATGAATCTGTGGTTGAACCTGAGAAACAAAGACAGTAAAATGATAAAACAATTCAGAACAACTTTGCATTAGATAAAGTCAAGTTATTTAAGGAAAATTAGCGACAAATGTTGCAAAATATCGAAATCAAGTTTTAGACAAAACGAGACACGGTCCCCAAACATTGGAATGAACTAATTCAAAAGGAAGCTAATCCTCTTATTGATTTGACGAGTAGATGATATGCTGTGGCATTTTGTGAACTTATATTACTCACAATCGGATACAATTTCTTCAATAAGGGTAGAGAAAGGTCTTCCAATCGGCAGTAGATATCAAAAGGTTTTGAGACACTCGGGTAAGCAACGACTTTAGCCACCTGGGTTTGTTGCTCAGGGGAAGTTTGGAAAGCCTTCGATCTTCAAAGGTCCGTATATGGACTAACAAAGTCCTCGGACATGGTTTGGAAAATTTGGCATGCCCATAGAAATTTTGGTTAGAGCAAAAGCAAGTTTGACCAGTCTGTTGTCTATAGCATTCTTGATTTGGAATCATCCTTCTTTTCGTCCATGCACGTGACATAGTTAGCACAAATAATGAGACCATGGGAATTTCATACTGAAGACCTTCCTGCATAATCAGTTCCATACTAAAGATTTACGAGTACCAAAGTACTTATTAGGAGTTGAGGTGTCAAGGAGCAAGAAAGGCATTTTTCTATTAGAAGAAAATATGTCCTTGATCTGTTGGTTGAAACTGGACAACTAGGAGCTAAACTGTGTAGTGTTCCAATGTCTCCTATAGTAGTCTACAGCTTACAAAAAGCAGAAGTGTGCTGATTAGGAAATTGAACTATTTGATAGTATCTCGCCTTACATTACATATTCTGTTAATGTCAGACTTAATTATGTCCTCTTCTACAATTCATCATTGGACTCCACTAGAACAAATCATGTGCTATTTAAAAGGAGCACCTGGACTAGAGATACTCTACAAACATCATAGACATATATGAACACAAGCTTCTCAGATGCAGATACAACAGGTTTTAAGATTGATAAAAGGTCTACTACTGGTTATTATGTTTTGGAGGAAACTTGGTTTCATGGAAAAGTAAGAAGCAGAATGGTTTCACAATCTAGTGCAGAAGTATAGAGCCACGGCACAATCTGTATGCAAAAATAATGCAATATATTGGCCTTGAAATTTCTACGCCAGCAAAGTTGTGGTGTGATTATCAAGCTACACTTCACATTGCTTCTAATCCAGTTTTTCATGAGCGGACCAAACATATCCAAATTGATTGTCATTTTGTTCAAGAAAAGGTTCAACAGAATTTGGTCTCTACAGAATGTGAAGACAAGAGATCAACCGCGAGATCTTTCTAGAAAGGCCCTAAATGGGATTCAGATTTATTATTTCTCTAACAAGTTGGGCCTAATTAATATCTATGCAGAGGGGGACTCTTAAAGAAAAAGGAAATTGAGAAAAAATAATCCAAATCAAGCAAAGGTATTAACACAAACAAAAGAAGGCTTTAAAAAATGCAAGTAGGGTTAAGAATTAACAAACTACAATATGAAACCTCGCAATCAGCAAGTTGGCCACAGGTATAGGTTGGTCTGTCAGGGTGATGCTGAAGAGGTGACTGCGAGTGAAGGTGACGTCACAGGCTTTCTCTAATAGAAAGTTTCTGCACTCCTGGGCTACGAGAAGGGTTGCACCCTTGGGCACCTAAGGATCAAATACTCCAACTTACAGGTTATACGCAGATTTGCCCTGATACCTTGTAAGTTTCTCTGTGTATCTTGTATTCAATGCATACACCTATATATACATACAAAGAGAGCCTAAATTAGAAAATAGAACCAAACAAATCCTCACCATCATTCCTAATATACATACAAAATCTCCTATTATAACTTTCCTTTTCTTCAACACTCCCTAAGAATATCCTCGACACACATTGCTTTGATGCAAGGAAGCATTAAGTGCTTTCATGTCATCAAGAAGATGTAGTGCATTTTGGACTTGAGTAACTCCAATCTTCCTAATGTTCGACCATGGAACAATGGGTGTTAAAGAAAGAACAATGCAATTAAGGTGTTTGCTTAGTTGAGAAATAGAGATGAGGTTAGTACTAAGTTTTGGGACATGCAATACATGATTGAAGTGGGGAAAGCAGAATGCACGCATGTGGCCACACCAGGAATAGTAATATAAGAATCATCAGCAACAGTAATATTACGTTGTTGCTAACCTCATGATTCTCAGAAGACTCGGAACATGATTGGTCTTGCAGTCTGTTGCACTGTAGTCTGGAGGTTCCCAGTGCAATAAAAGAGGACGAAACAAGGCACTTGCAGTTGCTAGCCAATGAAATAGACACATTCAGTCTCCTGTTTCATTTTTCAAGATCAATGCTCGAGTAATAGATTAGTCACAAACAGGTTTTCAGCGCAAATATAGGCTAAAAAGGAAAAACAAGTTTCTCTTTAAATTGAAGGCAACAAAAGAACCAAAAGGCCAGCAACAGTGAAAGCCAAACTATATAACAAAATACTAGTGGAAAAGGCAGTGGAAAATCCAAGTCCCAAAGAACCTGGCTCTTATATAAACAGAAAATGAAGAAGATAAAACATAACATGAATCAGCTATTGGATTTACATTCATGGACGAACACCACATGGCTAAATTATATTGTTCTCTCTTGTTTATGATTAGAATGTTATCTGGATATATAGGTTAAATTAACATGTGCTAAATGGGATGATAGAGTAAACCACTCCTAACATTCAAAAATAAAATCAAGAGATTCTGAAATCCCGTGATTGGTGCAAATGTTATAGGAAATCAAATAATTAACTTCTTGATTCTCTATACTCCCAGTGAGTTCAACATGGAAAATAATTTAAAGTGTTTGTCTTGAAAGAAATTGAGAGTCTTCAAGAAACTTGCTTTTGACTATTGTACTGCGCCATGTTGTAGTACCACGTAAATCATTGGCTCAAAGCCTTCACCTATAAAATCTGCAATCTCCATGGATTCATCACTAGCTAGGGTTTTCGAATCAAAGTATGGGCTTCGTTATTAAGAGGGAGTAGTATTCCATGTATTCCTTCAAAGAGTCAGTTGCCCATTATCTTAACCAACAAATTCAAACCTCCCACTTGCATGAACTATTGACCTTTAACTAGGACTGCAATGAGGTTTGCTTAGTTTAATGAAATATATGTTTGAATTATGTTTTCTCGTTTGTGTTCATCAGTTGGGTTCCAATAATCTCCTATAGTACTTCCATCTTCATGAAGTTTAAACATTTGTGACGTGATAGTTTACTTTGTTATGGAGGAGTTATCCTTTTGCATTTCATACTAACATTGTTTTCTTCTTCTGTGTTAGATTTCCATTGAAGGCTGTTAAAGTGATGCATGCAGTGGCATTGAGGACTGAGTCAAACCTACCAATCACCATAAGCTCACCACCAGGTCAATTTGCGGCCTACAAGGTGCATATAGCTTTTACTGCTAACAAACATTTCATATTAGTATTGGAGATTGCACATCATAGTTTCTTTTATGTACATCTTCATCCTTAATTTCTTTTATCTCTACCCGTTCCTCTCAAGGTATATTATTGTTGAGAACATCAAAGATGGATTTTATTTAGTTCCCTTATGTACTCACCTTATTTTTGTCAGTAATTAGGAGTTGATTTTGAATGGTGAGTGTTTGTAAGTGCTTCTACTTTTAGAGAGAAGTGCTAACCGTAGACAAAGATGAAAGCATTGTAGCATAATAAAAAATTAGCAGTCTTTGTAGGGACTAGTGAGAAGTAAATACGGCTGTTGATTCAATAAGGGGAAAATGGAAGTGAAAATGGTTGAGGATGTGAAAGAATAATACTTTTTCTTGAAGCTGTTTGGTATTATGGAAAATGATGGAAAGAAAAGTGAATATAGAATACTTCCACTTGTTTGGTACGACGGAAATAAGTGAAATGAAAGACTAATTTTTGTAATTTTACTAATCAATCCTTTCTCGTCATTTTTGTTCTAGAGATAAACAAGTTAGTACTGAAATAATTTGAATTGCTAAAAAGATTAAAAGTTAAACCTGAAAACTTATAAAAAGCGCATCAATGCAACCAAGAATGAAACACTTTTTAGATATCAATACGTCAAAACTGAAATGAGTCTTTTCTTTATAGATAAACTATGGGTAATGTATTAAATATGAACAACATGAGTGCTTTTTTGTCTTTTTAGTTTATACTTCCAATTTTGTACGACAACAAAATTGGACTTTAGAGGATTCATATACATTCAATTTTACTTTCCTTTCATTGTTTTTGTGTAACCAAATATGGAACTTTTTCAATACATCTATGTTTACTTATACTTCCATTTGTCACCTGAACCGAACAATATTTGAAAATTAAACTGGGAGTGTTATTGAAAAAAAGAGCACTTCTAAAAAAGTTTAATTAATCAAAAGTCGTTTTGTCATACTATTTTTGCTTAAAATTTGTACTTGCTATTCGCCAATGTAATTGATTTTTCTAAAACAATAACATTTGATTGTTTACAAATAATAGTCACTTATAGTATTAGAATTTTGAATACTACCAGAAAAAACTTAATGGTTACTTAAATAATGCACCCACTAAGTAATATGATTGTTCATTGATGCAATATAAGTATATTTGCATAACTGTAAAAAAAATATATTTTCCCATTAATTAAACATAGCAACTTAGTTTTTATTTTCCTACATTATTGCAATGATATCAAATGACGTAGCAAATAAATATAAAATTTTTAAACTATTATAATTGCAAATTGTAAATTTTTAGTAGGATTATGTCTCTTTTATATTATATTTATATATATGTATGTGTATATATGTTATACATAGAAAAGTCAAAAACAAAAAAACACACAGTTAAAGTGTAAAAAAAAAAGAGGCAAATATTGAGTGTGTGGAGATGGGCCAAAAACGAAACCAAACATAGTGTAAATGTCTGTCATTAGGCCTTTTATTGGACAGAGGATTCTTATAATATTACCTTTTTAGTGGAAGTGTGAAAATAAAAGTCCTGAGCCTCTGTTAACATACAAATCTTTATAACTTGGCTGTTCAATGACCATTTGGGATTTCCTATAATCAGTAAGTTTACAATTAAGCTGCCATGAATTTGCACTCTATTTTACAGAGAAATTCTGAAGTGGAATTATGCTAAGTTGCATACTGTTACAAGCTGATATTTTCTAGAGTTACTATTACTGGTTGTCCCTATGTTTTCCTTGAAGTTGAAACCATTTATAGCTTTTATTGGGGATTTACGAGTACAAGGAAGGTTTTTGTTCAATTTTTCTATATTCTTTCTCTGTCAATTGCTGTTCTACTTGCTAAAACTCATACTGTATGCAAATTTGCAGAGCCATATGGGCGATATGTTTGCACTCCATGCCACCATAATGGCCAACACTCTGGTGACTCCCATTATAGTCTTCACAAGAACAGGTTCCATGGCCATAACTTTGAGTCATTACCGGACATCCTCAATAATATTTGCTTTCACCAATGTGTAAGTTTTATGCTATCAGCCTTTCAGTTGTGATTTAATTAGCTCCATACTGTATTATTTACATTTGTGCCCAGTATGCAAATATTTGTATCTTGATATTTAAACCTGCTTTTGTTCACAGAGAAAGGGTGAAGCAGCGTCTGATCCTTTATCATGGAGTGATGCCTATATATATGAAGTTTACAGATGACGTGGAGGAGACTTTTTCACAAGCTTTGAAGCTTTTATTGGTAAATGATTTCTGTGATTTTTCCCAGGCTAGCTTGTTTTGTTTTTCAGTATGGTAAACATTAGAATTTTTTCTTCAGTGTAAGGGTCTGGTGACAGAAGGGCAGTATGTCACTCTAGTCCAAAGTGGAGCACAGCCCATCTGGCGTCGAGAATCTACTCACCATATTCAGGTTCGCAAAGTGCAGAGCTGATTGATGTACTAGCAAAGCTTGTTGTGTATAGGAAAATAATTGAATAATTTTATGACTCGAACTCAAACTGAAACAAGTAAATAGAATTTACATTTTCTTTTAGTAGTAAGGCAATCTGGTCCTAGTTTCAGGGGTTTGACAAGGACCGCAATTAGTTCTGGATTAATGTTGGGTACAGTTGAGAGAGGGGACTTAGAGACTTACAGATTAGAAGTTCAAGAGGGCTAAAGAGTTCACATTTAAACCTTCTGGTTAGTTTGAATAGAAAAATGAAATCAAATGGGAAACCTTTTACATTTATATCTGTTAACATAGTCTATAAAACTATTCAAGAGGGTGATAAATTACCATGTTTCATGTTTAGTCATAAGCAACTATGTCTTTGCCTAATGATATTTTTATTGCTTGCTTCCGCACCCCATATTGAATTTTCCATTTTGAATTTCTATATTGGAGTTCCCATTTAACAATTTGCAATATCCTCGCAATTTTATCTTAAGAAGTAGTAATAAAAATTAGTATTTCCGCATCGCAATTGGAACTAAGAGGGCACTACTTGCAGAAGAAGATCTCAACTTTATAAAATGTGAGATTAGTTTTGGACTTCATAAGAATGAGATAGGGAGTACTCAATCGGATAGATCAATGGAGTATATCATATGGCCAGGTTTATAGCTTATCAGTAGTTGTAAGACTGTTTAACAGAATTTAAGAAAATAGAACATTGGAACTCAAAGGTAAAATGATGAGAACGGAGATGTCCTCATAAAAGAGAAAGCAATTTCAGAGTTATTGTTCGTAACAATTGTTTAGAGGGCGTCCTGCTAATCTTATTTGTATAGAAACCAAAGTATAAGATGTTTGTCTCCTTGTCAAATTTTGTAAGGTGTTCCATAGAATTCATCGCAAGATGCTTTGTAGAGTTCATCAAACAACATTCCTTAAAGTTTAAAGAAAAAAGATTATATCAAATTTTTAGCCATATATGTGAATTCATTTATGAAATTAATTTAAACTACAATGATGTGTTTCTTGTGGCATATAGTTATTTAACATATCTAAAAATTTATGGAATTGATTGAACAAGTGGCTTCTTTTGATATCTCAATATTATTTTTGTGATCTTTTACTGAAAAAGTTTTATTTAGTGTTGATTTATATCAAATTTATAAAAATGAAGAAGAAAGTTGATACCACAAAAAACCGAAAAGGCAAACTTTAATATTTTCCGCATATCAAAAAAATAAAATGCAAAGAATATCATGAAGCTAAACAAACAAAGTGAAGGTTCAAGCCATAAAGGTCAAACAAAAACAAAAATGACTAATGCAAATAAGGAGTTTAATTATTATATTTTTTGAGCAACAATTAATTTAGTAAAATTATTGCTTAAGCCTTAAATACTCAATTATTTTGTTTCTTTAAATACTTATACAATAGTTTATATTTTATTTTTTTCATTCATTGAGTTGAAATCAAATTTATGGCATCATCATAATTTGCTGAGTTCATTTATCTCATTAGTTGTACTTTCTGCAATTAAATCAACACAGTAGAAGGACATTATTTGAATAAGAAAGCATTAAGAAAAATACTTGAAATTATAAAACAAAATACAACTAACAAGTAACAAGCATCAAGTTTACTATTATTTTTATTTATTATGATTATATTCTTCCGCATGTAACAAATGTAATTTTTATTATGTTTATTATATTTTTTTTATTGTAAATTATACTCTTCTACATGTAACACGTGTTTTGTACTAGTCTATCAAAATCATGTTTATAACTCCCAGAGCTTCTGTTATCCCAGCAAATTAACTGCATATTTGTAGTATGCACTTTTCTAGGCTCTGAAAATTTTCATAAAGGCAAGTATCCTCTTGGTCAGTGAATTAGTGTAGCAGACAAGAATCCGAAGCCCATTTGAATAGCACGGAAGTTGTAGGATGATTATTGCACGAGTCCTTGCAAGTTGGTTGAGTTGAACCTTGGGATAATGAATTGCTCGAGTGCTCAATAAGTTGTCTTGACCAATGGATTTTGTATGGTAATCTATTGCTCAAAGCCTCAAGAAGTTCATAAGGCCATAAAAGGTAGATGTATTTGAGATAGAGCACAAAAGCATGCAATTTGTAAGAATACATGAATTTGTAAGAAAGTATCAGTTTTGTCATAGAAGATCTTTCTCACTAGTACAGTAGAACCAACAAAATCAGGTGAAAGATCTAAGAAAACCTTCCAGAGAGAGCTGCCCCATCTCTAGATGTTGCATGGACTAATTTCATTGAGACAGGTGTTTCTGAACTGTAGAATCTAAGAAGTATTTTAGTATAGGACATTTCTGTCTTATACGATTACCTCTCTGAGAACAAATTCTGTCTGACTTCTTTGAATGGAGGTCCAATGCTTGTCTTGTTGATTTGATTGCTTCACAGTAATCCATTAGACTCCATAAACCTGGTCCTCTTTGTTTTCACTGCACTTCCCTCTGAGCTTCATGCTTCTATACCACATGGCACAGGCAATATAGAGAATCAAATCAATGGCTGTCAAGCCCGCTAAGAGAAAATAGAACCTGTCTAGATGACCCTTGTTAAGGTTTCTTGGGATCCATCCGGGCATGTTATCTATTGTAGATATTTTCATCACGATAGACACCAGCAAGCTACTAACATAGTTTCCTAAAGATATGGATGTCATACAAAGTGCACTTCCGAAGCTCTTCAGCCCATCAGGTGCTTGTGCATTGAAAAACTCTAGCTGACCTACGTACATGAAGACTTCGGATGCACCAATGAGAGCATATTGGGGGACTTGCCAAAAGATGCTCAATGAGCTTGAGCCTTGACAGTGCTTGCAATCTTTCTGAGCATATTTTAGCCTATAGCACTCCACAATTCCAGCTGAGAGCATGGCCATAATTGCTATAATGAGACCGATTCCCATTCTCTGAAGCTCAGTGAGCCCTTTCTTTCTGATCCTATGCACAAGGGGGTCAAGGACTCTTCGGTATAGGAATATGACAATGGCTACACTTACAATGTCAAAGCTAGACATGCTTGCTGCAGGGATGCGGAAGTTTGAAATCTTGGTATTCATCGCATCCCCTTGTTCTACGAAAAGTGAGGCCATCTGAGTGAAGACTACTGAATAGATTATGGTGCAGAGCCAAATTGGCAGCAATCTCAGAATGCATTTGACCTCTTCAACTTGAGAGATCGGACAGAGTCGCCAGGGGTTGTACTCATTCTGCTTCAGTTGGTCGAGTTCTCTTGAAGTGACAAATGCTGCTCTGTCCAAAAATCTGCAATGGACCACTCAGTGTCAATTGGATTGTTACAAATTCATGTAACTTGGCTGAAGTTGTTATGGTCTAACAAATACATATACAAACTTGATGATATTTGGTCAGGTGGATTAAAGCCCAGAATCTGAAGATATACTTACTTGAACCCGTGAGTATGGAGCATCTTCCTAGCAGCAACGGTTGATTTTTCAGTCCCCTCAGCTTCGTATAAAATCTCTTCACCTGGTGGAATCTTTAGCCTACACTTCTTTGATGCTGCAACTATTACTTGGCAAACCCGGGAAAGCGGATTGCCACTGGGCTTGAAGTGCCTGTATCTTTTGGTACCTCCAAGAAAGAGGACTAGCGCTGCAAAAGCAGAGGCTGCAGATGCCCAGAATCCAAGAGCCCACATCCCTTCATCCTCAAAATACCCTAATATGGTATTGGAGAAGAGTGAGCCAAGGTTCAATGCCAGGTAGAAGTAACTGAAGAAGGCAACTTTGGAATAGCCCTCTATTGGATCCTCTTCATCGAACTGATCAGCCCCAAATGTAGCAATGTTAGGTTGGTAGCCTCCGTTTCCTAACGCAACCATGTATATGGAAATGTAGAAGAGACCTATCACCCAGCTTGAATGGGATTCACATGGGGTTGTTTCATCCCCACAACCTCTAGGTTTAAGCAAGAAAATCTGTGTTGTCAGTGATAGCAATACCAGACCCTGCAGCAAATTATAAGAGAAGCAATTAGTCTGCAGCAGGAATAGTGTTCCGTACCCTTGCCTTCATGTTCATATATACAAGAAGACCGAGCCAAACAGATACGTACAATGACAAAGATGGCCTGAAAGATTGCACAAGTTTTAAATCTTCCCCAGTAAGAGTCACTAAGGAAAGCACCAACAAGCGAGAATATGTAGACTGTTCCTGTCCATTTGCTAACACTGTTGGCGGCATAGGCATTGTTTTGTTGCAGGACCCTAGTAAGAAACAGCACCAAGTTCACTCCAACACCGAAAAATGCAAGAGTTGCCAGACCTTGATTTACTGCATTATTGAATAAGCATACTCTTTTAGTACAGGGAGTTGGAGCCTTAAACTATTTAAACACATGCGCTATCTTGCTAGTCAGTAGGTAAACAATGTTATTTCATTTTTATTATTATGAATTGGGGTATTATACTCGTAATAATCTGGAAGGTCAGATTGCCTCTAGACCGAGAACAGGGCTGTTATCTCTTGGTGAAACAGAAGTTCAAATGCTATTCAAATATTCACTACACATGCGGAACGAGCATGTAATCACCATCGAAACTTAAATAAACGAAAACGAAATGCGGTTGCCATTCATCATTTAGTATTCATGTGCAACGAATAGGGCAATCTCAGCAGAGGTACCTTTACGTTACATCCAGCTTATATACCTAGAATATAAACTGTTGTTATGCTTTCTGCATCTTCTTTGAAAGGTCCCATTCCTTTCCTTGTTTCGGCAATTTCTTGTATAAACCATTTCTCCAGTCATTAAACTAGCTAGTTACCGCGGATTGGGAACTGCCCTAACCTGATCTGATCACAAGTACTTTGCCTGCTGGGAATGTAGTTTAGGCATTGCTTTAAAGTTGTGTGATGTTGTAGGCAGATGGTTGTTATTGGTACTTTTGCCATTGCTAGAAATGGGCATGTTAGGAGAAAGAGTATGAATATGGAGAACCTAATGTGGGATGATTGGAATGCAGGCTGCCTAAATCACCATTCAGATGGATGATTTACACTAAGGGAGGTCTGGTATAACCAACTTGGATGAAATGGACTCAAATCCTACTCTTGTTTTGCGAAAATCCAAATTAAATCATACGCAAGACGGGGTGAAAAAAATAAAAAATAGAAAAAATCCCGTCGTTTTCAGAAATTTAGTCCATTAATTTGTCTTAAAATAGAATTTAACAGAATTTTATTTTCAAGAAATACAATCATATCTCTCTCAATGTGTATTTTTAATAGTAATAGTAGTATAAAAGTAGTCGACTTTTTCAGATGATATAACAGGTAACTCAATAAATGGGGTTAAAGAACTCAACTAGCATACAAAATCTTTTCAAGTATGAGTTTATATTTGAGAGTAGTAAGCAAATCATGTGATTCACAAATAATGCCAGACGTCTCATCATTCCCCTCATTTAGTGTCTACTTCAAGAATAGATGGTATATATTGGATCTACTTGACAATCATTTTCCACCCTCCAACTCTTCTTCAATATATCTTTTTTTTTTAATAAATAGAAATCGATACTCGAAAAATAGCTAAAAATATTTTAAATGTTTGTCTATATCTTTAGAAAACACACGGGAGTAATTTTATCGGTCTTGTGCTAATAAAAAAACAGAACTTATTAAAAATTTTGATAAACACACATATCCATGTCTTTCTCTCTGTATTCGTCGTTTTCCACTTGTAGAGGTGACGAGAAAGAGCAAGAAAACGATGAAAGAGTAGCACTCAAGAAAGAGATGAGAGGGAAAGGGTGAGAATTTACGCCATCTACTATGTGCATAAAACGCCAAGTAGTGAAGTCAAAATTGCCCTATGCTTTGTGAGGACGACGATGACGACTACGTTTATGGCTGGTCTTACTCCTTCTGTCACGCACGCATCATAAAATTTTACTCTACCACACGGTAACGGTGGTGACGTGAACGAAATGAATGCAACTCATTTTTGAATACAAAAGCGACAGAAAATTATGAGTTGCACTGAAATATATATCATTTTTTTTTTTTTTTTTTGGATTATATGTGTTATCGTTATTGGCGTACCCTTAGAATTTTTAGCTCAAATTTCCGTTTTCAAAGATGTGAAATATGTGAACATTTAATACTCACACCAAAATGAAACCAACTTTTTATGCTTCTCCCCTTGTAAAAAGCAACTCCCTTGGTAGTGGAAACCAAAATGACCAACCTAACACTAATTATATAAGTAGTTAATGTTGTTCAGATAGGTTCAAGAATGCAACACTTTTCAGACATCGGTTACATGTGCGTGTTTTGTGTGTGTGAAGAGAAGGGAGTTACGTACCAAGTATGATAATTCCAGCAACCCCTTTTCCAGTCTGGTCTCGGATCGCGGGCTGGCCGTGAAAATCGACAGTTCCGTCACCTGTGTAGATATCGTCTAGATCTCCCTTCGACTTATGAGCCTAAAGAGATATATAGACATGTATTAGAATGTGGCGCAAAATCAACTCCGTGTAAGTTAATTATGCATGCCTCATTGTTTCATTTGCATGAGATGCGGAAAGAACAATAGAGCACGTACATGCGCGAAGAAAAGAACAATGGAGAAACTGAAATCGACGTTGAGGACTACTGACCTCTTTCGACACTTCTAAGGATCCCATTTCGGAGACTTACGATACAAGAAAGAAGTTGTCTTTGTTAAGCTCTTTGAGTAGTTGAGGGATATGTAACTTCACTTACTTATATATGTATGTATTTGCTAGAAAGAATCTGGGAATAATGGGGAAGTATGGGGAGGGTATATATAGAGGTTGAGAGGGTGAAATGGAGGGCCAAGATTTGAGTATGAATGATGGGAATGAGATGATCCAGATGGGCAATACTAAAATGCATGTTGTTGTCCTTATAGAGATGATGATGGTGAGTGGAGAAGTCCACAAGTCATACTCAGACTCAACCATGACCTAATTTCTTTGTTTCTATGTTTGCAGTATTTATGCCTCCAATTTGGGGTTCTGATTTTGAGGCACCACCCCATTACTCTTCCTCTCTTTTTCCACTGCTTGCTGTGACATTGCACATTGCTTTCCTCAAATTATATTCATCACATTACACCTTATATATATATATATATATAACTGCAAGAGTTCCTATATATTATAATAATAACTTTGATACAATACTGCACTTATATATACATATATTCTAGTGATAGTGCTTATAGACTATTATGAGATGAGACTTACATTTTTAGGATAAATTACAGCGGTTCTTTATGGTTAAGTTTAAAAATACGAACATTCTCGATATTTTAAGAAATTCGAAGTATATTTTTTAAAGTTGTAATTACATATACACTTCTATTTAACTTTAGAATTATACAAGTATAGTTCTTGAAGCAAGTAAATTACATTGACACCCTTTTTGTATTATGCAATTGACAGGGGTATTTGTGTAATTAAACTGATATCAGGAGTGTGGATGTAATTTACACTTATTTTTGTCAAATATTGTCTTGGGAGTAACAAATTTGACAACGGAGGGCCTTTAAATCCCTAATAACAATTTCTTTGAATTTGTTTGAATAACTTCGTATTACAAATAGTTTCAGGTACTTCAATTCTCAATTTGAACTATATTTCGTGGAATATTGATAAATTTCAAATTCTTTTCAAATGGAATGACTCTAAACCATTTCCTTAAATTTATATAAAAGGGGGGGGGGGGGAGGGGGTGTTTAATGCAATTTACCCTCCTGTTATATTAAAAATGAGCAAATTACCCTCTATGAAAAATACATAGCAATTTACCCTCCTGTGTTTTAAAAAATGAAGCAATTTATCTTCATACATAGGGAGGTAAATGACTTCAATTTTTAAAATATAGGGAGGTAAATTGCAATCTTTTGAAAAATACAAGAGAGTAAATTGCTATTTTATTTTTCATAAGGGGAATTCGATACTATTCATACTATTCTTATGACTGCAAATACGACCTCAAGAGGTGGGCTTTGCTTGATTCTTTGAAACATAATTTCATTACGTTGAACTAAAATAGGTTAAATTTACTAAATATTTTTATCGCGCATATAATTCTACATCAATCATACCTTTCAATTATGAAGTAAAAATGCCCTAATTAGTGGATATGCCTTAATTTTGCACCACTGCTACATTTCAACACTTATCAGCAAAGTATATGCTTGATGTGTATTGCAAATAATTTCATTTCTGTTGGAATAACTTTAAAAATCCTGTTTGAGAATGTTGAATTAGAGACCAAATAATGTTAGAATTTGTACAACAAGAAGTTCAAATTTTCTTGGACATATTCCATTCTACTACATCAATTCCTTTTGCCTTTCAAATATATTATGTCTTGATGATAATGACTAGTTTAAAAATAGATTATGTAAATATATATATATATATATATATATATATATATTTGTCTATATACATCGGTGAATTACAGCTATCTCCCCTAAACTGTAATAAGGAGAAGCATCAGGAATGTGGAAGGGAATCCTCTACTTTTGGTAACATGATTTTTTTTTCCTCATAAATATCTTAAGTTTAATTTCTTATCATTTTTGTAAGGAGAAATTGTACATTTGGTCCCACAAGTTATGGTCTCAGCGGATTTGGTCCCATAAGCTAAAAGTTTTATAGCATTTGGGGGTCAAAAATGCTATAATGTTTTATTCAATGGGACCAAATGTGCTACAATTTTATCCCGTGGAACCAAAAATACTACAACCTTTTATCCTATAAGACCAAATGAGTTAAGCCTATAACTGTAGGATCAAAAGTGAAACACCCTCTATCGTGTGAGATCAAAAGTGCAATTTTCTCTTTTTGTAATTTACAATCTATTTTTTTCATTAAAAAAAATATTCTTCTTTTTGTTTGTTTCTCCATGGATTAAAATTAAACAAAATTATTTTTAGCTCACTGAAAATTCTGAAATTCTTTTAGTATCTTCCAACAATATTTCCCCATGGTGCTGACTGGATGGAAATGTATAACTTTCTTTGAATGTTCTGCTCATTTAATTATGTAAGAAAAATAGTTTTTCAATGTAAAAATAGTGCAATTGAGCCTATCTAATTATGACAGTAATTAATGCTAAAAAAAGTGTATATAATGAAATATTAATATTCACTACATTTACAATCTAGTGATATTCCTATTTTGTTAGATATTGAAAATCAAACATACTCTTTAGCATTTTTTGCGGAAGAGCTTGAGACATAACGGGAAATTCAATGCCATTCATGAATTTGTACTTGCATAAATTATGAATCGTTGAATTAACACATAACGCTAATATCATGTGTGATCGAACGACCGATAGCTTATGTGGATACAAACTCACATGAACAGCATTGTCAAGCCCAAATACAAGATCTTTGAGAACGTTGCTGAAATCCGCGACTGTAAAACATTACAAAATGGATTCAACACACACTTTGCCACAAGATTCAAGATAGTGGAAAATGAACATTTGGAACTTTGGAAGTCATAAAGTAGAAATGTATATAGAAACTAAAATTCTCTAACTATATAATTAATTATAAATTAAGAAAATTAGAAGACTCCACAGAAAACAAAATGGGACTTGAATGGTTGAGGTTAAGAATAATTAATATGTGGGAGGTAAGAGAGATGGAGTTGAAAATGAAGACATTATTGTTTTTCAGAATAAACTTTGGTCCTCTTATACTAAAGTTCACTCTAAAAGATAGCTTTTTAATTGAAATGACTAATATGATATCTCATCAGTATATGCCATAATATATGAGATAATTGCCTTTTTATGCCATGTAATATATTATTATTATTTTAAAGTACATTCTTTTTATTTTTTTAAATTTTATTTTATGACAATGCATTTGTATCTCTTTATATAGCATAATTGTGATTATTATGCAATTAAGTGGGAGTGTTTAGGTTGGAAGAATTTATGTCACTCCCATCAAGAGTTTATTATATTTTGTAATATTGAAATTAAATTCATAGGATAAACATAATATTTGGATAATAGACATTTTTGGTTCCATATGTTACGGTCTTTTTCTATTTAGTCCCATCTGTTACGATTTTCTCGCATTACAACTCATAAGTTGAAAATTTTCATAATTTTAGTTCTCACGTGCATTTCTCGTCCGATAATTAACAAAAAATGCATGTGAGACTTTTAACAGCTCTATTAGTTATTGGATGAAAATATATGTGAGGCCTAAAATTGAATTTTTCAACGTATGGAATGCAATATGAACAAAATGTAACAAATGAAACTAAATTGAAAATGACCCTAGCATATGAGACCAAAAATACGTATTACCTAACAACAAATTATGATTAGAAACTATCACTAGAAAAAAAAATGACTATTGTCTATAATTTTTAATAGCTATGGGCTAAAAATAGTGATAAATAATTTTTATTGACCACGGTTAAATAAAATCAATGCAAAAATATAGATTTCCCACCAAAAAAAAGTTATTTGCCGTGACTAAGAGCCATGGTAAAAATATTTGCCATGGCTTGTAGCTATGGAAAATATTTTAGCTACCCTCACAAATACCGCGGTCAACAACCGCTGCATGATCATGGTCAATGACTATCTACTATGATTATTTATTTTTAACTATGGTAATTAATCATAACTAAATATTGCATTTTTTTAATGTATGTGAACTTTTGAGTCTACGCGTTATCTTTGTTTATCATTGATGTCAATTACATGTGTACATTTATTAAATGACCACTTACAAAAACAAACACCACTAAAACATAGAGACCATGTCATCAACATCCATATTGCTGACCTTAACAAAGTGATAAGTTGATGTAAAAAGTTATGACACTTGGTGCTATAAGGTCTGATATGTGCTGGATGAGATGTTTTGGAGGGCATCATCTATATATATCAAGCTAAATAGTGGTGCTGGCAACTCTACTTAGTAGTGAAGGGATAAAAAAGACTACCAAGCATGAAAGAAGAAAAATTCCATTAATTGCTCGTGTACGCAGTTCTGATTAGCTCTGTGATTGATGATCTCGTCATGAGTTTGAACAATGCCCTACTACTCATGATATCTGCGTGTACCTCCACTGAGAAGTACGGTAGGTCATCTTTAACTTGATCGAGACAATCGACTATCAATTTTGATACTAACAAAATAACAAGCAGATCAGCCAATGAGTTGGCGAAGTTGATGCCCCATGATCTTAGAGGTTGAGGGTTCGAACCTGCATGGGATGTTGTCTGTTGTGTAGTAGGAGCTGGTCAGCTGCATAGTAGGAGTTGTTATCTAATATTGTAATAGTAGGTGTTATTAAGCAATGTATAATTATTGTATTAGTCTTTGTTAGATATTAAAGTCGACAGAAATGATTGTACTTGTACTCAATTTATTTCAATTAATAAAGAAAAAATCATCACTTTTACCTCAAAAAAAAAATAAAAAAAAATAACAAGCCGATCACAACTCTTCTCATTCGTAATCGTCTATCCAAATAATAATAATGGGTCCTCTGTGCATTAGAAACTAGAACAAAATTGAACTCTATAGTTGTTTTTCTAGGATTATATTTATAGTTGTGGACATCTTAAGAATAAATATATCATATTGGATTGTGACAAATAAATATTTAACTATTATGTTCCTTATTGTGTTACCTTTTTCTTTTTTATTATTCTGTTAAGTTAAATGTTTGTGCGTCTAGTATTGTAAATATTGATGTTGATACCTGTCAATCGAGATTAGGTCACACTAGACAAGATACGATGAATCCCCCAAGAACAATAGGATATTCGGCCTTTCTAAAATTGATTCACCTACTTATAAACATTGTCTTATTGGTAAAATGACACGAAAATCATTTGGAAAAGAGCCGTTAGGACAAAATCTCCGGTACAATTTATCCACCAGATATTTGTGACCACCAAAGAAACAAGGGGAGAAAAAGAAAAGGTTACAAAGAATAACAAATGAGTTCCAAACGTTGAAAGATTATTCAAGAGTGAAAGTAGGAGATCACATTTTAAGCATTTGAGTTGTGGAAGTGAACCATTTTCATTTGGTAGTAGATTATGATCGTTTCTAGCATAGAAACATGAAGAAACAACCAATAATTCAATAAAAATTTTGTTTTTATTTTGAAGTTCGTTTTGTTAACAACGAACTTTATTAAGTTAATCAGGAAATGAAAAGTTCATGCAAATATATAGCACTAGAAAATTTCACGTGTAATTTACGTGTAAAAACATATAAGTTAAAGATAAGTTCGCTACTTATTTGTGAAATTGCACTAATTTTATTAGTAATGTATAAAGAATCGTCAAATTTTAACAAAACTTAATTAGTCGGAATCCCTTATTGTATAAACCTTTTTAGTAATTAATAGGCTAGATTTTTTTTACTCTTTGTGTTTTGTTTATTTAGCAAAAAACTCCCAATGTGATTTGAAAATAGGCAAAAATCTTCCTAGTTTTGTAAACCACTGCAAAAAATCCCCTTGCCTTTAGGATTTAAAGGAGAGTGCATTGCACGCGCGAGTGGTGCGACTGGGGGTTTGTTTTGGCATCCTTGTATGATTTTTTGGTATCACTATGACAAAATGCCCCTATATAACTATATAATAGTTTTTGGGCATTTTCGACTTGTTTTTAACTTGTTTTGAGTATTTCTTTTTTCATTTTCAATTCTCTAAAAATTAAAAGATTCTTTTAAATATACAAAAAAAATGATTTTTAATATTTAAAATTAAAATTACGTTTATGGTACAAACTTTAAATTTCTCAACAAATATGGATATTAATTAATTATAGAAATTATACACTTAACAAGTTTAAATATTATCTAATTAAAAATATTAAATAAATTATTTGGAAATTTTTATATTATAAAAATTATACATTTATTTTTTATTCTAAACTTTTATTATCCTATCTTTTAACTTATTTTTAATATTTTCTTTCATTTATCTCTCTAAAAATTAAAAAATTTCATTTAAATATATTTATTAAAAAATACGAAAGGATTATATAATTTTTTTAATATTTAATAATTTAAATTAAGAAAATTAAAATACAATCACAATATAAAATTTCAATATCTTAAATGAAATATAAAAATTAAACATTATCAACTAATTTAAATATTATATAATTAAAAAATATTAAATAAATTATATTTAAATTATTTTAAAATTATTTTAAAATTTTTAAAAATATATTTATATCAAATATAAAGTACCAAAAAAATTAAAAAAATATTACATTATAAAAAATAATAAACTAAATTTTATTTTATCAATTTTTTATAAAGATTGCAAAATAGTCCTGTAACTTTTTCATATTTTATAAATTTTTTGTTCTTTCGGTGCCGGATTTTGCAAAAATCACCGAAATAAATCATGTGCGCCTTACATGATTCATTTAAACATGAGCTATTGTTCTGACTGGTTCATTTTTTGATGAAAAAACTTTTGAAAAAAAAAAAAAAAGACACGGCACATGATTTATTGCTGCAACTTTTACAAAATTCGGCATTGGATGAACCAAAATAGTAAAATATTAAAAAATTACCAAACTATTCTGCAATCCTAAATAATATTAAAAATAAAAATACAAAAGCATCAAAATTTCCAAATCAAAAATATATTTAATCTTATACATAAATACCCATTACATACCCACAAATTAATTCATATTTTTAAGCAATATATAAACCGGTGAATGTTTAGTTTATTGATAAGTACAAAGTCATTTTTAAAAAAATAAACTTTATATGTGTATTTTTTATTTAGTTTTTGAGCAAGAAATAGGAGGGTTTGTGGCCATCCAAAACTTCTGATAAAATTTTCAAAAAACGCCATGACAGTGCGAAGTGCATGCTTTAATTGTGAATATAATAGGGATTAAAGTACTTTTATGTTACTTTTCTAGGATAATATAAAAGACGATAAATTTTTTAGAGCAGGGAGTCAATAATTATGAAAAAATCAACGTCGAGCTAATTAGTAAATAAAATTATTATTGTTAGTTTATATTATTTAATACAAAAAAATTACTTGCTAACGAATTTAGCAATGAATCGTTTAAAACATATATTAAATAATCAATATTGATTAACAAAAAAAAGTTGCTAATTAGTTCGACGATAATTTTAGCATCAATTCTTTTTCATAGCTATTGAGTTATTTTTTTTGATCGAATGCATTAAGATTAAAGATTCGAATATATGGTAAAAAAAATATTCATTTTGTCCTAAATCTATTTCTTATACTTTTTTAGATGTATGAAACTAAAATTTCAAAAAAAATTTCTTATTCAAAATAATCTATCATTTCGGATAATAATATAACACCACTAGCTCTCTAATTATGATAACAACATGCAACACAAAACATATATAAAACTTCTACATTCTTTATATAAAAATTCATATACATCCATAATATACCTAAAAAATGCAATTTAATTAATGCAATTTATCTCTTGTAATATTATAAATGAACTAATTATCTCCCTATAAAAAAAATAACCATTTATCTTCTTAGATAAGGAGTTAATTAATTGCTTCATTTTGAAAAACACACAACAAGAAAATAACTCAATAGCTACGAAAAAGTTTAATACTAAAGTTAGCATCAAGCTAATTAGCAAGTAAAATTTTCGTTGCTAACATACACCATTCAATATATATTATAAAACAATCCTTGCTAAATTCGTCAGCAAGTATTAGTAAATTCTTATATTAAATAATGTGATTTAGCAACGAAAATTTTACTTGCTGATTACCTCAATGCTAATTTTATCCGTTGCTATCAAGTTATTTGCTTGTAATGACAGGGGGTAAATTGTTATATTTTTTTAATAAATGATAATTTACTCATTTGCAATATTACAGGAGAGTTGCTCGTATTTTTTCCTAAAAAATGGAACAAAGAGCGTAATAACTTATTTAAAAAAAAAACATTAAATTAGGGTATGGTTGATTTCATAGTGTAATTTGACCTACCTATAGCACTCAAAACACACCAAACTAATAGCATTTGTTGTCCAAAACACTTCACCTCTTTATTGAAGTTTGGGTGTTTGCTATCATCATCATCAAACAAATGATTTCCCAAAAAAGGATGCAAATACCAACAAAATGTCTCTATTTATGCTAAAACATTACCACTTGCCTTCACCTAATTAACATTTCTTTCTCTTTTCTTCACATTTTCATATCTTTTGGCATAATAAAGTTGCAAAGCCATCTCACTACCATTTTCTTTCTTGCTTCTATCACATAATTCAAAAACAACAAAATAATTAATAAACTTGCTTTTTATTTTTAATTCTTATTTTATACACATCATATGATCATGTAATTATATTTGTATGAATTATTTTTACATGCTCGATGTATGGATTAATTTTGCATTTTTTGCCCTCCCGTAAAACACAAATACGCATGAAATTGTTTCCCTAAAGAAAATAGCAATGCGACACCTGAATTTTTGGAAAAGAAGCTCTCTGCCTACCTTTCTTGTTCCTTTTAAGGTTGTATCTAGATGGAACTTGGATTCGATCGAAGGATTTAAGGAAATGATTCAAGTGACTCCGTATGAGAAGAATTTGAAATATATCAATAGTTCACAAAACATAATTCAAAATTAGAATTGAAGAATTTGGAATCCTTTATACTTAAAATTTTCAAAACAAATTTAAAGAATTTGTTACTAGGGTTTGAAATCCGTAATATTAAATCAATCAATAATACAAATGTACATAGGGGGTTGCACGCACTGCCCTTAATTTCCTTCGTGGGATATTATTCCACAGAGACGTCTGTTGCATTTAACTCATAAATATACATACACAAATACAATAAAATAATTCTACAATTTTAAAAATTGCATCCGATATATACACTATCGAATTCATTGCTCTATACAATTTTTAACATACATCATGAGAATACATATACTAAGCAATCGCATCATCTAAAACCTTAAACTCTTAGAGACGAGAACCATACAATACGGCCCGCCAACCCCCCTCACGTGCATATGATTCCGCACATAAAACAAAACCTCTTATTCGATGATACCATATTAAACAATCGAATCATCTACAAATTTAAACTATTAAGGTGGAAGATCCAAATTTGTAAGGAAAAAGTTGCTTAATTTCTCCCATCCACATAAAAGTTTGATTGAGTATGAAAATAGAAATGAATGGTTTTGGAGAGGGGAGTCAGAACCCACTAAAAAGCATGGGTTTTGTTCCATACAAGAAAGAAAATAAAGGTGGAGGACTAGTCACATAAGGAACTAACTTAAATACGTCATATATATATATATATATATATATATATATATATTATATAATAATAATAATAATAATTTTAATAATAATAATAATTAATGGGTGTGGGTGATTTGATGAGGCAGACAATGACCTGTTCTTCACCATCTTCATAGCCACACACCCAACCCCTATTGCATGTCTCCCCACTAACCCTTCTTCGTCATTTAGTTAGGTCATTTTTCATTTTACTCCTAATTTTATGAAATATAATAATTAATTGCATATATATATTATCAATGGGGTTAATAAATCGATAAAAGAAAAGGACTAAGTACCAAATGTTTAAATTTGATGCCTACCTATTTATTTTTAGTCTCATAATTTTTCTGTTCGAACAAAACTTGCATTTGCATATCTAAAAATTTATTATTGATCGTAAATGAGGAAAACAATAGCGCATAAGCATTTATATTAATAAGTTGAGGCAAAACAAACATTACACAAGTCAATAATCACTTGTGAATTACATTATTTGCTAATGAGGCGCATAGCATAATTAAATTACCTGTTTTTTAAAATTTCTGAATAAAGATTATTTTTTTTTTTGTTTTTTTTCTCCATAAACTTAGGGTTTGAACTCCTATAAAAAGAGATTTTGAGGCTTGAATCATCGGGTTGTCCTCCAGAGAACTCAGTTGGGGTTGGTTGCCCTTCTTTTTAGTTTAATGTTAGGGTTTTTGCCCATTCTAATTTTAATAGAGAATGCTTGCATTTGAATTCTTTTGTCTACCTAAAAAACTTAGTAGTATATTTAAATTTTCATGTATATTAGTGAAAATTATTGTAATGTGCATTAAGGGGGATTAGAATTTTTAAAATGGTTGTTTTGTCCATATTTTGGAAAAGTGTACGTAATTTTTCAAGTGTAGCCTGTCTTTTTGCAACGTGTTATAGTCTGGTTTAGTTCCTTTCGTGTTGTGGAATGCCTAATCTTAGTGGAATTTGTCACGCACTTGGCCCGCGAGCTTATTGGACGTGAGGATTTGTCTTGAAATCCACTGTGTACATCTTAAAATTCGGCTATGAATAACTCGTCGAAAACGGATATATTCATTAGAAAAAAAAATAATTATTGATTACAACTTTAATAGCTATGGATTAAAAATTGTAGTAAATAATTTCTATTAATCACGATTAAATAAAACCAATACAAAAACATAGATTTTCCACCATGAAAAAGTTATTTGCCATGGCTAAGAGCCATGGTAGAAATATTAAAAGTCATGGCAAATACTTTTAGCCACCCTCGCAAATACCACGGCAACAATCATTGTATAGCCGTTGTTAATAACTATTTACTATGACTTTTTTGTCTTTACCCGTGGCAATTAACCATAGTTAAATATTATTATTTTTGTAGTGATTTAATTAATACACTTGCATTCTTTGATCAATACTTATATGTTATTCATCTTATTAGTTCTTAATTCATGTAAAATATTGTACTACAAAGTTAATGACGATATAATTCTTTTTTTTTTTCGAAATAAAAGGAGAATTATATCATTATATGAAAATATAATCACTGAAAATATAATGTATTTAGTAATCAACAAATAAAAAAGATTGATCAAATAATTAACAAGTTCGTCATGAGATAATTAATTAGTGAGACTGTGATATTTTTGTTTTATTATTCCCTGCAGAAAATTAAAAAAAAATAGTTGGTTTAATTCTTTTCTTAGCAAAATATTTAGAAACTAATTTTTAAAAAAAAAAAACCTTGGAATAATAAACTATAGGGAAAATATTATTTTGAAATGTTTTGCATCTAATATATAATATTATCTAAGAATTTTCAATGAAAACATTTCCATAAAAAACAAAAACACGCACACATATTAGTACATATATGTCACCACCAAATAAATTATTATTTTCTATAATACAAATTAATGAGTACAATTTTAAAGTGATAAATAATTAATACTATTACTCATAGTAAAATAAACGAATGCAAAAATTTAATTTTAATTATAGTTAATTAATATTTATCATGGTCTTAAATAAAATCAAACACGATTTTCAGTTACAATTAATGTTATAGCTAGACATGCCTGCTAAAATAATGACACATAGTCATTGTAAAACTATGGCTAATTACAATTCAGCACGAATTTTTGCTTTTGCCCATGCAATTAATCACGGCAAACGTCGTATTTTTTGTAGTGTGTATAAGTATGCGTCTAGATTTGATATGCATTTAATTCATCATTTAGGAAAATAATTGATAAATAATAAATCAATCTCGTAGATACAATAAGTTACGTACACAAAATATTTAACACATTTGTACATAATTGTAGACAATTTAACTTGTAGTATTGGAAGTATGTCTATCAACATACTCGGATCTAGCTCATCTACAAACTTCTTGCCTTGATTGGATCCATCTTCGAGATCTTCATGTTGGACCTTGCTCCAATTGTTGTGCAAGCCACAAACACGCTATCAGAGCAACCCAACTATTCACATACCTCATATCCATGGAGTATTTGATGATGTTCCAAAGAAGGACGTGGAGAGAAGTATGGAGAGAGAGTATTTGGAAAGAGTATTTTTTTTTTAAAGTAAGAGCAATGAACTATTATTAATTGAGATAAATCAATTACAAGTACAATCATTCTTGTCGATATCAATCTAACAAAAACTATTACAACAATTATATCCTACTCAATAACGCATACTATTACAGTAGACAACAACTCCTATAGCCTTTGTGTTGTTATCAACTCATTTGTGGTATTGATTGCGTTGTTTCATCACAACCATATACCCTATTTAGAAAATATACTCAACTCAATCCCTATATGAAGTCCTTATTCCAACATGCATTTCGAGGACTATAAACTCTATCTCAAATAGGGTATATCCTAAAAGAGTCCTTATCCCAACATACACTTGAAGCATTACAAATTCTACCACGTATAATTTATCGAAGACGAGCCCTTATTCCAACATTAAGTTAATATACTTTAAATTCTATCTCAAATATAAATACATATTGAATTATAGATCCACAAACTCGATCCAATATCCAACATAATTATACCAAAAAAAAAAAAAAACAAAGAAAATGATAGTAAAGACAAGTATATATGTTTAATAGGCAAACATCAGGGAAAATGTGACTATTGAAGAGTGAAACGCAGTTATCAAAAACGAATGGTGAGAGGGAATTGTTGGAGGGCGCAAGTGGTGATGATGTACGTGGGAATTAAGTTCATGTTTGAGGAGGAGTATGACGTGACATATAATCTGTGGTCTGAACTACCAACAACACACACTCACCACTCATCATCATCATCATTCATCATCTCAATATATACATATATTACTATTAATTTTTGATAATTACCACACTAATTTTTTTTCCTTCTTTTTGTTGACAGTCTAATTCAATTGATGAATTTGTTGATATTAACAAAAAAACTGAATAAAAATTAATATTTATCATACTAACTTATTACTGACTTATTGCATATGTCAAATTTTTTTTCAAACTACCCTTGTAACGGCTAATATATACCTCCTCACATAAATTAACACGTGAAAACGTATGAGAGAAATTTTGGTCTTGAAAAGATTTATTTGACACAACAAGTCAATCAGGGATAAATATAGATTTTTTTTATATTTTTTTGTTAATATCAACAAATTCGGTGAATTTTGACTTACATATGGACTTATTGTTAGATAGAAGAAATCTCAAGGGTGCTAAATATAATTTTTCAAACTACAAGGGTGTACGTGTAATTACGCCAAATCTCAATAGTGTTATATATGTAATTATCCCTAATAATAATCAGTGCAAATTACATCGATACTCTTCGTCTTTTTATAAAATTACAAGTACACTTTTTCAAGAGATGTCAACGTAATTTACCTTTGAAGATGTGCTTGTAAAATTTTGTCCCTAAATAGGGGTCTATTTAATTTATAATTACAATTACAACATAAAGAATATATTTATAATTTTGTAGAATGAAAAGGGTGTTTGTGTAATTAAGTCTAATTAACCTCAAGGTAACTATGTCATATGAATAGCCTAATAATTATTATGGTTATAATTGTGTTAATTAGAAGAATTATCAATTTATGTAGCATTAATTGTATTACAGTTCAAACCCACTCTGCAAGAACTCCGAATTTTCTCTTGAACGAGTAAAAACTTATGGGACGAACTTGCGTTTAAACTGCTTACAATTTAAAATTTTGAGTCATTTCATAGTTTATAGGTAATAATCATATATAGGGTAAAAAATATTCCAAACTATGGTCATTTTGTATTTTCGTCATTTTAAACTTTTTTTTTTTTTTGTTTTAATTTATCATTTCAGTTATACGAGTTTTGCATGTTACAATCATATACCATTTTTAGTGAATTTTTGATCGAAAAATTATCACATACAAAGCATATGTGTAAATTTTCACCGTAAAATCTCAATTTTAGTCCATTTGTTGAGGTATACATCACGTTTTTACAACAAAAAGCAAAATCCAATATAAAGTTTAATAAATCCATGAGAGATTTTTTAGAACAGGAAAACTGCAATTTACCCTTTTGTGAATGTGAAATGAGTAAAAAAAAAAATTGTAAAAAAAAATAAATTATCCCCTGTATTTTGAAAAATAAAACAAATTATCCTTATTAATTGGGCTAAAATGCATTTTACCCCCTGTGTTTTGTTGAAAAAGCTAAAAACCCCTTGTGTTTTGAAAATAGGCTAAAAACCCCATTGTGTTTGTGAAAGTCAGCAAAAAAACCCCCTAATCTGTTAACAATTAACGGAGAGTGGAGAAAACGCGCGGTTGGTGAGTTTGGGCGTGTTTTTCTGCGATTTAGGTCTATATTTTCTATTATTTTGGATTAAAATACCCCCTTATGAGTCTATGTAATCTTATAAGGACATTTTGACTTATTTGTCTTTTTTTTTTTCCATTTCTCCCCCAAAAACAAGTGTGAAGCTTCCTTTTTTTTTGCCATTATATAATATTAATAATATAAATTATGATTTAATTAAAAATAATATTTTTATATTTAAATTTAAAATAATTTTTATAATTATTAAAACTGAAATTTAAAACTTCCCTTTAATTAAATTTAAAAGTATTCCAATGAATTATTTTTAATTTAATTAATATATTTTTTTAGTTATTTTAAAATTCAAATTTAGAATTAAAAAAATTATTTAAAAGTATTCTTAATGAATTATATATTTAAATTATTCTTAATTAACCAAAATACATATTTAAATTAATTTAAGTACAACAATAATTTTAAATTATCTTAATTAATTAAAAATATATTTAATTATTATAATTATTAAAATTATTCTTAATTAACTAAAATATATTTAATTAATAAAAAAATAATTAAGAAAAAAAATAAAAAGGGGGGCGACGGCGACATCCACCGCCCCCGTACAGCAGGGCGACGGCGACCGCGACGCCGCCCAAACCATGGGCGACGGCGTCGCCGTCGCCCTTAGTAATTTTTCTGGGCGACGTCGCGTCGCCCAGATCTGATTTGGGCAACGCGACGTCGCCCAGATTTGGGGGCGACGGGCGTCGCCCTATCTGCGGGAGGGGGGGGGGCCGGGCGGGTTGGCGGGGGAAGAGGGAGGCGGGGAGGAGGAGGGAGGCGGCGGTGATTGCGGTGGGGGTAGGCAGCAGGGGCGGGGGCGGGGGCGGGGGTGGGGTGGGGGGGTGGGGTAGTAAGGTTTTTCTTTTTACTTTTTTTATATATAATAATAATAATAATTTTTTTATAATTTAAATTAAATATATTAGTTAAATAATTTGTTAAATCTTAACCTTTCATTTCTCTTAAAATCTAACGATTGAGATTAATTGATTAGATCTAACGATCATTATTTGATCAAAAAAATCCAACGGTTACTAAAATAAGAGGTAATATATATTAAATAAGGGTATAACGGTCATTTTACAAAAAAGTTAACGCCGTTAGTTACATTTAACGGAAAGGGGCGATTGAGTTATATTTAAAAAAACACAGGGGGGCTTTTAGCCTATTTTTAAAATAGAGGGGGTTTTCAACGGACTTTTTAAAACACAGAGGGGTTTTATGCATTTTAGCCTTATTAATTGGGAGTAATTTGCTATTAAAAATTTTACAGAATTTTTTTTTTACTTATTTCACATATTACATAGGGGTAAATTGCATTTAACCCTTTTTAGAACTACGGAAGATTCTTGCACGTGTGCGTTATGTATAACCATTTTTTGATGGAAAAGTTCCACTCGAAAATGGTCCAAAGTAATAACTTGCAGAACTTGTACAACTGATATGACAAATTGAAAATACACTAGAAAAAATTTAATTTTTTGCAATAGCTAATTACCATAGCCAAAAGAAGAAAATCGAGGCAAATACGAATTAACCACGGCTTTGCAACAGCCATTAGCCGTTGTTTCTGCAAGTGTAGCTAAATTATTATCCATGGCCAAAACCATGACAAATGTTTTGGCTATGGCTAGATATAAATAAACAATTATGAAAAAAATAATTTATAACAATAAATTATAATAAACTAGTCATTGTGGCACGGCGTCCCTGCGTACATATAATAAATAATATTTCACACTTTAAAATATATTATATAAGAGTAAAATATATAAAATAATATATTAAATTTCAAAAAAAGAAATAAATAAAAGGAATTAATTTATCAGTTAAAATAAATTTAATAACTTGAATAAGTTAGTTATATTATTAGTTCAATAGCATTTTCTTTTTATATAGTTTAGATATAAATATAAAAGATAAAGATACAGATAGATAGAGTAGATAGTAAAACTGCTAATTTTGGTATTTCAAAAAAATAGTGCGGCGGTGTCACGTAACTTCCATTGTGAGTGTATAATGAGTTTCTTTTTTATATTAGTATAGATGCGAAGAATTAAGGTGAGAGATGAATGTGGAGTAGTGGGTAGTTAAGAAAAATAAATAATTATGAAATTATTAAAAAATATTAAAATTACTAAATTGATCAAATTTTTTTAAAGGGAATAAATGAAATGAAGGGTAAATTTGGTCATTCTAAAGTTGGTACGCCAAATGAGCTTCTTTTATAATAGTATTAAATATCGTCGCACGCGGTTCCCGCGAACATATAAAAAGAAACTTGATGCGAATCATAAGAAAAAAAAATTGTTAAAAGAATAAATTATAATTATAAATTATAATAAATATGGAGAGGTAAGGAAAAAGAAATGTGGGGTAGTGGGCAGTTATGAGGAAAAAAATAATTATAAAATTATTAAAAAAATATTGAAATTACTAATTTAATCAAATAATTTTAAAGAAAAAAAATGAAATGACGGGTAAATTTAGGCAATTTAAAGTTGGTACGCTCAAAGGGTTCTCTTTTATAATAGATAGATAGATATATAGTATATGATATATATATATATATATTATATATATATATATATATATACAAGCGATGATCACCACTTTCAAGTTTACAATGAGCTATACCTAATTAATTGTGGATTAGTGCTCCAAAATTGGGCGTGCTTATATCTTTGATCAGCAAATCCATTTATGGATATGGATACTTCAGATTGGTTTTCAAATTTCAATCATAAAGCAAACACTTCATATCCTAATTAATATTTTATTAATTAACGTCTTAATTTTATTATCTTGTGACGTAATACACTTTAATTATTTAATTTGCTGTCTCTTAGCTCTCCTGAAGAGGGAGGAACACAGTGATAGGTTAAATTAAGAGGAAATTGCAATTTTGGTCCTAAATTGTAGAGTGGTTTGCAATATTAGTCCCATATTTTAAAATAATTAATATTAGTCCCACACTTTACAAACGAGGTATATGTCAATCATCTAACTATCGGATACTACTTAGTGGGCACATGAATGATTGTTACATATCTCTTGTTTGAAAAATGGGGTACGTGGTAGTACTATCCGGTCCTATGTGTATTGAGTGCATGAATGATTGTCGCATATTTTTTGGGTTAATTGCGAGTATTGTCCCATATATATAAGAGTATGACAATTTTGATCCTACAAAAAGTTGATTTGATAATTCAGTCCACCAATTTATCAATGCTTGTAGAACGCGAGGACATTTTGTTGCTTTGTTTTTTTTTTTGCCAGAAGTTTTAGAACTTGTTAGATTATCCCACTTCCACGTCACAATAAAATTGGGAATTTTGATGATTCTGACAAGAAGAATTCTTAATCTGGTAAAATTGATAAATTGATGGACTAAATTGTTAAAATCAACTTTTTATGAAATTGAAACTGCCACATTCCTATATATACGGGACAAAAATTAATGTCCTCAAATTGCAATTTCCGTCATATATATATATATATATATATATATATATGTATGAAAATTTGGCAATTTTAGTCCCATAAAACATTGATTTGATAATTTATTCCATCAATTTACCAATTTGAAGGGATTAAGGATTTTTTTCACCGTAATTTTCTAAACTCTTGGTTTGCCCACGTGTATGTCGCATGAGGGTATAAAACTAGGGATTCTAAAATTTTCATTAGAAAGAAAAAAAAATCCTTCAATGTGGGATATTGATAAATTAGCGAAGTAAATATCAATCAATTTTTTATAAAGTTAAAATTGTCGCACCTCTATATATACAGAACAAAAATTATAATTAAGCCCAAACTTTTTTTGTTTTCAAAAGTCAAGTACGTGCAATTATCTAATTATTTGGCATATTAAATATTAGGTGTAGCATCTGCAAGACCACAACGAATATGGTAAGAATATCCGATTAAATTGTACCAAAATTTTGAAGATTTATGAGCACAATAACCATTCTTCCATGTTACACATAAACAAACGTTCTAAAACTCTATGTTGATTTTCATATGATTAGACCATGATTCTTGAACAGTAATAAAGACTTTGGTCAATACATATAAAGCAGACATGAATCTTTCCTGACGAATTAATGGGGTGCCCCTTTTTTTTCATTATTTAAACAATAAATAAGTAAATAAAATGTTACATATAAAACTCAAGATTTTTGTGAGGCAAGTGTAGCTAACCCCTTGCCTCAAATTGTGCATTTTTGTACATTATGTGGATCTCATATTAGTTTTTGGCAGGGAGAAAACTGAATGAAGTTAGGCCCAAGTTCTTGAATTCCACCAAGTGTTGGACTCATTCTACTCATTTTTACTCACAAATACATATGTACTTACCCTTATATATTATACCTATTATAGAAGATTGGAGGTTTCTTTTATTTATTTATTTATTGCTCCAAATTATCTTTTTTGTATTGTTAATTTTTTAATGATAAATTTATCAAACACCCCCTCAAATTAAGTTTAATTACTCAAACATTTATCCAGTATAAGATTACAAGTACAACCCTTAAGGGGGTTTTAATGTAGTTTAACTTAAGGGAATTACTTGTGAGGTTATGCTTAAATAGGGGGTTTACTTGTATTTACGATCACAACATCAATAAGTGTACTTATATTTTTGCAAATGAAGACGTTTGTGTAATTAGATTAATGACAGAACCATAAGAGCTCATTTAGCTCGAGCCCTGAAAAGGAAATTCAAGCTCGAGCTCATCAAAATTGGTCGATCTCAACTCGTTTACAGTTATAATAAAAGTATTCATCTATAAATATATTTTAGAAAATTCTAAAAACATATATAAAATTATACTTCATAATTCAAAAGTACAATATGGATAGTTCACCACAAAAATTGGAGCTCGTTGTAAACACCAACGTTCAAATATGAGTGCTGAGCAAGTCAGCAGCATATAGTAGAATGGAATGTTTGACAAGCCAAGCACAAGGTCTCTAGCATGAAGCGCTAAAGAGTGTGCGATCATATTGCCAGATCTATGAACTAAAGAGAAAGCACATGAAATGAAAAGGGTAGAGGATAAAAAGTCTGAATTTCTGAAATCAGATACCCAATATCTGGAGTGTTGGCCTCGAGTCTGAATGAGCAAAGCACAATCAATCACCCTCAAGGATAACTGAGTTCCATCCCTGCTGGATTGCCTATCTAATCCCCTCTCATAATACTTTCATTGTTTTTTTACGACGACTCGTCTTTATTTTCAAACTGAGAGATGCCTTCTCCATAAAAGCCTATATCACTGACATACTTGGGGAAGGAAACAAATGGAGTTCTATATAAGCACAATAGGCTGAAAGTTGGACTGAGTTTCGAAACTAAGTAATGGGTTTTTCATGGGGTCTAATATTTTGTTATTCGCAAGTGATGTTTCGCACTTGCGTTTGGTGGAACTCCTATTACACTGAAGTTGTCCGAACCCCTACTTTAGTACTTTAGTAGCAACCATGTCTGCATTTCAATCTGCACCTGTTTTAACTTTGCCCATTTTATCAAGCTCGTCAAGGGCAGTCCAAAGTTTTGGATCTTCGTAATCTTTGATGAGAAAAGCAGGCTTCGCTTGCATCAATAGTTCTGCTGGATTCCTAGTTGTCAAGCCAACAGTAGGCATACCAGCTGCAACCCCAGCTTTTATTCCTGAAATGGAATCCTGAAAAAGCAACAGTTGCGTATAAAGTCTACAAGAACAAGACACTCCTGGAGGATTGGTTTGGGTGAATGAAGACTAACCTCAAATACACAAGTGTGCTCCTTCGATACCTTGAGTACTTCAAGTGCCATTAAATAAGGATCTGGGAATGGTTTCGCACGATCACAGTCGCTTCCAAGAATAACAGCATGAAAGAAGTCTGATAGTCCGAGCAATGAGATCATCAACTCGGCATTTTCTCTAGGAGCATTAGTAACAGCAGCTCGCTTCAACCCACGATCTTCAATCCATTTTGTGAATTTATGCAACCCTTTTACAGGTTCAATTTTTTCCTTAACTATCCTGTATTTCCCACTCAAGATGGAAAAGCAGAGTAAGACTAGAATGCCTGCGTTCATATATTGCATAAGTGGGAAGAAGGGGGAAAGGAAGGAACCTTCTAAACACCGCTTCCTTGTCATCCGTGAATTTAAGACCCCTCTCATGATCATTTGGGAAAAGGACAGACGCAATATCTTCATTATGTTTCCCAGCAATATTAGCAATGAAAAATTCCTCAGTAATTGGAATACCACCATTAAATCCAATCTGTTCAAAGGATCAGATCAGTTCAATTTAGAGCCAAATTGAAGATTGAGATAGAATGGTTCTGGACTACATTTGTATAAAAACAAAACATGTTTCCATGAGAGCACATGATTTGAACAAAAAATTAAGGTCATGCATGAGAGAATCTTTGTTAGAAATAAAATAGAAAGGCAAAGAATATATCCCACCTCTTGAAGCATCTCACTAAAAGCATAATAATCAAGGGAATATGAGGCGTCTTATGAGAAATAGAGTAACTAAACAGAAGAATATGTCCTACCTCCTTCAGCATTTCTCTGAAAGCAGAATAATGAAGGGGGTCTGTATCACATAACGTTCCATCGATGTCAAACAGAACCGCTTCAAGTGGAGCAATTTGCGAGAGAGAACCGCCACTGATTAACAGATATGCAAGAATAAGCAATTTTCTCATGTAACAAGAGCATGAAAGATTTGTCAAGTTAAAGAAAGCAATAAGTCAAAGGTCAAACACCCAAAAACAAATTCATGACCCTAAAATATGATAGGCACTAGCTAAGATGGTCTTTGATAACAATATTTAAAAACTTGATGGCCTTGGATACAGAAGCTATTCTGTTCTAGTTTTCATCTTTCATCTGCTAACTAAATACTTCACGACCTAGTTCTACAAAAATAGACTGCAACTGATAGAGTTGTTTTGCACACAAAACAAGCACACTTCGGCCTTGCTCCCTCATTTCTGTTAATTTATTTTCTGTAGAAAACAAGCAAGAACTTCAGAATTGCTCCCTTATTTTCTCTAATAGACATACTTTAACATTTAATCAAATAACAGAAGTATTAATCAAATCCATGTTAAGATCACTTCACTCTGTAACCTATGCACATATCTGTCTCGATCTTAACATACTAAGGCTTCTGGTGCCAAAAGTGAACCCCATAATTTGCTCCAAGAATTTTGTTTAGGAGATGAGCAATCAAACCAAGTTAAAACTCTGACAATCGTGAATATCAAGCCGGTGAGGGAACTCTATTTTACGTTAGATTTCAAATCACAAATTCAGTAAATCACATAGCAGAATAGCACATATAAAAATAAGGAAAACGGCAAGCCTGTAGTGAGCTCAAGCATATACATCCAGTGCAGCACTTGTAATCAGAAAATTTGCAATTTGCATTAGTTCTTTCATCCTCATAACATAAAAATGTGGCGACAAGAACTTAAAAGGAATTGGTTCAATCAATTAAAATACATCACTGTTTATAAAAATAAATAAATAAAATAAAATACATCACCGATCACTAAAGAAAATGAAACTGCAAGCAAAGATGTTTCGACCTTGAATTCTAGTATGCAAAAAGCAAGTCTTTCTTTTTCTCTTTTCCAGAGATTATACTGTATATATGTCTATATTCTTTGTTTTGTTTCAAAGGAAACAGAAAAACAAATTTAAACACATACATAATACATTAGACATTTGCTAATACATAAAACACTCAAAGCTTTATTTATGGTTGATTAGTCCTCTAAGCAGAAATTCATCGTTGGTTCCCGATACTTTTGCTTTAAACCTGTATCTGATAAATGCTTAATCCAAACGGAGGACTACATAACTGTTCCACTGTCATTTCAAGAAGGCATTATATCCAGATTTGTGAAGTGATCATACAAGTATCTACTTATGCTCTTTTCAGATTCCAAGAACTTCAGGAAAACATCAAATCAAGCCAAATAAAGTAAAAAGATCATTTCATTAATCGAAAATACTCTCTCAAATCGGGACGTACACCGCCAGAATCCTTAGTCTTCGGGATCAGATAGTAGAATTCTGGTTGTATGTGTGAGGACAACTTCAAATTTTGAATCCCGTATAATTTACAAACAAAACTTGAAATAATAGACAAATTGACGGGCCGACGACACCATCACGCCCCTTAAGCCCACATCCAGCTCGAAAATCAAATTAAATCAAACCAAAGTTTTCCGATCAGATGATAAAACACAACACAATCTAATGCTCAAGATTCAGAGTCAAACAAAAAAGGAAAAAAAAAAAAACAATAAAGAAATTGAGATCGAAAACTGAATTCAAGACTGAAAAACGGAAGAAGGGATGCATGGGACTTACCTGTCCAATGAGGCATGCGAATTGTCAACTGAAGAAATCGCCATCCCTGTAATGGAGCTCAAAGCTGCCTCCGATCCTGTGAATTTCTTCTGTGATGACAAATTTTTGAGTCCTCCGTTGCAAATGCTTCGCCCAGGACAGAGGAGGCGGGCTCTCTATTTATAGAACAACAGCACTACTTACACTAATTACACTCACATTTTACTACTTGCAAGAGCTTTTTGACTGGTTCCATGCGTGTGCTTGAATTTCTAATTATTAAATAATAATAATTTATTAAATTATTTATGTACAAATAATTTTTTTTAAGAATTTATAATGAGTAAATGTAGATAATATAAAATAATATGATAAAAATAAAAAGGAGAAAAAAAGATAAAACTTTAAACACTAGATGAAATAAGACTTGGGTCGTGCAACTACTATTAGTCGTTGTTTTTGCAAATGAGCTAAAATATTAGTAATAATTAAAATTATGATAATATTTTGGTCATTTTATTAATTATTTTTGGTCAAAATATAAATTTTACCTTCGATTTTGTTATACCGTAGCAAATAATATTAATTTGTTATTGATGCTATCAAAAAATTGTGTTTGAGGCCGGTTGAATACAAAGTACTGATGAAATAAGATGCTAAATTATAAAATGAGGGGAATTGAGGGTGGAATTACTCATTTATTGTCCACAAGTATTAGATTGTAACTGAAGTAAGAAAATAATATTATTGTTTCAACCAAAGTCGCAGTATGAAGGTGAAAGTTACTGTATAAAGGTCAAACTGTGGTATCGAGGTAAAAAAGTTTTTTCTCTCGTTGAGGAACTCTATATTTATAAACAATCTTCAGCAGATTGGATAAAATCGAATCTCCACGAATTTTGTGGAGCATTTCTCAAAGTAGTGCCCATCGATTTGGTAGAAGTTCATCTCTCAGTGATTGGAGGATCCCCCCAAATTTGTTGACAGTCATCTCCTAGCAGTTGGGGAATTCCGCGATGGTCAAGGGCGGCTGGAGCCCACTGCGGATGAGGGCATCTTAGGAGATAAGGATGTCAACTTGGATTTTTACAAGGTAATTGAGGAGAGGTCTTCTCCCCACCAACTCCAAATTTTTAAGATTTAGAAGTTACTTCCGATTGGGGGAGGATTCCAAGTTCCTAAGCTTCCTTGAGGATATTTTGATCAATATACACTTCGTGAAACAAAGATGATTATTTTGACCTACTAAATAGTATACATATACAGAGCCAGATGTTTTGTCAATGTAGAGAAAATTGCAATTTTGGTTCTAAACTATTAGTTGATTTGCAATATTAGTCTCATACTTTTTGAAATAGTCAATATTAGTCCCACACTTTAGAAAAATATTACAAAATTAGTACACACCGTAAAAAATTACAATATTTGGATTCCAATTTCACGTCTTAACTTAAATGAAATGAGCGGACTATAATCGGCAGTATTCTAAGAGATAGATAGTATGGTAGAAAGAAATAGACAACTTTGCAATATTTAGGAGATTCAGCTTTGCAATGTTTTTCTAAAAAATATGGGACTAATTTTGCCATATTTTCATGAAGTATAGAACCAATATTATAATATTTTCTTAAAATATGAGATTAATATTATAAATTATCTTAAAATATGGGACTGAAATTTTAATTTTTTTGTCAATTTATTAAGTTGTGAACTGTTTGAGTTAAGCCCATCTTAGTTGACCAAAGTATACAAAAAAAGAATGTGAGGTAGCATTATCTTATAAGATGAAAGGAGTCAATAGAATGCTGTTCCAATTCCACATTGATTGTTACAGTTCTAGTAGAACAATACATATAAGGATAAGAATTGCAAATTGAATTGTTTTGCTTTTACTACAAAATTACAAGTAAAAATGAATTTTGTCACTAAATATTTTACGTCCCAATAGAACTGCTTATATCACATACAGTCACATCTCAAATTATTAACTCATTGGTTCGGCCCGAATATGCTAAGTCTAGCACGTTGGCTGGCCCAGAGACATCCCCGAGAGCCAACTCAGGATCGTCTAGTCATGGTCCCATGGTCGGAATGAGCCTAATGGACCAGGCACGCAAGCTAGTCCTGTTTTTTTAAATAAAATAAAATAAATTAATATATATATATTATTAATCTAACTTAATTTATAATCTCTATTTTAAATATTTTTATTTTTTAAAAAAATCTAAATATATTTATCTAAGGATTATTAATAATGTGTTCTTGTATCTTTGTGCTAAGTTTTTTTCCTCAAATTACTATCTTAGGAATTATTCATATTTAAGTTTTCCTTTCTTACATTTTGTTCATTATGTAATTCGTAGTTCATTATCCTTTTAAAATTATTGTCTTAGGTTTTTTCTAAACTCCCTAGTTTCCTGATAGAATTATTATCAAAGTTTATTGTCCAGTTTTAAGTTTTTTATCGGATTTTCTTTTTGTCGAATTATTATTTTAGTTTGTTTCCAACTCTAAGTTTACTTTTATAACTTTTTGTGTGATTTTACTTATTATTTATCTATTTTATAGGGCCATGTTTACTTCGTCAGATGGGTTAAATCGATAATAGAATTATCTGAAATTAAATCTAAAATAGAATAACTCGAGATTAATTGTATGTTGTTTACTGTGCTTGATAAAAAAAAAAAAAGGCTATGATAAATAAATATTATCATGTATTTATAATGTGGGATAAAATAATCATAGCCACAAAATGTCTATAACGCCTTGGGAGTTTTTAAATGTCACACCCAGAAAAGATACGCCATTTTATGCCATATAATCGAAACACATAAACAACATATATATATATATATATATATATATATCATAAAATCAATTCATTTTGTATATAAACATAATTATGTCAACATAACTAGCAGAAGTATCAGTTTATCCACAATATTTTTACATATATATTGTATAACAGATTTACATGTTCACAAGCCATCGTCGCTTTTAGTACATTATTAACATTCTCAAATCTATTACATTTAATCTTATCGATTTGTGAAGAGAACACCGCATACTGATCTAACGTGGTTTGGAATGCAAAATGTAAACCTATCCCTTGAGAGTGGACACAACCAAAACTACACTTAAAAAAAAATTTGCAGAGAAGTGAGTCTGCGACTAAGTAAAAAACTAATTAGTACCACCTAAACATGTATATCGAATTAGTTTCAAATAAGAAAAAAAGCAACATAAAAATGTAATCAATTTGATTCCAATACGGATCATTTTATTCACAAAGCAATCATCCCACATAAAGTCAAGCAATTCAAATCTCCTTTTCCTAGTATGCTTACATGATTCAATATAGTGTCTTTTTCTAATATACAAATAAAATCACATCGATTCTGTTATACTCACAGTGTTGTCATATCACAACAAGACAATCAATCGAATTCTTTTTTCTAATATGCTCATAAGATAGTGATATAATATTTCTTTTTCCACCAGCTTATCCTCAATATTCATCACATTATATTGAAGTGAAACGACACAGGCCATCAATATTATTTCACATCATATATAGCTTTTTTTTAATTTGCACCATAGCTCATTTCATATCATATCATATTCCATCATAGCTCTTTTTCATATCGCGTCATAACTCTTTTTATTTTGCACCATAGCTTTTTCATTTTAGCTATTCGTAGACTTTACTTCAAAATTCTCCCAAATATCATATATATATTCTTTCAAAAATCATAATATTTTAAAATATATTATGTTGTGTGTCTAGTTTCAGTTTCCATAAAACCATACAATTTGAACCATCACATCTCAAGTTATAAGGTTTTTAGCAAATGTAGTTTGGATTACTGCAAAATCAGGGCAACATAATATTTTCTTATATTTACCCATTAAAATGAAGGACTTAACTTTTTCTCGAAACTACAAAGTTTCGTAGACATCGTATGGATTTCATTGTAGCTAGAATCACTGAATTTAGACTAGTATAGCTCAAGAAAATCATAAATTACAGAACCTCATCTGTACAGTCTATTTTCTAAATAAAATTGTCTCGAGAATTTTATATTTCTTTTAGTAAATATAATATTTTTCAAATATAATTTTCAAATATTTATCAAATAAAGGTTTATAATATCTCTATTGTTTTCTATCAATTCCGTACTATTATATCAACTAATTAAATGCTACGTATAATATTAAGTATCTTATTAATAAATTCAATTAAATTGAACAAATCAGTCATATTAATGATTAAATCTAAATTAAGTAATTTAATCGATTTAGTAAATGCGTTAATTTAATAATATGATTATATTAACTATTAATAATTAAAAATAAAATTTTCTTACATGTTCGTCTTCTCCTGATTGTGTTTTTGTGCATATTTTGTGTGTGTACGTTGTGATATAAAATAATTGAGGGTTGTGTTGATCGCCCATCCTATTATTTTATTTTTTTTAAATTTTTTTAAAAATACTCATTACGTTTCTCCTTAATTTTCTTAATTAATATATTTGACTCTCAAATATTTTATAAAATTCCAATTTACTCTGTTCAAATTTTAATATAGTCAAAAATTTTGAATCTATAATTTGTTGACTAATAATTAACCAAATTTCTCAAATAGATACTAATCAATCCCATAATTATATATAAAAATTTGTGGATTTTACATTCCAATTTTGCGTATAACGTACAGACATTATTTTGATTATTATTATTATTATTATTATTATTATTATTATTATTATTATTATTATTATTATTATATTATTATTATTATTATTATTATTATATTAATATAATATAATTAACTAAATTTAAATATATTTAATATACTTATTATTAAAGAAATATTGGAGTACGAATATACTATATGTCAAAAAATTGAACTTAAATTTCAGCTTTATTTTAACACATGTTTTACATGTATGATTCTACTGAAAAATTGAAATTCACTTTGAACTAAAGGTTTCAATATAAATATGTTTTTAATTTTTACTACTGTTTCTTATTTAAGTGGGACCTAATTAAATTTCATTATACTGTTTGTTATTTAAGGCTATCTAAGTTCCTTTTCTTTTTTTACAGAAAATTGTATATTTTATATCATTTCAAAAGAGATTACAGCAGGGGAGGAAACAAGTCTAGTAGATACAAAAAAAACTATCAGAATCAACTATGTTTTGGGTAAAAGATGGGACAGTAGAAAATATAGTAAACGACAATCCTGATAGCGCTGCAGCATTTCAGCTATATCTAAGTTCAGGTGAAAGAATTATATGCCTAAGTTGATATACAACAAGCTGTGCAATGCAATTGATTCAGCCCGTTCTACTTTGTGATTGAAATCTGCCCAAGATTTCTTTCTTGCCCCATGTGATAAACAAGTGAAAGCTCAGCCCCCTCCATCGTCGAACCGCCCACCCAGCTCAGCCCTCTGCCGATCAAACGGATGCATCCGAGTGATCCAACACTAGTCTGCTTCAGTATACCCAAACATTGTGTACTAAAACGGCATGCAAAGAAGAGGTCATGTACGTGTACGCTAGTTGCAAAGTATGCAGCAGCCCACAACCTGTGCAAGCCAAGAGGTCCATCCATGCTAGTCAGTTTTCCTTGTCTATGTGTTGGCACCTTGAAACATCCTGTCACCAGCCCACACCATAGCGCCTTCTCCCCACTCTTTATTCTAGTGCAGGCAGAATCTGTTGACGTAGCTTCAACAACTATCTCCAACCCCAGGAACCAATCTGCATTTAACCCTACCATTCATATGGTAAAATGCATTTTTGATCCTGCATGATAGGGTGTGTTGTTTTTATCCCACAATTTATAAACTTAGCACATTTAGTCTCATATGATAAATATTATAACATTTTTTGTGATAAAAAGTGTAGCACATTTAGTCCCATAAGATAAACATTGTAGTATTTTTTGTCCCATAAGATAAAATTGTAGCACATTTGGTCCCATAGTATATAAAATTGTGGCACATTTGGTCCCATAGGATATAAACAACATTATATCCTATAGGGCCAAATGTGCGAATTTTTTATTCTATGAAACCAAATATGCAAAAATTTTATTTTATGTGATCAAAAATACTTAATGTTTATCCTGTGGGACTAACTGTTCTAAACTTGTAGACTATAGGATCAAAATACAACACACCCCAATCTATGGGACTAAAAGGTGCAATTTTTCCGGGCAGATAACCTCCCATATGTATGTCTGGTCCTTAGCCAAGATTCATAGTCATTTATAATACTCATTCATCATGTAATTTTTACTACTTGCTAATTACATTTTGCTTTATTTTAAAAATGTGTTTTTTTCTAATTAAAAATAATAATTGAATTTAAGATGCAAAATATCAAACCAGCCTTTATACTACAATATAAGGACAATTTTGTCCAAATATTTAGTCATTGAAGAATAAGTGTTACAATTGTTGGTTTAGGAAGGTAAATACTACCTCACGAAATAGTTCAGGGGATAGCGTATATAACCCAAAAGAAGTTATATAAGAATGATAGTAATATATTTCAACACACATATTTTCAGTTTGATGAACTTAAACCTGAAAATAAAAACAAAACAGAACAAGTTTTGTCATAGTATGAGTTAACACATGTTCATATGGTTTTAATATCTTCATTTACTTAGACATGCTTTTTTGGATTTAAATACTTTCTTTCTAAATGGCATTCAGAATCCACTTTCAGAATTACAAATTTTCACCTTCAAAGAAGGTAGATGTCAAAGCTGCTACTGCTACTACACCCCCCCAATGAAGAACAAACGAATGAGAAGGCTCTCCACTCTGCTAAACTTAAAAAATAAACAAAAGAACATAGGTGCTGTTTTTCCTGCCTAAAACAAGTTTACACCACCACCTACAAAAATTTCCTAATTCTGGAAATACTTTTCTTTAATCTTTACCATGCTTTGAGCCTTCAGACTTCTCGACACGAGTCTTGCCAATTGGTCATGTAGGTTTCCCTTTCACTTCCCACATATGGATGGATTGAGATGAACAATGCTTTGGACCCGGAGAGTGGGTTGTCCTCCAACTTTTTCTAGGTGTTTTGCAAACACATTCAGCTGATGATCAAAACCGTCGTTCCAGCTTTGTGCACAATGAATACAACAGGCAAAGCTGTATCGCTGCCAGCACTCAAAGGTACTTCCCTGAGGATTTCCAAATTCTTCCTTCAAGAGAGACCACCATAACCGTGACGTCGTCATGGTACTTCCGACGGTCTCCTTGTGGAATGTCCAGAAGCTCATGAAAATCCATTCCTGCACAGATTTATATAGTTCAGTATGGGAGGCTGTAGATATGAAATCTGGAGAACTAAATGAGGAACGGAAGACAATAAAAACAAGTCAATTTTTTTGAAGTAAAAAACTAGTGATCAGGTTCTGAAATAGCTAAATAACCAACCCCACTCCTCCATCACTCACAATTAAGAAAACATGCACTCAAGTTTGCTCCACTAAAAGGCCCAGAAGGAATTCATAAATTGACCATTTTGCCTTTGAATTAAGAAAATATATTTAAAAGTAATCATAAATTATTAATTTATAAAAATCGTTGTCTTTCAAGTGGCCTGATAATTTTATGTATTTGGAAAAAAAAACTGTCTATTTGCAATCCACTATAGAATGCAGAATGCATGAACAAAGTTCTGTACTAGACTTTGCGGTTCACAAAACAAACAGGCAGCTCAGACTTCAGCGGCAACTTTTGAAAAAATAACTGATGCATTAACCAGCAAAGTATGATGCTGGGGAGAAAAAAAGAAAAGAATAATTAACACCAACCCGTCCCTAAGTCCCATATAAATGAAATCACTAGAGAGAAACATCAAAGATCAAAGATAGTAAACCAGAAAACCACCGACATACAGGAAGCGAAAGAGGGACACTATCACTACAATAAAAGTGACTACTAATGGGAATTGCAGGGGCAGTGCAAACAGAGCCTCCAAAATTCTGTTGGGTGGCTTTTCATACACAAACTTTAAATAAAAAAGGCAGATAAAAGACTAAATGACCATATATACCACATATATATATCACTGTATCTGTTACAATTAAAGTTGAAAAGATTGGTTTTGAAGTGATTCTGGAAAAATGAGAGGAAAGAAAGCATTTGAACTGAAGGAAACATGGATAGAAAAGCCTATTTCCTTTTCAGGTGAAAACTAACATGAGATTTGAAGAGCTATACAGAAGCAGAGAAGTGTGTGTTATTTGCTATCTGTAGTTCATTGATATTAAGGACAAAGGTAAATTCTAGGTTTACGGTAATATTCATGTTTGTAGGCTTGAATCTGTAATAAGATTCCAAGTGATAATTCATCATTCAGATTTCTTTACCATGAAAATGAAGACTTCAACAAGGTTTCTTGGTTTTTTTCTTCTGCCAAGACAAAGGGAAAGAGCACAAAGATGATTTTGGTCTCTCAGTTATTGCTAACTTAACATATTTGTACAGAAATCCAACCAACCTGGCAATGGAACTGGGAGTCATATGGAGACATTACTGAATATGAAGCAAATTTTGATGTTCTTGGAATCCAATATTTCTCTTCTAATAACAGTTTTTGTGAACTGCATGATTAGTTTGAACTAATGGGATTATCCTGGAAAAAGGAATCTGATAATTAAGCATCACATCTTTCCTTCTAACATCATTTGCCAAGAGCAGCAAGAAAAATGCTTGCACTAATAACTTTATATATGAAAGTTGTGATAAGTGTCATGCCCCTAACCTGTCTTTCCAAGCTTCTATATGAGCATTAACCCCCCAAATATGTCTGTAGCTCCCATGATATCAGTGATTTAAAAATCTTACTGAGTTATTAGCTCCCATGCACTAATAACTTCAGTTACCAGAGAGCAAATTATAAACTCAATAAGACATGTTCGCACAGAAAGTAAGAAATTACTTGTACTTAGACCAAACATCCATGGTAAATAGGAATAAGGGAGTGATATATACCACACCAGCATTATGTGACAGATTATTGATTCTCAAATCCAGTTCAAGGAGGTTTTATACCAATCATCTTTCATAGTTTCCAAGGAGAAACTTTTACCAGCTTTTCTGGCAGCACGGAATAGAAGCTCCTCTATCAGGTTCTGAGCAGGATCTCCATCTGGGAACCTCTCCATAAAATTCTGCACATGGGAAACCACCTCTTGATTGCTAAAATACTGATACAAGCCATCAGATGAAAGCACCACAAATTGATCTCTGGGGCACAGTTTGTGGTGGCGAAGAGAAGGTGAACATGATATATAGGGTGCAGTACCAATATAATCGTTCCGAAACATTTCTAACAAGGCATCATTCCATTTATGCTGCATCAATGCAATACAGACCATTAGAGAGGCTGGTCACATGCAAATCGAAGAAACAAGGAGAACTCGCAGAGTACATTGTAGATGTTAAAAACACTATGAAGTCCATCTTAGTAGGCAAAATATGTTCATCTGGACCAAAGACAAGAGTATAAGATTAAAACTTAACAGAAACTACCAACCAAGGGGTAGTAACCACAAGAAAGTAATGTAGTGGACAGACACCATATATAGCACGGTAAGTAGTCTGCATATCTTTGGGTTATGTTTGAATAATGTTATACTCCTGAAGTTTCAGTAAAATCAACATCGGCTTAATCCTTGAACTCATTACTAGCAAAGAAAGGGGAGAAAAAGGAAAACGATGATAACGATCACACAGAACTTCACTTGGGTTATATTAATGTACTTAAATGGACTGGGACTCTGGGAGGTGAACTGACATAGTGCCAAACTGTAAAAATTGTTTGACTAAAATCTAAGACAATCTGATTGAACAAAATATAATAAAGGCGAATAAACCTCTTTGCAAGGACCAAGTTGGATTAGAAATCTACTTTACTCAATAGAAATTCAACACAAACACACAAAAAGGAGTAAAGACCCATGGCATTCACCAACATAAACGAGAGGCAAACTCTGAGTTAAGATTCAACAGACAAACCTTTTTGAGGAACCCAGCCCCAAATGCACGAGTAACTTTAAGACGGCCTTTAACTCTATCATTTACTATACAATTGTTGTCATCTGGGTGCTCATTCTTGATGCGAATAACTTCCTGAAAATGATAAATATCAGAAAATGAATAAGGTAAAAACATGAATGCTGCAAAGATATCCAAACAAGATGTCATTTAGAGAAAGTTGTTGAAGCTAAAACCTCTAAAGCACAGTCATGATTATTTAATAGCCAGAAGTTGTGGTGTAGCATAAGGAGTTTTAGTCACTTATGTAAGCACTAGTATAACCAAAAGAGAGACCAGAAAAAGTTAATTATAAACTTGAGAAACTATTTGACTCCATTTTTAAGTCATACTCAAATTCTGTTCCACCAGTACTCACGATAAACTACTTCCTTTTCTGTTCCAATTACACTCCTGATCAAAATGAATTAACTAAACAAATACACACCATCCCTTGAGCCAAATAAATCAAAATTCACAAGGTACTAAAGTTATTGAACTGCAAAAGACCTTTTCCATTTTATACAATATTAACATGCTATATATAGCTACCCTTATAGTGTCCTAAATCTAAACCCCTTCCATTATCTGATGATACATGATCATATATAAACTTTACATCCTAAAGCTCCATGCTCTATGATGTTCATTCAGAGAATGGATCAAGCAAAATATGCCTGCAAAGGCCACATGATAATTCAGACTGTAAACACCTGCTTGTGCACAAGCAAAGCACGTTATCTCCGACCAAACGCAAAGTCAAGGAAACACAGAAATTGCATTTGTAACACGCAAGACAAGATTCTTGCTGACAACAGTTGACCAATGGAGCTCCCAATTATGGTAAATCTCCCAGTTCCGACCTTATTCTCCACTTGAGCACTGAATTCCAGACCACATACCTTAGATAACCCTACCAATGAATTTTTCTAAAACCTACAACCCCAGTTTCCATGCAATTCTTTATCTATGAACAAAAATGATTAGGTCACATATAGGATCCAGAAAGTTAACAGATCTTAGAGCATCCTCATAATTTTTTTCTTATACATACATGGTATACCCAAATTTATGGAAAAAAAAATGATCACCTCACATATAGGGACTAGAAAGCTGACAGATCTTAGAGCATCCTCAAGATTTTTTTCTTAACACGGTACACTCAAAGAGCGACATAAATAAAAAGAACAAGATTGCATTACAAGCTGATAATCAGAATTCAGAATGTTGAGCAGGAAGAAAGATCGGCCAAAGTTGAAATCTCATCATCCTTGTGCTCTACAGACGCATTCCAAATGCCAGGTGCTCCCTACATGCGATCCCTTAGTACACTACTTTCTTTGGCTGTAGAATAATCTAACTTCTTGTCATGTTTAATCTAGCTTTGACTAATCATAATCTGATTAATCCTTTTGATATGAGTGTGCTAAAGCATTAATCCTATCTTAATACTAACTAATCAAGTTTAAACACTAACTAGACAATAACAGGAACTAGTTACAGTAGCCTCTTAAAAAAGAGTAAGCTGTAAAGTCTACACCCAGCTGCATTATATTCCCAAAATCTATGGCCAAATTGCAACTGACCCGCACTTTCTTAAGCCCTTTGCTCAACTTTAATTGAAGTACAAACAAGCAGAATTTAATCAACATGCTTAGAATTGATTATCAAATGAGCTCTGTAATACACACATCTAGCACATGGAGATAATGCCGCCTCAAAGGTAACTCTGCATTACATGCAATAGACATATTCATCACGAAACAACCCTACAACTTTACTAATACTTCATATAATCAGCTCGATGCATAAATTGCTCAGTCAAATAACTTGCTGCCCCCAAGCAGTTTCAAATGCCAACATAAAATTGTCCACTTGATAGTTGGTCTCTAAATCAAATAAAGAAAATACATGAACCTCACTTTCTTCATATATTCATAAAGACCCTAACTGCTAGACAGCTATTCACCAATAAGGTGTATCATTATAATTCCTTTCCACAATTTTCCTTGCACCATGATTCTTAATTCTTCAACATTCTTAATACAGTACCACTTCGAGCTCTTAATTTTCGTTGTACCAAAGTCTTCAATAGTTGGCCTATTAATTGACAAGAGAATTTTTATACTAATGATTCATGAACCATTTCCACCATATGACTAACCCCAGAGTTCTCCTTAACAGTTGAAATCCCAGCTAAGCAAAATAATAGAAGATTCTTTCTTAACTTCACCCCATGGTGATCTTTCTGAAATTTATTTTCACATTCGAGTGATTCATTTCATATGCAAAGGCTACATATCAACCAGCCTCGTTGAGTTGTCCAGCATACTTGTTCCTTTTATTACAGCAAAATACTAAAAGACTGTCATATGATTTTGGATTTTGCAAGGAATAGTATGTCTCAAAAGAGTTCTATTTACTAAACTATGGGGATCACAGTATGTTATTATATATCATCCACATTGTAGCTTTCCAGCTATATCTCTTGTGCTCAATTAACACTACTAAGACAGTTCACTTGCAGAACATCCCCTTCCTAGTTTGCCTATTTCTGTTATATTCCCAATTGAAAATACAGGGTTTACATGAACTCTATTATTCTAAACTCGTAGTTCGCATACTTTTAACATCGTCAAAAGGGCATCTTTATTAATGATTTTATCATGCATCATGTTCTATCATTGTTAGTAATCAAACTTTGTTCAAAACACTCCTAGTCTATGTACTACTTCACTTATGCCTGTTTGTTTGTGTTTTCAATTTCAGTTTTAAGTGGAAAATGTATTTTCAATTTTGTATATGTTTTTGTATGAAATGAGAATATGTTTGGATTAGTTAATGAGATTGTGTTTTATATTGAACTGTGGTGTCAAATTAATATATTTCCAATGAGAATATGTATAAAGAAATATGTTTTCACTTTAATTACTGTTTCAATACTGAAAACTGAAAATGAAAACACAGAAAAGAAGGCCCCAAGCTTCTAAAATGTACCACTTAATTCATAGATCCTTCACTAGCGGTATAGAGAATACAACTAGCAGATGGTAAAAATTCAATCTTTCCCACTCCAATGACTAGTGCAAGTTTGATATGGGACCATTAAATAACCATGTGAATGACCAATAGACATTCTTAGAATTAGAAAGTATATGGTAGAACGCCAGTATGTGGAGACTGGAAAGCCAGTACCTAAATGGAAACAACTCAAATCTTGGACATTTATACAAGCATCCAAGTTCAGGATGTCACTGTACATGGCAAATCAATAACTATTGGAATTATTATGCATTTGGGCAAATCATCTGCTCACAACAACAATAAAAGCTTCAAACTATGTAAAAGTTCTAATCTTAGACATGTATAAGAAAAATCTAAGGTGGAATTCAAACTTTGACTGTACACTATTTAGGTCCATGAGACAAAGCACTTATGTAACTCCATTAGACCTTGAACAGCAAAAACCACAATAAAGTTTTGCTTGTCTCCTTCAAATTTACGCTGTGGGGGTAATAAATTAAACTCAGATATATTCTAAAATACACTAGACAATTATGCTTACCAAAGATCCTAAATATTTCCATACAAGTTAAGGTAGTATAGACACATCCTACTATACTCTTCTATTTCTAGACCCATTTCTGCATCGGGATTATGATCATCAGCACACTGATCGTCTCCAAATTCATTATACAAGATATTTTCCGTAACTAGAATAGGTCACCAAACAATGCTGATTGCCATAAATTGAAAAGGTGAGCCTCTACTTGTGTCATATAGCACATAATCTCCAACAAATGTAACACGGCAAATGTATAATGAGGTCTGAGACTCTGAATACATCACAAGCATTAGATATGAGACAATATTATCAAGAATCGCCTGCCCAATCAAGCACCAGAGCTTCCATCTTCCCGATCCATTTATGCCTCCTATCTTACCTCATGTCATTTGGTCATCAAATTCTAAAATATTTCGCAAATTCTATGAACCATTTTGTGCCAGATCTCTGTACCTATGAAATTGCAACTAAGATGCTAAGGATATCATGCCTAACTAAAAAAATCAATTGCTTCTCAAATAATAAAAAAAATCACCCTTAAACACCATTGTCACAATTGCCAAGGCCAAGTTGAACTTCTGACTTAATATGAAGTCTACCATACATTGATCACACAAAACTGTAGGTTCATCCCAACACTTCAATGATAGATTTCATTCAGTAAGGTTATCATCTTTAGATTTTCCCTACAGATGAATATTTGGGCATAGGTCTCCAGTCTCTCCATGAGTATTTCCTAGAACAATGACCCGGCAGCAAATATCAATTATTTCAAAGAGTACATATAGACCTAAAAGCCTTCTCATACAAGAAAAAGAATTAGGATTCTAATTTAAAAAATAATAAAACTCAAACAAAGAAGTGCAAACATTCACACGAACCCAGTAACTCTATATCCTCCAAGAACCTTAAATAAGAAGCTACTGCAAACAGGGACATTTTCAAAGTACAGTTAATTTAAGAAAGACTAGGATTGCCAATAATTCTAAATAACCACAATAATTATCTTCAAGTCACAAATCAAGTTAATTAACTCTTGAAGTTATTGTTGTACCCATCAGCCAGCAACCCCCTTATCTACTAAAAGGATTGTTCTGTTACTTGAAATCTTAAATGTACAATTCTTTTGTATCTGTGGTATGCTGATTCAAATCACAACCAGAAACATGGTCGTAACTTACAATGACGATATTGATGCCCAAGACTATTTCAAAGTCTTCTATAACTTAAAGCTTATGGTGGAATACAAGAAGGCAAAAAAATAAACCTGGAAAACCCCATGAACAAGAAAAATAGTAACAAAAGTCAAGCCAGTGATAGCTCTAAGTCTTAGTCTTAGAGCACATTCCACATTGACAGACATGTCGTACAAGTATGTTAATTCTTGTCTTTATGACAGTTATTCGTGGAAATGGATCGACTCTAGGATTTACCAGTAAAGACGAGCTAAATTTGGCAGTATGTCAAACTGCTAAAGAAATATGGTGAGTCAATTCGAGCTACATGCCAATTTAAAAACACAGTCAATGAACTAATCAAATTTTAACTAAAGAGAGAGAGGCAAGGTGGACGAGATACTTCTCATGTTAAAACTTCATCACCATTAACTTTGATTCCCAATTTGGATATTATATTGCGATCAATAAAAAACTAACTCAAATTAGTAAAAAACCCAGAGTTTTTACGTCAGAAAAGGAAAAGATATCAGATAACTAACACGAAAGCATCCTTTCTGCATTTGACAGATAGTTAAACAATTGGCTCAGAGATTAAAAGAAAGGATGCTTTTCACCCATTAAAAGGCATCACAGAATTTAAAAAAAATACTGCATAAGATTCATCACACAGAAATTCTCTACACTTGTCTCAGTTTGGTCCAGATATCTTAGTCGTGTTCAATTAAAGCTGTAGATTTGATCCCTACTCAGACTAGTTAGCAAGGAAAAGATTAAATATTGTTTACCATGACTATAAACTTTAAATTAGGAAAGCTCCTCAATCATCTAAAATTTCTACGTAGAAGAAGATAAAAGATAGAACTGGGATGCTTACCTCTTCTATGCTTGTGCTATGGTCAGTCGATAATTGCAGTGCAGTCAAACTCATAGATTGGTGAGCATGCGCTTCATTTACTGCTTTACTCTCCTTATTGCTGACATCAGTGGACTCTTCAATGATGCCTTCACCACTAAATCCATCATCCGCAGCACCTTGAGATTCCATACCACAGCTGACCTCTTCAGGCTCATACTGTGCCACAATGGCTCGACTATCCCCAACATTCATCACATACACATCTTCATCCCTCATCAACACAACCAACAAACAAGAACCCATCAATGCAAGTTCTGGATAACGATCGAGTACCCTGTCAGTCATATCCAAGTATGCTTGTTCCGTCACTTCAAGTGCTCTAGACATTGCACTTAAAACCAACTCATGATTAACTAACCCTACCTTCCGCTTCTTACCAATTCTACTAATTCTCTCCCTCTCAGTCTCCCCATCATCTGCTACATTACTCTCCCTCATTTCCTCTTCAGCTTTCTGCTTTCCCTCCAACCAAAATCTCCAAGGAAACAACCTGATACTCTCCTTATCCTTATTCCTATTCAACAACCCATGCTTTAGTTTCGACAATAATAAAGACCTCCTAGTCCCTGCTGAACCAGCATCATTCACGCTTAATGCATCATCAACCGAAAATGCAAATCGTTCAGAACCCGATAGATCAAGCCCCTCTTCAGGATCATCCTCCACTAAATATTCCCATAATCTCCGCCTCCTAACCTCTATTTGTTCCCCTCCAAACATCACTTTCTTAACTAATTGTGATTCATTTTCGCCTTCTTTCGTTTCACTAAACCCTTGGCGATCATCTATATTAACATCTGATTGACAAGAATTCTCAACGACATCTGCATTTTGTGAGGCTTCAACTAAATCCTCTGTGTCCCAAAACAAACCCTCTAATTCATTGTACATGGCTTTGTATAAATGGCTCATTAGAAATTCAGGGGCGTCGGGTCCGTTAAATCCATCATAAATTCCAACAAATAGCCAACCCAGCTCCTCAGATACAACCACGTGCACCCGGTCCTCACCTGCCTTACCCAACGCCCACTGTTCATTGGTCTCACAGCCCATCCCCACTGCCTCTCTGCAGCTATCAACTCCAGGCGGCGCATCCTTCCGTCCTCCTCCTCCACTAATGAAGTTCCTCACTGGCACCACTGAGAAGTTCCGGTACAACGCCTTGCGTATTCCTGAAATGCTCTTCTTCTTCCTCTTTTTTACATAAACACCACCAAGGGGGGCCGAAAATGGCACTCCCCCGTTGTTGTCAGCAGAGGCAGTGCCATCCAATGGCCCGGAAAGTGCCCCACGCTCAATTGGGCCAGACATGAAGAATGCCCTCTCTAGCGGGCCTGACGGAGGCTCGCCACCACGTGGCACCCGCTGCAGGGGCAAGGCACTAAACAACGATGTACTCTCAAACCCATCCAGCAGAACACTATTACCACCAACCCTGGATGGTCCACCAACAAAACCCTTGCTGCTGTTGCTATTAGTAGCATTGTTATGATGATAACTATTGGTGGCATCAGCGGCATCATCACAAATATCATCAAGTTGGAGGACAGTTATGGGAGTCGAAGTGTTGGCACCAACGGAGGCTCCAGATATGGCTCGGAAACCGGTCTCAGGGTATCCGGGCGGCCTGGAGGGCCTCGGATGGGCCGGATCGTCGAAGCGGAGGGACTGCGAGGGTGATACAAACCGATCCGACTGAGTAGGGGAGATGAACCGAGCGGAGGATCGGACATAGCAGAAGGAATGACCAAGGGTTTCGTCGAGCTGAGCATTCGCAGTGAAAATGACATCCGGGTCTGACCGGTTCGGACCGGCGGCCGGATTGAAACAGGGGAACACCTGCGAAAACCCCGCCCCCATCACATCCGACGATTCATCCCAACCCCAAACCCCAAACTCAAAAAAAAAAATTCCAAACAAAAGATCAAAAGCCTTCAACCAAAAAATTCCAGAAAAGAATTATTGAACTAAATAGAAAGGGCGCCGTCAAGATTGCAAGGGACAAGAACACGCAAAAACCCACTCGCGCCCCCTCTCTCGCTCTCCGCAGCAGTTCTGTGCGTGCCTTGAGAGTGTTTGATGAAATGCAAGGGGAAATGGGGCAGCAGATAGAGAAGAGAGTAGTGGTAGTGGTGGTAGTAGTAGTAGTAGTAGTAGTAGGTGTTTTCTTTCGTTTTTCGAGAGGGAGAGAGTCAGAGAGCTGAGACTACAGTTAGGAGAGAGAGTGTTGCTGGGTTTTAATCATCTGCTTTTGTCTGTACCATATTTTCTCAAGTACCTTTTCTATACATATTTTCATGCTATACATAATTTTAAATTTTTATTATACTTATTTAATTAAATTAAAATTTAATTAATTTTAAGTATGAATAAATAAAAACTTATAGTAAATTAAGTTAATTAAAAATATGATCTTCTTTTCCAAAAATTATATACATTTAAGTATAATTTAGTTCGTACGAATTTTGCCAGTTAAGATAGTTATTTTAGACGTCTTTATAATAAATAACAAAAATAAATATAAATATGTACGCTAACAATTCAATAAATTAAGTACAAACATATCAGTATTTTCACATTATATTATTAAATTAAATCAATAATATTACATTACAGTATATTCATATATCAGTATTTTTACAATCTCTTCAAATTTTTATTCATATTATTATAAATTATCATTTTCACGAACTGTACTGCACAGACAAAATCAGTGTTTTTAATTTACGCTGTCATCGTACAGCATCCAAACATTCCATTATTGCACTCCGCAAGCAAGTAACAGAATACGATGATTTTAATTTATATTTCTCAAAAGAGAGAGAGAGAGAGAGAGAAATAAATCATACATTTCTTACAAGATTGATTGATGTGTGGTGATGATGGACACATCTCACAGAAGTAGAGGGTAGATTTATCCACAAGGAAAACGGGTGCAGGGTGGTGGAGAAGTAGGGGATTGGGGCAAGTGAGGAGAGAGAAAGAGAGGGAGAGGCATTTGAAAATATTTTCGATGTGCGGGTGGGTGGGTGTGGGGTGCTGACCTAGCGACGCTTTCAGTGTTTGTTTTTCAAAAATTTGGAGGGATGGGGCCCACGTAAAGAAAAAAAGAGCCAGGTGGTGGATTTTCATTCATTTTTTGTAATGACGGTTTTGGACATGGGGATTTGGGGAAATGACGGATGAGGACAGCCAGTTGCTTTTCCCTCTTGTGTTTGGACTTTAGGGCTTTTGGCAAAGGGGGAGGGGTAGGGTCAACGTGGAGGAGTAAGACGACTACTTGTCTCTATTTATTTATTTATTTTATTTATTTAAATATTAATGATTGAATATATATTTATATATATAAATATTTAATTTTTTTACCTTTTATTGGGTTTTCTTTTGTCTTGTATTGGTGTGTGATCTTCACTCTTTTTGTCCAAACACACCCTAAGGTCCAAGTCCAACTATGCTGCTCCTCTGCCTTTTGGTATGTATGTGTATTTTTATGATCACCTCTAATATGACACTAAAGAATTAAGGGGTGTTTGGAATAATTTTGTTATGTGGTTGAAAGAATTGTAAGTGCCAGAAATGCAATCTCATTAATTAATTCAAATATATTTTTATTTCATATAAAAATTTATATTAAATTGAAAATAAAAATAATAGATAAGTTGTCAGGGAGAAGTTTAATATATATAATTTTACGAATAAGTTGTATATTGGTTAAGTGAATCTTATAATTGTTGACTTGAAAGTTAAGTAATTATAAAGTTTATAAGTTGTGAATAGAAAACATACATATTTCAGTTTATTTTCTGTGAAAATCTTATAACACTTGAATTAAACAATTGCAAACATCTCTTTATGTGTAGAATAATGCTTCAGTGTTATATTTTTAATTTAATTTGGTATATATAGACATTAAGCAATCGTGCTTAATTGTTTCCATTAGACACCGTGATGAACTACCATGCACAGGGGCGAAGCTGAGCCCTGTCAAGCCCCGGCAGTCGATAGGGATTAGTTTCAGGTATTATGGAGCACTAGTAGATGTTGATGAAATAACTGTTGTTAATAAGTAGTTTAATTTGAATGTCTCATTGTGACTTTTTAAAAGTAATATGGAAAAATAGTTCCTAGTTGCAAGAATTCCTACAACATAAACAACTTCGAACAATGTTTGATGTAACAACAACTACTAGTACCGAGAACTTTGCGGCATTTTGATTGTCAAGTCATAGTTGTAACAATTAATTGTATTTGAAATAATTTGGTTCGGCAATTGCGTAATTAATTATAAAACTTTTTTATTATGATAGAATTAATTTGGAATAACTGAATTTAGAATAAGTGATTGTAGTATTTAGAGCGTTTTAGTCCCATAAGAAAGGGAGTTTAACATTCTTAGTCATTTGCTTTATGGAATTTTTAAAATAGTTTTGAAATTGAGAAAATTCGATACATTTAGTCATATATTTTACAAGATTTTCAAAATGGTCTCAAAATTGAAAAACTTAACATATTTAATTTCATGAATCCTGAAAATAGAGGACTAAACAAAAAGATATATTTATACTCAAATCGTAAGCTCATAGCTTGAGAAAAGTGAGCAGGGATGCGCCAAATAGAGATGGTTTATTAGGACACATAGCCGGTAGAATAATGAGCAAGAGTGCGCCAACTGGGGGCGGCTTATCAAAGTTTAAAGCCAACAAGAATGCGTGTACCAGCTGAGGGTGGCTCATTAGGCCTCTAAGCCAACATGGTTATCAACATAATTATCAATACAGAATATAGTAGGGGAAGGGAAAGCATTCTTATTCTAGCAGAAGAATGCTTATTAAGTAAAATAGTACAGTTATGAGCAAGAGCAGGGGTTTAGCAGTAGAACTTCCTGATGTTGTAAGCATCCCACGATCATGAAAGCTTTTTTTTCATCCATGTGTTCATATGCTAAAAATTTTGCAAACCTGATTATCTTGTGAAGACCCTTCCAATTGGAAACGAGTTCTACTACTAGTTGAGAACACTTGCCCGCTTTGGCGTGAGATCTCCCACCTAGAATTATCCAATTCTTACCCTTTTGTTGTAGGCGTTGGTCTATTTATACCTTTCCATGTGGGTTCAAGCATATTCTTGAACTTCATCTATTAAATCCAAGTTAGCACGCAGCAAGACATTGTTACCTTCTCGTTCATAATGCTGGATTGTAAAATTTTTCAGCCATGTTTCAAAATGGATAATTGTCTCTTAGTCGTAGACCAAGTTAAAAAGAGTTTCTCCTATGGTCGACCTGGGTGTGGTTCTGGAGGAACATAACACGCCGGACAAAGCGTCAACCCTGCCCTCTTGCTTGCTCAAGCTTGGTTTTGATGCCTTGCACTAATATCTAGTTTATGACCTCCACATGTCTGTTAGGCAGGAAATAGGACATTGAGGTAAGTTGCTATTGGATTCCTAAACCAACACACCAATCTTGGACTTTCTGGCCTTGTAATTGATTACTACTATCAGAAATAATTTCATGAGGTAATCCATGTCTGCAGACTATATTTTTTCAAATGAATTTGAGTATTTCATTTTTTTGTGATCTTGGCAAAGGGCTAAGCCTCCACCCACTAGCTAAAGTAGACTACTACCACCAATAGGAATTTGCGTTGTCCTTGTGCAGCAAAAAAAATGACCTATTGTGTTTATTCTCCATTTGGCATGAGCAAAGTGCTGAAAATGCTTTGAAATGTTTAATAGGTATGTGAATTCGGGAGGCATGCTTCTAGCATTGCTCGCACCTCTTACCCAACCTATTGTGTCTTTCTTGAGAGTATGTCAGAAATATCCAGCCTATAGAATATTTCCTGCAAAGATCATCCCACCATGTGGGATCTACAAGATTCTTCATGTGTTTCCCATAGCACAGTTTTGCCCTCCTCTATCGACAGGCATTAAAGGTAGGACTGAGAGGAGTTGCATTTGTAGAGTATTTCTCCTAACAAGGTAAACTGCGCTTCACTACTCTTTAGGCGGGCTGCATCATTTTCATCAATGGAAAGGATTCATTCTTGTAGATAGACGAGAGGGATCAACAGATTGTTCCACTATTCTGTGGGAGTCTTGATAACTGGAGCGCTCCTATCTTTACCCACATCATTGATATTTGTTGACATAATCTTTCAGGTCGTTGACCTGGATGATCCTTTCTATCTCATGTCTTAGCGAACGACACATGTTAGTATTGTGTCCATATTCTCTATGGTACCTATAGAAATATTTAGATTTAGAAAGTTGAGGTCCTTCCTCGGAGCCTTTAGGTCGTTGTAGAGTAGGTTGCCGGACTATGGCCATGAGCATTCATGTTGGGTTGGTGATGAGTGGGGTGTAGTGCTCGTTTTTAGATTAAAGGATTGAACCTTCCTTTGGGTTCCCATTTGTTTCTATAAAATGAGATACCCATTATCCATTTCCTATCACGCGGTTCGCCCGCCTTTACTAATTAGGAATCTTTTAAATTCATGTATCTTTCTACTTAGATTAATAGGTTATAGAAATCATGGATGGGTTTATTAGCCAATGATTTGAATAGAGGTCCAATGCGAAATTCTTACGTGATAGTGCTGGTCAATACCTCCAGGTGAGTAATTGGGACTTCCAAGATAGCATTGTTGAAACGTTCGACATATGCCCCTAAGGTGTTATTCTCCTCCTATTTTACTCCAGAAAGACCGATATTTGACTTTCGTCACTTCTTGATGCTAGTAATTGTCTATAAAAAGGGAGCTAAATTCTTCAAAATAATGTATTGATCTAGCAGGGAGCTAGTCGAACCATTTTTGGGCATAATCGATTAGTGTAATAAGGAATACACAACATTTAATACCTTGGTATACATGTGCAGTAGAACTGCATTCTCAAACTTACAAATGTGCTTAGCAAAACTGGTAGTGTCGTTGTAAGCAGATAGATGTTAATTGGCCCTGAAGTGAGCATAGAGCTTTTCTGCCATGATATCACCGTTGAAGGGAATACCTGTTCTAAGGGTGGGGCTTCCCTTACCTCTTGGCGGAATCCTAATTTTCTTTCCTAAGAGAGTGCTAGATCTTGGGGGCTCTTGGGTTGCTGCCTCTTTGCTAACTGTTTCATCAGGTACACGACCATCATACTGGAGAACAAGAATATGTTCTTAGTTTCTCGATGGTGATCCATTTTTTCTTGATAGGAGGATTGTCCTACTTCGCTGGCTTGGGAGCCTCAAAGAGTTGAGTTGATAGTTTCTACAATAAACTATCAAAATGGTTCACAAAAGAACGGGTTAGCGCAGTGGGTAGAACTGTTGGGTCAAGAGCTAGAGTGGGAGCATTGAGACTTTCTAGTGCTTGTGGTGGAGGTGGAATAGTAGAATCTCCATCAAGACATCTATTATCACCCCCATTATCCAAACTTGCCATTTCTAACGTCGTCCAAGTCCAAGTGTTCCCACAGACGGCGCCAATAATACATACCTAGATTTAACAACACCACAAAGGTAAAAGGATTTTTCAAGAAAAATCGAAGATTAACTGGGGACTAACATGCAAAATAGAGGTTAACACTTCGGAGCATAAGTCAATAATGATCTTTATTGAATAACTGAAGGAAAAACTTGAAGTGATGTGAGAATAATTATTTTTTTGAAAGGATGTGAGAACAACGGTTGAATCTGATGATAAAGTGATATAATTCATATGGAGTGCAAAAAGTAAGCTGAAAATAGCCAAAAAACAAAAGAAAGTGAGAATTGGAGTGTGCTAGTACATGTTACCAAAATAATTGCAACATGTCTCATTTTATAAACATTCGTAAAGCAAGATTCAGAAAGTGGTCAGGGTGAGTCATGCATTGTTGGATATCTACATGCATCAACTAAATAATAAGAAAAGTAGCTCATGATTTGGACTTATCTAAATGAAGATATGACCCATTGACTAAAGCTTACCCTATTTGATCGAGAACTTGGAAAAATGTTACTTGTTGTTTAAAGAGTTAATTCCATCTGGATTACTTGGAGTTAGTTGGATTTGTGCAATGTAAAGTGTCCTAAGGTGTCAACAACTTGTGCAATGTATCGTCCCTGTATGTTGACTCATTTTGCTGGATTTGGCTTGTTTTGCGCCTGCCACGTTTGTGAGGATAAAACAAGTAATGGGTTTACTACCTTGTTCATGGGCCTACAGGGCCTAACATCTTGGGTTGCTCAATGGGGGCCCACTCCTTATCTTTGGGGTTCTTGAGGAACCATGTTTAAGGGGGTGTCAATATTTATTAAGTATGCATTATGCATAATGCATAAGATGAATGCATAAAAGAATAATTCTTCAATTAACATAGTATTGACAAAAGACTTTTATAGAATGAGTCACGAGGCGCTAATGGTTCACTTGTTGATTACATATCCTTATACGATTACACGCACTACCATAATCCATTAGTGTTGAACTCACCGTCCCTTGGCATGCCTAGCCTCTTACGCCCCCTCGCCACTCCTACTTTGGCCAACTCCACTGCTCCTCGATGCATTATACAATCTCAACCACAACTAGGCCTCCCAGTTGGGAAGAAATTTTCCTTTTAACAGCAGTTTTGTGCTTGTATATGGTCTACAGTTTAAATGCAATAGTCCATTCTATGGAAGTAATAATAAGTAAAAGATCCACTTAAAAAAGAAAAAAAAAAGACCCACACCCTTAAACTTTTAAAAGGAGGCAATATGATTAATTAATACAAGAGGTGGTGAGCTTTTTTTTTTCAACAATTTAGATGAACATTACCTTTCTTTTTATTTAAGAAGGTTTTGTGCATATTACTATTTTCACAAGAAGGTAAATTACAACTAACCCATTTATATATACATGGAAATGGCGAGCATCGTGTGAGGAAAAAAAAAGAAAAATAATATTTCACAATTTTTTACAGTTGAGTCATGAGTATAAAAAAAAAATAGTTGGATTATATGTTTTCTTTGCAAGGGCAAAATGGTCATTAATTAGGTTTAATGACCGAAACTGTTAATATTTTAAAATTTGAAGGACTAAAATAGAACTTTAATATGTTTAAGGACTGAAAATGAATTAATGACAATATATAAGGACCAAAATTGTAATTATCCCATGCTTTGAAGTCATTTTTTTTTTTCTTTTGGTATCTGGGGATCATTTAGCTATTTTTTTAAGTCTATGGGACACTGTGTAGTGACTATGTAATAATGGGACCAAATAGAAAAGAACACAAAGTTATGGAAGAGAGATAATATATGCTAGAAAAGAAAGTGCCATCTGTTGAGGATGTCGACAGCACAAAAGCCATTTTGACCCTGTTGCTTTACATCGCTCATCCTTCATTACAATTCCTCTCTCTCTCTCTCGTTCTCGGTCTCTCCTGGGATTCTTTGATCTACAATTACGAGCTATTATTCGGTAAGCTTTCTCATAATTCTTTATCTGCTCAATTACAATGCTGTATTTAAGTTTCCCCTTGATCTTTTCCCATTCTGTTACTATTTAAGGTTTATTGCCGCCTGATTTCACCTTGCTGATGCGGAATTCGCATCCATTGTCTCTTTATTTTTGGGGTATTATGGTTCAGCGTCCTTTTCTTTGCTGTAGTTATATTTATTTATGCACCGTATCTAATTTCGTTATTAATTTGAGTGGAACAAAGTATTGCAAAGAGATATAGTATGAATAATTATGATAACCTGTTGGAAACGGCGGTTTGTTCTTTCCTTCTCTTTGTTTTGTTTGGGCCAGCGATCTCTTTTCTGTATGCTTTTCGATCAATTTATGAAGATATTAATATCGGGGGTTTCTTTGCAGGAAACAGAGGGGTTAAGTTGATTGAAGAGTGTGTATAAGGGAAATTTTTGTTGTATTTATCGTAGAGAATGGCGTGTAGGGGATTCTGGGAGTGCCTGTTGAAGCTTTTGAATTTCTTGCTAATTCTTGTGGGTTTGGCGATGATTGGGTATGGAGTATACCTCTTTGTGGGGTATAAGAATGCTGCTTCAACTGACGACGATGTCCCCATTTCCCCAACAGGGGAGCAGTTTGTACAGCTTGGTCGGCCTATGCTATTAGCAGTGTCTTTGGCTGATAACATATTTGACAAACTGCCCAAGGCATGGTATGAAGAAAAATGTTTCAACTTTACTATAACTTAGTGTCATCATGATTCGCTTCAGAAGCATTGAGATGTATTTTAGAGTAGTAGAGTCTGAAAAAGTGTGTTTTCTGCTATAGCACTGATTTTACTCTCTGGGAAAATGCTTATGGAAGAACCCTTAATTAATTTGGATTTGCATGTGTCAGCAACTGAAAAAGCTTAGAAAGGCTTATTCAAGTTCAGATTGATGCTTGATATTGTTTTATTGTCAGTTGATTTCTCTGCAAATATACTTATTGTCTATAGTCGTGATAGAGCTTTCTCTCAATAGGTTTGAAACAAGGTATTTCTATTGGTTTGTGTATATGTGTGGATTTACAATTTTTTTATTTCATTCGTAACGCGTCCTTCTAGAATCGCATAGTGGTTTTCTTTTTTAGTTTTAACGCATACACCTAGGCACAACACCTAAAATAGCGTAATGGTTATTAGTTGTTATTTTCATGCATTAGTATGCATCTCCATTCACAATATTTCATGTATATTTGTCCTTAATATGTACTGCTCCAATTGATACCATTCTTGTTAGATAAGCTACCTTATGCTGGTTGATTTTTTGTATCTTTTTCAATGATTTTCAAGGGGACCTGATCGTTTCCTTGCTCTGGATGGGTATGGTTGGCCAGAATCATTGTAAATTTTTCTTCAATCTGTTGGGCTTAGGATCCGTTTGGGTCTTGAATTTCAAATGAGGAAAGTGCATAAAAAATTATTTTCAACTTTTCATTATTAAAGGTAGAAAATTTTGAAGGCATATTTATGCAAACACAACACAGATATTCTCATTGGCCCAAATATTAACACTTTATATATTTCTAGATATCTATTTAATTACATTTAAATTTCCAATGAATTAATCTTATTCTTTAGGAAGGAAATTCATAGTTGATGTAGTTTGTTAGATATTTGCTTTCCTTTTTCTTTCCACTCTTCTATCCAAATCCAAGGATGTGATTTGTTTTAATCTAAGTAATTATTAATTGTATTATCTTATCTAATGCACATGCCTGTGTTGGGTGTCTTTTCCAGTGTTTGCCATGCAAGTCTTCGTTTAGATAAAAACTACTTTTTCTTTTTTCTACCTTTGGCGTCTGGATGCATGTGCCTTTCTAGTGGTGGGGGGCGGGAAGGCTCTTGTTTATGGCTTTCCTGCTCCTTTTAATCGGCTGTGGTGGCATATTCGTAATTATGAACGGGCTCTATCGGATAGTTATCATAGAGTGTGAATAAGCCATACCTTTCATCACTTATCGTGATTTTAGTTGCAAATATGTCTGTTCTGTTTTACCCACTCAATATATCGACTTTTTTGAATTCTTGTTGGTGTGAGGAAATCTATTTGGTTAATTTTTCTTTTATTGTTCGATGGATTTCTCGGCCAAGAATAATGAAGTTGCATATATGTCTCTTAGTTGATAATATTTACCTTGGATTATTATGTTGACCTTACATGTGATACTTGCAGGTTTATTTATCTTTTCACCGGAATTGGTGCAGTTATTCTCTTCATTGCTTGTTGCGGTTGCATTGGAACAGCTACACGGAATGGCTGCTGCCTCACTTGTGTGTCCTTTCTGATAATCAATTACTTCAATATATGCTACATTACCATGTTCCTTTTTATTGGTCTGAATTGGTACTTAAATCGTTGGTATAACAGGTTAACAGTGAAGTTGGTCTCATGTTGAAATCTTTACTGGTATTAGCCTAAAGCTTTTGCCTAAGTTGGCAAATTGTTAAGATTGTCAAGTTTTGGAAGGCAATTATAACTTAATAACGGATACTTTGATCTGTACCTGACGCTCCTAGCTTGAGTAGGTCAATATTAAGAGACTGCACCTTGACCATTGTCGAGAAAAATACTACTCGAGTATACTTAATATTGTTTGTCTCTGTTGTACATTCGCATTAGAATTAGGTGTATAGATTACTGTAAGATTGTGACATTGTGCATTATTTCTTCATTATGAGGATGGTTGCGTTCCTTAAGATAATAAAGTATTCAGTACTGGTGATCCTGTTGATATTGGTAGAGCTGGGATTGGCTGCTTTTATTTTCTTCGACAAAAGCTGGAAAGAGGTTAGTTGGACTGTGATTGCTATCTTTTGTCCCAGAGCTACAATATGCTAATCTGATGGCAAAAAAAATGAACAGGAAATTCCAAATGACAAAACTGGAAATTTTGATATGATGTATGAATTTCTGGAGAAGCACTGGAAAATTATCAAATGGGTTGCTCTTGGAGTTGTCATACTAGAGGTAAGGCTACTGAGAATTTTTCTTAAAACCTATACTTACATGTACAGAATGCTCATATACATAGAAAGCCTGCGTGAATAATCGTTTTTTGTTTTTCCCCCTTACTTTTCTGTTAAAGATGTCTGTTTTCAGTTATAGCCTATGAGCAACAAAGTAGTGCTTGCCATATAAACCAAAAGACAGCTATACATATGTGTTAATTATCTAAGAATTCCACCATCTGTTTGAAAGAAAAATGCCTTCTTAAGACCAGTTTCTGCTATTGAATGCAATTATGCATCTATCCCACTAGCTTCAGGGTCATATCCAGATACTAGTTTAGTGACAACCATACCTTGCTATGATGTTGTCTTCTGCACCTAAAGGCAATATTTATTTGCTTAATGCAGCCTCTACATATTGAATGTTGGTGTTTTCTGGTCCTGATGTCACGAAGGAGACTTTTCACCTTAATAGTCCACTTGTAGATCATTAAATCTCAGATGAAAATTTTAATTCATGAGTTGTTTATTAACTTACTATGAAATTGCAGGCCGTTATATTTTTGTTGGCACTTATAGTAAGGGCTGCAAATCGACCAGCAGACTATGATAGTGATGAAGAATATATAGGTGGTCCCAGGCAACAGATCCGACAGCCTTTGGTAAATAGACCACCTGTTCCAGCCACAGGTGTTCCTGTTGCTGGCACCCTCGATCAGCGTCCAAGTAGGAATGATGCTTGGAGCACACGTATGAGGGAAAAGGTGAAAAAATGTCTTATTCATTGTTTTGGTCTTGCTCATATATTTCCTGCCTTGAGAAATGCAATCTCTTTTACTTTTGTTTTCTGTTCCTCATTGTTTATTATTCTTTCATGCATTTTGGGAGATTGTTACAGATAATACATAGGGATTCCTTAACGTTTGCATAATTACATGAACATCTCATACAATTTGCAAAATTATATTAAGAATCCCTATTTTACTGGCCAAAAGACGTCATTGAAATGAGTGAATTCAGTTTCGCCCTATCGATAAACAACTCAAAGCAAAGGATACTTTTCATGGACAGAGAAGAAATTTATGTTTTTAATTTTTCGTCAATTATATTTTGACTTAATTAGGTTATATCATTTAATCAGAGGTAATTTATTTTGTTAGTTACTAGCTGTTTAGTATTTAGTTTGTTAAGATTACAACTAGTTTTTCAGTGTACTCAAATAATTTATTGAGAATGAAAGAAATGAAGAAGGAAGAGAGAAATAGGAAAAATAGTAAAAACTTAAAAGAAGTTTTCAATTTTTCGTCGATCATATTCGAACTTAAAATAATACTTAAGTTATTTTGTTAGTTACTAATTACTTATTTAGTATTTAATTAGTTAAAATTGCTCCCTCCCTGCACTGAAAATAGTTCAACTCCAACCATTGACTAATTATGACTTTTTTCCCCAGCATATAATAAACAATTTACTTAATCTTTTAAAATAAAAGATTTATAAAAATATTAATGCTATTAATTAATATTAAATAACACAAGTATAAATATTAAAAATTTAGTAACATCAAAATTATCAAAGAATTCATATTATATTAATCAAAAGATTAGAAGCTCTTCACATTGTAGCCAAAGGAGCTATAATTTTGGGTATGAGAATATTTTAACTACACTACATTACGTACCTCATTAGTCGCTAAATTATATTTAATTGTTGCCCCTAAGCTGTATCATAACTACAATCTGGTCGATAGGAGCATTTAGAAAACCTATACGGACAGAAGTACAATTATGTCTGAAAATGTGGTCAAATTGAAAACAGGATGTCCCAAGGGCAGTTTTGGAGAAGACATGCATTTTGTAGCTGGTGTTATCCAACTTTGGGACACAACCAGTGAGTTGGGTGAATAATAATAAAAATACCAAGGGGTGCTCATGTAATTTGGCTTACAATACAATTTTTTTTGGTAATTTTGTGAAGCCTCATGTGGGCTCATTATCCCCAATTTTCGTTATCTTTGGTGACTAATGATGGTGGCATGGATTGTTAGAAGGGTAATATGATGGTGTTGGGGCACCATAAAGGATTGTCTATGGCATGGAAGGTTCTGATGTTGTATGGCTTAATGACTTAAGGGTGGATTGGTGTCAGCTTAGTGGAATCATAATAGTGGTTATGAGATTAACTTAGCGTAGGCTCATCTGGGTCTAGCCTTTTAAACAGGTAAGGAAGGTCTTGAGTGTATGGCTCACTTGTGTTGGTGGTCACTTCGTCATGAATCAGTGACTTTGAGGTTAACCTCTGGTTTGTCAACTCATTTGGTTTTAGTCTTGGATTCTTTTGAATGAATGTTACTTGGGTCTGAGAGGGATTGGAATCAGGCAGAGGATTTAGTTGGTTTTATTTGGAAACCCATCTATGCCCATCAAATTTTAGTATGCGCACTTATTATATTAGTTAGGTATACTCTACTAATCCATAGATTGAGGTGGGTAAATGGGTATGTGCGGATTTTGCAACATTAATGGCTGACTTAATTTATAAGGGCATAACTTGGCTATTTGACCAAGTAATTGTGGTATAGCAAATTATATTAATGTAGATCCCCCTTTTCAGAAACCTTCCAAGTCTTGTTACATTCTTTAACTTTCACAGCACATTTTTTACGGAATGGAGATTCCAAAACAAGTCTTTCTGGCTTCTTTAGTCCCACTTCATGTTTGGTATATTGCAACTGGGACCGGAGGGTTCAATGATAGCTTGTTTCTCACTAGAAGCGTAAGAACTCATACATCACTCAACCAAGACGACTAATTGTTCCCTCTTACCTGGATTTACCTGGACTTTAAGCAGAAAAAGAGTTCCTTAACCCACTACTTTGACTATGATCCTCACCAACTACAAATAGGTTTCTGTGTATCTCTGTGCATCATTTTCCTAACTATAAATAAATAATTACATGTGTAGTTCTTAGGCACTTATTTTGATGTCCTCTTAATATGTTGGTCACAGGCTTTGTAAGCTGATTTATGTTCTAATCGATATATAAGCTCATAAAGAAGTTGTAGTGCTATTGACTGCATAATCTTAACATATTCGGCTTGGGTTGAGTAAGTTATTGTCCAAGTCTTTAGATGTGATGACATTTTAGTGTATTTCCATGGTTGTGTCCAGAAATAGTTCACGGAACAGAGAAGATTGAGTTAGTTAGATCATGTAAATAGCTTCTTTGAAAAACGAATCAGCTACATAAGAAACATGGGATGGAGAAATATTGGGAAGCTTTACAGGAATCTGCCGAGTCCCGGATTCCAGTAATCTTTAGTAGAAATCAAGAACTCTTAACTGATGTGGTTGACAAGCATGTCAAGATATGACTTCCATGTTTGTTGTGGTTGGTAAGTCTGGTTCCTTTATAATGGCATGCAACAGGTACTGTCTTCTATTTCGACTAGAAAGTTTCTGGTAACGGTTTAATTAACTCATTTAATGTTAATTTTGTCTTTTCCCATACTTGGACAATATAGGTTTCCTGCTTCTATTACTCCTTTGGTCTATGAGCCGCTAGATATTCAAAGTTTTAGGTTAATATGCCAGTTTGAGTTCCCTTTGACATCAAGTACCTAGAATTATGAGGCACTAGAAGAGTTTCTTCTTCTTCTTCTGGATCTGATAAAAAAAACAGGTCAAGAAAGAAAGTAAGTTACCAGAATGGGCCTCAACTGTTAATACCTTTTGCATGAGGAACATAAAATGCTAGTGAGAGGAAGGGGAATGATTTGCCATTTCTATTAAGTGATTGTTCGAATTCTCATTAATTTAAAAGATCAATCAGTAAAATTCTTGACTTCATCGTTGTACCTGTATTCCTTCAACTCGAGTGAGGGGCAAAGTTGAGATATAGTTTAGGAAAGCAGAGTATGTCGAGGTTGTGTTTTTGTGTTACTTTCCTCTTTTAGTTATTTAATTCCGTGAAATAAGAAATCGGTAGTTGTCTGGGTTCTCTGTAAACTGACTCATGTATCCAAGTTGTCGGCTCCTTGTTTGAAACCATATCGTGCATAATGCTTTGTGGTTTGATGTTCATAACGTGTAAACATGTTCATGGCCCCTTTTTTGTGCATGGATTAGTTCTTAAGCCTGGTAATTTCGTCCTTCTGTAATTCCTCAGGCACTTTTATATGGAGTACTGTGGTGATTACTCAATCATTTTAGTTGTATTGAAAATTTGGATTCTGCTGATGACACTATTTGTAGAGAATCATTTTCTCATGTGAAGTGACTGATTCAATGTTTATCTAACAGTATGGGCTGGACACATCGGAATTTACATACAACCCTAGTGAGTCAAACAGGTACCCGCAGGCTGCTGCACAACCACAGGAGGAAAGAAGTCGATGCATTATAATGTGATTGTCTCTTTGGTTTTGCACAAACTGAAATTGTACTTCTGAACCTGCTTGTAATTGACTGGTCTGAGGTCTTTGTATCTTGAAAGAGTATTTAATTGTGTATTTTCTGGTCAAAATCCCCCGTCAGGGTTGCCTCTTGATCTGTTGTGTCTAAATTGAAGTCGAGAGATTTTCTCCTTTTGTGTTTGTTTCTTTATGCTGTTGCCAGTATTGTTGTTGGCCTATTTCTGGATGTTATGATCTTAGTCCGCTTTCATAGTATCTCTGCTGCACCAAGTGTTCATTCTGGCTTGTCAGCATTGTCATCACTTTCATCGTACATCGACTTTGCTCACTCGTTTTTAGTGAATTTGCGAATGCTTGATCCCTTTTGCCATTGCTGAAGGATGAAGGTGAGCTACTTTGGTGATAAAAGTTTCACATTTTGTTTAAGTCTTGATTGTTCAGTTTAGGGTAGGTGTCACTAATGGTTTCTGGAATTGTATGAGAAGCCTTCCGGTCAATTTTAGTATAAATATACGGAAAAATCGTGTAATACACTACATAAAGTTAGTACTCAGAATTTGGTTCATAAGTCGAAAAAATTTGAGGCATGATGCATTGACATGGATATGACGACATGGAAATGACCCGACATGGACATGGTGACATAGAAAATTTCAAAAAATTAGGATATGATACGGTATTGATGCGATTATAATTATATTTTCTATTATACATATATTTTTATTTTTAATAAAATTAAAATATGTGATGTTTGAGGCCTATTTGGTGGTTGTATTAATGCCTAGATTTGGTATGAAAGTGGGGTTATTTTTTGTAGTATTTATTCTCAAGTGGAAACATCTTCCCAGATTTGTATTTGTCTATGAAGTATGTAGCTTCGCACTCTCTTCATAAAAGCAATTTATTGTGCTCATTTTAGACACTGTTTTTTTCGGCCAAGCAAGCTATAGTTGTTTAATTTTTAATTTTAGAAAATATTTATAATTTTTCAAACAATAATGGGATATATTTTATTACGATGAAACTCGTCTCATTCCATAGATGTTTCTTATATTGTGCTACTAAGAGTTGAGACCAACAAAAAGTTGTAGGGCACTCTTGCCTCATTGTTCATGGTTACCTTTCACTTGACATTTGCAAGGTTTCTCTTCATACCTTATATTATATGTTTACGAAATAAATTGATGTAAATTATGAAAATAATTGCTCATTATTTGAAATTTTAAATTAGTTGCTCATTAATTTAGTTATTAATTTTTTCATTCAAGTCTAAAGATAAATGGACAAGCTTAGATATAATTTAAAAGTATGAAAATGAATTTTGAAATTTATGATTATACAAATGCAAGTTTTAATTCTCTAAATGTGCAGACTTGTAGATTTTAACTCGTTCCTCATTGATGTAGTAATTGTTGTAGAAATAGTTTTATTTTGCAATTATTATTGTACTAATTTAAAACCCACTACAAAAAATAGAATATTAATGATAAATTATCAAGTGACAATTTTAAAAAAAAGTAGTTGTTGTTCCACGCGATCTTCCCGAGTATATAATAAAGAATCACAGTGTGAGATAAAGAGAAAAATTGTGAAAAGACACATAGTGTGAGGTGAGAAGAAAGAAAGAAGTTATGAGAAAAAGGAAATATAAGGTAGGCTGAGAAATAAATTGTAATTGTGGGTTATCAAAAATATGAAAGTTTGCAACAAATAAAGAATAAAAAATTAGAGAAGGTGAGAGAGAAACATGGAGTGGTGGATTGAGAGAACAAAATTTATAATTATGAAATTATTAGAAAAATATTAAAATTACTATTTTTATTATTGATTAAAGGGTAACTTTGGATATTCAAAATTAGTATGACAAAATAGTTTCTTTTATAATAGTATAGCTATAATAAGTGATAACAATTTTGATTGTTATTATATAATTGTTAGTGAGAAGAATTATATAACCAATGACAATAATTATTTATTATCACTATGTTGTATTTATATGTAGGTCCAATTGCCTCTTGTGACAGCTTTATCCACAATTTTGTGTTCCTAATTCTTAAGCAAAGAAAAATATATAAACTTTTAAGTTTGCTCCTCATTTAACAATTATATGTATATATTTGTACATATAAAAGGATAATATATATATATATATATATATATATATATATATAGAGTGAGATGTTAACATCATTACATTTTTTCATTCATAAATACAAAATTAATACACGAAAACATTAAATGATGAGTAAAATTAAAAATTTATACTTTTTTTTGCTAATGTTAGCATTTTTCATCCAAATCCTAACAAAAGAAAATTAAATGTAACAGTAAATTTTCAAAAAAAAAAAATGTATGTATAATTTCAATTTTTTTTAAAGAAATGTTTAATTTCGCAATTTCAAAAGAGGTTGAAGTGTAGTTAATACTACATTAAAAGAGAGGTAGACATGAGAATCTCCAGAAAACATTGACATAGCAGCACAAAAGTAGTTGTTCTTTGGCAACCAAAAAGAACATAAAATTGACAAATACCGACAAATAAAATTGGAACATGAGAGCTCTGAGTTTCGGACGTTTTTTTATAATGCTTACCACCAGAAACCACATACATTAATAATGTATATGGTAAATTATATCGACACCTTTTGATTTTATGTTTAATTACACAAATGCCTTCTACCAATTGTAAAATTATTAATACATTCCCTGAAATTGTAATTGCAATTAACATTGACACCATTTTGATACGAAAAACTTAAACAAACAACCCCTGAAATAAATTACGTTGTCACCTCTCAGGGAGTGTACTTATAATTTTCACAAAAGGGAGGAAGTGTTTGTGTAATTAAATGTAAAATTAAGAAGTGTCGAAGTAGTTAGCCGGGCATCCAAAATTTTAACTTTTCCATCTTCAACCATAACAGTGGCATCAATCAAACTTCACAAAACACAAAAGGAGGAAAAGAAGAAATAAATGAGATAATAGATGTCTCTCTTCATTATATTTTCATTTTATTCTCCTCTACTGATGACACATTCGGCAATAGCACCAAGCGATCAACAAAAGTTTTCTGTTCTTCAGCAATCTCATATGGGACGTCAGGGCGTTCCCAAGAATTCTGAAAATTCCCAAGCATGACTACAGAACTGACCAAACCACGACAGCCCCACTCCTGTAAAAGAACAATATAGACTCTCCTCAAGCTCAATGGCATCAGCAGTGAGTATAGTGAGAGCAAAGACTCACCAGCTTGTGAGTGTTAGCATAACAATTAAAGAGCGACTATTAAGGGAATCGAAATCCAAACAGCATTAGCCACTTGTTCTTTGCTAGCAAAGGGCCATTATCATGCAAACAGGTACCGATCCAAACACTGTCCAGATAGCGAGAACATAAACTGTTGTTCCCAAGCCTTAAACTTAGTGGGCAGACAACAACTCACGACTTTTCAAAACTAGTTTGAAGGTCTCTGACAATCTTTATGAGCTTGTTATAAATCTGCAAGTCAGGGGATTAAGTCTAACAATGTCTTCATTTCTTCACCATTCACAAGCTCAGGAATTCTTAGGTAATGAAACTTTGTTCCCGTCATCTAAACTATATAATTCAGCCGGAAAACTTGTAAGAGAGTGGATTTATTAGCTACTGCTGAAACCAAGATATTGATCTACAAGCCTCACTACAGAATGAGCTAGATTGTCTGCTGCTTCTTGGTTTGATGCTTCAGCATACACTCTCACAACGTCCTCTGTTCCTGAAGGGCGAATAAAACATCTTCCTTGGGGATATTTAGCTGTCAGAAAAGAGTCAAATGAGAGACATTTTTTAATCACAATGTAAACACCCTCAGATACCTGTAAAAGGGACAGAACCCCAGCAAAGATGCATATATTATAGCTTATATAATGTTTAATATGTAAAGCCATCATACTTCTGGGAAAACAACGAAGGCTTGAATGACATGCTAGCAACAGCAGACAAATGTCCTTACAACTTGCAAATCATAGTAACTATCTCAGTACGTTTGTTACAGCCTCCAACCAGGATAAGCATTTTTCTAGAAGCCACGCCTTGCAAGTTGCAAGTACTAGAACAGGAAAGAACAAGTTTTTCCCCCCCTACACACAATTTAATTCCTTTCGCATGACAAGTCGTCATATCACTTTTACGCAAAATGTCTAACATTGTGATGGAGGCATGGAAATTCATTATGTTGATTTACCTCTCTCTCTCAACCAAAAGACAATAGAAAAAATTAGGGGGTTATTTAGAATGGTCAGATATACTTTAGAATATATGCATTATAACAATGTTGATTTATTACTTTTTACTTGCAATTTCTCATCTTAAATTTGAATAAACATCTAGGACACTAAACAACATAACTTTGAAACAAATGCAAAAAGAAAACTCTTACAATGTCATTATTATTAAAGCACACGCACTTCTTATTAGTAACCTATCCCATATTTATCTATTTTGTTAAATCAACTTATATTCTTTATTTTTCAAATACAATTCAGCATAAATGATAAACAGACACTTACAGTGTCTTCTCTATCTTATAGATAAACATAATAATCATGTCAGGGGTTCTGGTTTAAAGTTTAAACCAGAGTTTCAAATGGCCTCGCAATAATAAGAAAAATATGATTATTGATCAGAAACGTAGGCACAAATAATTACATTGACCAAAGGCAAGTTGCAGCGGACTCAAGGTGAAATACAAATTCCGTGATGGTGATTGTAATAGATGGCAGTAACTCATCAGAACTGCACTTCCTATCTTCTGTTGAGATTGACTGAACATTCATAAGGGGTCAGAATTCTTTTCGTGCAGTTTAGAGGGACTAAGCCACAAGGCAGTTACCTGGTGGTAGGAAATGGTTTCAGCAAATTTAACCTATCTAAGTTTAAATTTAGTGAATGAAACTGGCAATACGCAGGTCAGTTGTCTGATGTGTTTTCACATATGTGCAAGTAATGAAAATAATAAGAAATTCCAATTAAGTTAAAAATCACTACATTTTGCACAAAAAATAGGTCACCTAGTACACAAGTAGAGTTGTTTTTATGCCCTTCGCATCAAAATTCACCTTTTACCACAGTCGTATAAGTTGATCGAGAAACCAGAATAATTCACAAGGGTAAACTATATTCTCTAAGTACATTAGCAAATAGAAAAAATGCTTCCACAAACTGATGTTGGTAACTTGGTATGGGGAGTCGGTATATGTCACAAAATGAGTTTACCTGTTTCAGTGTCAATGGCTTCTTGAATACCAACAGGTCTAACAACTGTAGTCTCAGCATTTGCAGTAATAATAGCAGTCCTGTCAACAACCTTTACCTGAAGAAGTGAAGAAGTGAAGAAGAATGTTAATTATTTATGGTTCTTGGGTGGAAAACCTAATACTTTCTGAATAGCTTGACAAACAGGCTTTACACCGTTAGACAAAGCACCAACACCACCTTAAGTTTACAAGGTTTAGAAACACAAACTTTGCTCTTTCAGTTGAACTTACAAATAAGATTCACAAGAAAGACGCCTACTGGAATATTGGAGGCAATTGATTGGGTTTGGCTAAACCCGTAGCTCATGGAATAGCAAAAGCAATTGATTGGGTTTGGCTGATCATGTAACTCCCTCACCAACCTAACTCACAAATCTTAACCATGTGTATATCTGGGCCACTTGGGTGCGACTGATTGAAACCTGAAACCTCATACTAAAAGGGCATGTTTGGTTCATTTGATTATTCATGATAGAATTGTGTATCATGCGTAATCAGACGTTTGGTTCATGATATTAGAGCTCGGTATTAATACCGGGCCCAGTCTTATGGATACCATTTAATAAGATGCACAATCCCATTGTTTATTGCACTTGGGATTAAACTAACTCTATTACCTAAATTCCCATTAACCGACATAATACAATTCCACTTTTTTCATTGATTGTCTATTTTGAACTTTTTTCAATATTCGAACTCAATTTTTTATATTGATATACAAACTCAATTCTTTTACTAAATATTCGATTCAGTATTTCTTATTGAATGTTTGTTTCGAACTTCTTTTGCCTTATATGAATGTGGGAAAAAAAAAGGAATATTCCACAAGAAATTTTATCTTAAAATTTGCATTTCAATAAATATTGGGAGAATTTTTTATCTTCTGTAATTATTCACAAACTGCAATGTTAAAATAGAATAACTTAAAGAAGGATACCCTTATTGGTTGTAATTTGTTCAACCAAACACGAGACTATTGTGTTACATGGGATATCACACAAAATAATATATCAAACCAAACAAATAATGAATCAAGGGATCAGTTATCATTCTATTTCCCATCCCATGCAATTCTATTGCGTTTAATCCTACCCAACAACCAAACAAGCCCAAAGGGTATTAAAATCATACTGCCCTTAATCTATTCAATAAGCCAAACTAGAGATGACAACGGGCTCATGTCTAATCAACCCAACCCCCTCCCTTTTTTCGTATGTCTTCTGAAACTACAAACAGATGGCATAGTGGTTACTTAAGTTCGGTTTTTTAAGCCAAACTCAACCCGCGTAACAGTTTATGTCTATATTTCATTTATTATGTATGTATTTATATGATGTATGTTTGTACATATATATGGAACAATGTGCATACATTTCGTTGTACTCAATTATAACACATAAATATCATCCTCTTATAGATCAAAACTATAGTATATAATAATTTACGCTTTTAATATACATAAGTAACAAATATATATTTTGAAACATTCAATTTTTTAAAAACTGAAACATGCACATATAAATTTGTAAGTAATTTGTTGTTTGTTAATAATATTATTTTTTCATACTAAGAAGGTTATAGTAAAATATATTGAGAATTATATAATTGTTAAAGGTATGAGAGCATTTTTATCCAACCAAGGGGGTAAGTGTTATATTTGTTAACTTAGGGGGGTAAATGCTACGTCAAGTTCAGTTCAAGGGGGCAAAATGCATTTTACCCTTAACTATACAACCAGCAGTTATGCTTGAACTGCTGGCATATCATACCAACAAGGACAGTCAAGTGTTGCTTCAAAATGGATTAGAACCAAACATGGGTTTCTCTTTATATTGGCATACTTCACAGCTTTTAACACAGTAAACTTTCTATTTCTTTGTTGTGTTATGTCAGTTTGTATTGAGTGACTCATATTTGTGTTAGTTGATGAAATTATCTTCAGTCTCGCATGTCCTTGCCTTTCGCTACCTATAGAAAAAGGAGAGAAAGACAATGCTGGTGGTTGCCAATGGATATAGCTACATATGGAACTTGCAAAAGTAAATGCTTCAACATGATATCCACAGGAGACTAGAGTAAATCAGAGTCATAATTGACCTACCAGACCTATGGCTATGATTGGTCCTTGGATCCTGGTCATAAAGAACACTATCAATTTTATTTTTCCTCACTTCAAATGATAGTAAATTGTGGTTAGTGTTTGTTCATTGTCCTCCTTTTGGCCAAAATCCAAATCCAAAAATAGCATAAAGGAAATCTCCCTTATCTGGAAGTAGAAAAGCTACAAGTCCACAGACCTAACTCAAGAAATCTGACCCTCAACAAACACCCAAATTCGAGTGCAGGTCATGCCAACCCCATGACAATTATCAGATCAAATGGGATTGACATTTCTCATTGCCACAAGCTAAATACAGTAACAAACACAAGATTTCAGATCATCCTCAGTGAATTCATCAGATAATTATGCATACATCATATGGGTAAACAATCTAGAAAACTGTGAAACGAGTTTCTAGAAACAAACTGACCTTAAGTTGTCTGCTAGGTAAATCTTGATAAAGTTCATTCCATTTATGGATTGACCATCCCATATATTGCAAGATAGCCTCCACTAAGAGCAACCCACTTAATGCATCTCCAACAGCCTGATTAATTAATTTACTGACAGCCAATAATCTTAAAGCAGCCTTATGTTGATCAGAACCTAGATATAAGCAACCAGCAAAAGTTCATTTATCGAAAGCAAGTAATACCACATAAAATGAACAAAAGACAAAACTTATTTAACCTTCTGATGTTGATGCAAGTTCATTGTTTCTAGTCTCCAACCAGGATAAAAAAGTATCTGAAAATAAGATAGTTCCATGTCCATTTGCCTCAAAATAGATGCCAATATCATACTCAGCTGCTTTCTCATGCAGGTATTTGACTCCTGTTGGAGTCAACACAATTTCCAGGCCCAACTGCTTCAGGTAATCAGTAGATGCTCCATTAGCATAAGCTGTCTGTACCACACCAAGAGAGGCCTGATAAGATTTATTTGCTTTCGTATCTTCAGGCCCATTAAGAATACCTAATTGCTCCTTGAGAAATAAAGCAAACAAAGACAATATCTTGTCCCCATCAACAAGGTTGATCTTGTTACTATTTGATAAAACAGAGAAATATACAAGCCGGTCAGCATCTCCATCCAAACTGGCACACCTGAAACACTAGAATCATACAAGTTCACAGTTTCCAATCCTAATCAGAGAATTACAAGTGATCCTTGAAACAAAAATTTGTAAGATTCTGCAAAGGTTGCAAATGCCAACTCCAAGTTGGTAATGATATAAAAGATCGCAAGTCAGAAATTCCTTGGGCCACAGGGAAAAACCACAATTTAAATTAATTTTTCCATTGATGACACGAGTTGGAATAATTGAATCCCAACTAGTTAGCAATCAGCAATAACAAAGTACTATACAGAGTGTGTCATCCATTACCAACAATTTTGCAAATAAAAAAATGTAGATGCAGACACATGATATAAATAATCCAACAGAAGTGATAGTAACTTGATGTATGAAGCAGACATTTCTGAGACGGTTAGAAGATAATGGCAACGTCTAAGAGAAAATTATGCAAAACAAAAAGCACTTGACGCAGGTGAAACAAAATATGCTATTATTTTCTTAAAAAGATGTGTCTCCCACCACTTAGATACAAGATTGAAAACTATTATTTCAGATGCACTTTAGTGATTGAATCTTGGAAATGAATATGAACATAAGACTCAATTTACAAAAGAAAATGGGAAACAGAAGAAAGATAACTCACCTTATACCAGCATCAGCAGTACCAAAACTTCGCGGAACAACCTTCTCTTTCTGCACATAATCAGCACCTACACCTTCATTAAGTACACCATCACCATAGTTACGAACATCAATTGTTAAATAACCCAACCTTGTCTTCAACTTTTCAAGCTTCTCTCCACCCACACCATCCGCCCCATCCACTATCAGTTTATCAGTTACATTGTTCCTGCTATTTCCTTGGGGGATATAATCCAATAAGTACCTGAAAAATGTGTACCTCAAACAACTTTATTCTATGCCAAAAGTCGTAAAAAATTTAAATGTAAAACTTCTCTATGCCTACCAATGAAACTAACCTAAAAGATGTCAAAAGTTGGTCAAAATAATTGTTCTCAGAGGCTTCCACGCCCTTATTTTTTGCACGAACCATCCAGTGCAGTTGAGGAGTTGTCACAACTCCCATAACTCTGGCAGAGGCTCCCATAATTGCATTTATTCCCTGTGAAACGTTAATCGGCATTATTGCATCAGAACTTATTATACAAGATAACCTTATGTCTCATCCACAAAATAATCATGCTCACCAAAAGATCTAAGATATAAATTCCTTGTACTCTCAGTTTACACTTTCAAAATGCACAAAAGGATAGGCAACTACACCTAAGCTAAAAGAAGGAAATAGAAAGACCAGAAGATTTACTACAGTTAGAGAACCAATTACAATCCAGGCAGGTCTCCAGTCGCCACATAGTATCTACAAAGAACTACCTGAAATATGAAGCATAGAAACAAAGATAATAAAAGTCAAAAGCAGTAAGAATGTAATACTTGTTTAGCGGCCTCCAGAAGGGACATCCCACTGGGTCTAGTGTCTCTTCCCAACAAAACTTCAGCTGCAGGGGCTCCTTCAAGTGTAATATTTTCCTTCTTCACGAAATCATCTACCAACTGTTTCAGTAAGCAACAGAACAGAAGACATAAGAAACACATCAATCTGTCTCAGACGACTATGAATGCTGCAATCAATTATCTAAACTATTTCCTAGATCCAACGCAAAAGGGTACAGCTCCAAAATATCATCTTATGAAACATACTTCTCCAAAGCCCAAATTGTCCTGACTAAGACAGATACACAAATTAAACCGGGCATTTTGCCTTGATATGAACAGTTTCAATCTAATAAGCACAGACTCCAAAGAGAAGGCTCAAAGATAGAAAACTCTTCCTCAACCGTGCTTCAGTACTTCCTACTAAGCAGAAAACATACGTGTTTTTACCTGGAGAAGCGAATGGGGATCTGCGGCATTAGCAAGAGCGTCAGCAAAGGGTTCCCAGCTCTGAGTGAGCATTCCACCAGATGGGTCCGCCACTTTGACCCCATTATCAGATACCTTATTGTGGGAGGCGGTGATCATGAGCCCAACCACCGACCCAGTTTGGATCGACCTCAGCGCAGCCAGTATACCCACCCGGAACACCGTGGATTCCAGCAATGAGGCGTCGGCTCTGAACCCCGCCGTGCCATATGAAAACTTCACTCCTGCGAGAACAATTTGAGTCAGAATGCTTAGAAATCTTAAAATACAGCAGAGATTAGCGATTGTTGTACCTGGAGGCGGGGGGAAGCGAGACGCAGACTGGACGAGGATCGATCGCTGTTGTTCGTTCATTCTCTGGCCTAACAGTTGCTTTGCTATGGGAGAACAATACACAGCGTTTCTTGGCTATGTAATGTCATGTAATTTAAACTTAATTATGAAATCCGACTTATGTTAAGTGTAATACATCTATTGTATAATTGGTATACAATTTAGATAAAATGATCAATCTTATAATAAATATAGCATATTTATTTTGTGATTGATTTCATTTAATCGAATCTAATTTGAACAAAAAAATTTCTATTCGTGTCTATTTCATTCCGCTTCCACCATCACTCAACCCCCTCCTCAAGGTAGCTTCTCCACCTCCAACTTTTCAGCCCCATTGCACGAGTCAATACCATAAGCCAAATTCCCCATATACATTATGGTCGGCATCTAAATAGTAGAATTTGGAGTTCTATTCAACTCTGCTAGACTAGGAAACATGCGTCAAATTTGTATGCAAGGTCATCGACACTTGTTCAATTGTTTAGTTGATTCCTTTTGTGTTTCTCTTAGTCTTGAGTTTAAATCTTCATCTAGGCAGGTCACAAGTAATTTCCCATTTTGTATGGTGACGTCCATGAATTTGGTGTAGGTGAGATTGAGTTGTCTGTAGGCTCCAATCTAAGTCTTGTTTTATATATGAATGTTAATAGTCATGATAGTTTTAGAAGGTCTAGCAGATTATGACATTCTCAAAGAGAAAATTTGATCATTTTTCTTGAGGGTGTACATATGAGAATCTTTCTAGTGCGGTTCTTCACTTCTAGAGAACTGAGAAGGAAAAATGCTCACAGGGGTCATTTACTCCCTCTGGAGAGGTTCGTGGGAGAGCACTGTAGATCTCTTGCAACTTCTCCTGTGAGTGCTTCTCAAGGGGGTTTCCTATCTCAAAGGGAGGACCTCGACCTCTAAGTGCCTAAAACTGCAGAAGACGTTGAGATGGTGTGTAGTTAATTGAGAAACCCCTTCTCTCAAAGGCAGCACAAACAACCATCAACTTGTGGGGCCAAGCTTCTTCCTCCGCAAGATATCAGAAAAGCTTAGAAAACTTATAATCTTAAGATGTTCTTTGTTTCTTTCTAGTTTATGTGGTAGAATTTATGTGTTTATCACTTTGAATCTTATTATAATTTTGGACTCAACTCTATCTACCAACAATATTCTCTTATGTTAGTCTTTTTTGTTGAACATCATATGTTTCACTTGTTTAATCTTCTATAGGAAAACTTTTTTGGAGTTCTCAAGCTGAATTTGTTTTTAGCTCTCAAATTGAAAGTTTCATACCTGCTTTGAGATGCATAAAACACAATGCAATAAAAATAGGTCATAATTTCGTTTTCTTTATCTCCAAATGTACCAATTCACAGTTTATTCCCTTGGTGAGCGCATCATCACATTGAGCTCTCAATGTTTATAAATTTCATTAGACATGGTCCTTGGCGACTGGCTTTAAATAATTATTAAGAACTATTGACAATCGTAGTTGGAAGGAGTTTTCAGTGTGATATGGCCTAAAAAAAATGGGAAGTTTTTCCTTTCTTTACTCCAAAAATGAAAAGAGGGAACAAAGGACATTGATTCATCTACACCTCCAAGCTACATGAATGGCTATAAATTGATTCGAACTCTTCTAATACAAGGCATGTTTATAAAAGTTATGATATTTTCAATAGAAAAAATGTGTTGTAGATGTGATACAGAATTCCCTTAGAAGAACATAAACTTAATGCAAATTTCGTTATTTGGATTTCGGCAAGAACAAAACTAAAACATAGAATTAGTTTATGGCAGTTAATCAACCTAAAAAGAAACTCAATAGCAATTTAATTTTTAGGCAAATCCAAACAAATTCTCAACAATTTTCCTTTTAGGAAATCCAAAAGGCATTAATAAACCCAATCAAATGCGTAATGCAATAATAAACAAAAACCCCCATATTTTAAAAAGTACAAATTTCATTTTGGGAAAGGCATTAGCTTTATTGATTTTCATAAACTATGGAAAACCAAAAACAAAACATGCAATGATTCAAGAACTTACTGTGTACATTTGTGTTCACAATGAAGCGTATTTATCCAATAAATCTTCAAATAGAGCTTTATACCACACATAAACACCATAATTTGAGAAACACAACTTATTATAAGAGTTTAAATCAATATTCCTATTCATTCATGTGTTTTGGAAAGTTTAAACTTGAATCCATATCCTTTCTTCCCCTCTTTTTGCTTTTGAGTGAAAAATAGCAAGAAAATACGTTATGACTCTGATACTCAAATCAACAAATAGTTGTGAAAAATAAAGATTGAGCAAAATAAAGCAATGATAAGTGATAACTTAGTATTATAATGTTTGAGATACTTAGAGCTTTGGGTGTATGTGTTGTAAAAATGCATTACTCTTTACCGGAGGAGAGAGGCTTGCTTTTAATAGCCATAATTCCCAACCGAGTGAAGAAATATACCCCCTTGGGACTCAGCCTGATAGGGGTTGAGCTGTGTGCGGTGATCTACTTGGATCCTGGGGCTTACATTATCAGCTATGTGGATATCCCACTTCATGGGCGAATAGCCCTCTATGACTTTGTGCATATGGATACCTTGGCAACCAGGTAGGCGTTGGGTCACCCCTCTACTTAAGTCGGTGGGCCTTCAACACAACCCATTATTCCCTAGAGACCATTTTGAGGCTGTAGGCCTAGGGTTCTGTGATACCATTGTACTCTGCTATTGTAGAGGTTCAGCAATTGGGAGGGAGCTCATCAGCCATGACCTCCTCGTTGAAAGAGATACATCCTTGCTTCTCCAGGGAAATCCTAAAACTCAATACTACACATCCTAAAGTCCCTTCTATAAACGCTCCAGGTTAGCTATCTACTGAGGCGGTACTTCTTCCTAGGGCTGAGGGGGTTTACCCAGGGGAGGACCTGACGGCTTTTAGACCTGGGCTCCTTCTTCACCCACCACAGGGGTCTCTACGGCCAAAGGGGTTGCTAGCGACACTTGGGGCACAACTGCCAGTTGTGCTCATACTGCAGAGGAAATCATCTACTATTTGGTTTCATCAATATCCTTTCGAAAAAAGTGTCCAAAGAAGTGCTGTTGCACGAGGGATCTGTCAGCTCAGTAAGGCCAGAAGAGCCTCCAATTGCGTGTCTGGCAGGAAGCAGAGGCGCTTAGGCACCACCTATAAGGCCTAAATGACTCATGACGGGATGTTAATTTATTTTTGTATCTTCATTCCGCTATTTTTGGTGCTTTCGTTGTTCTCACATCTTAGTTCTGTGTTTCCTATAGACAACGCCAGTTGATGCGAGCAAAAAGTTGCTCATTTAAGAATATCTCGGACTTGTGTATCTTGGGCCTAGTTTCTTCCCAAGCTTGACAATGAGGACCTGCAAAAAGTATGCTAGAACTCCAACGTTCAAGTCAATAAACAGTTGTGAAAAATAAAGATTGAGTAAATAAAGCAATAATAAGTGCTAACGCCGCAGTATAATGTTTAAGATATTTAGAGCTTTGGGCGTATGTGTTGCAGAAATCCGTTACCTTTAACCGGAGGGGAGAAACTTGCTTTTAAAGCCATAATCCCCTATCGGGTGAAGAAGTATACTCCCTTGGGACTTGGGTTGGTAGGGATCTCGAATAACTGTTCAGTAAATCCTGAGGAGAATGGAAAGGATCTAAGAGGATTGTGTTTGTTGAGGACTTGCAATTGGAGGATATACCTTTCTGGCATCATATGCTTCCGAATTCCTAGGGGTTGAGCTATGTGTGGTGATCCATCTAGATCCTCGAGCTTACATAAGAAGCTATGTGGATAACCCGCCTCCTCATGGGCGAATGGCTCTCTATAACTCAGCGCATGCGGATACCGTAGCAACCAGGTGGCGTGGGCTCATCCTAATGCAACCTACTCTTCTCAAAGGTCATTCCGAGGCTTTAGGCCGAAAATCCTTTCCTTTTGGGTTGTATGCATTCCTGGGCTCCTTATTGAATTTATCCAAGCTTATTTTTCTCTTGGGCTAAATGTCGTTTTGTGGCATCAATGACAAAAAATGAATATAATTCTATTTATAAAATAGAGAATACAATTTATTTTGTACGATTTTTGTCATTAATGTTATTTTGGTATATAAGTAATTACAAATGAGTCAATTAGTACCCGAATTTCGCCATTAATATCATTTTGGCACATGAATAATTATAAATGACTTAATTAATACACGAGTTCTACAATTAATGTCACTTTGATACCCAATTCATAATTTTTATTTATTTATTTTTTATATAATGGCCATTTTACTCTTAGATATTAAAACAAAACTAATAAATATCACAAAGAAAAAATTGCATAAATTTCTATTGATATATATTTTTTTATTTGAACCAATTCTCTTTCATTTTCATATTTGGTTGTCAAAATTATTATATTTTTATTTTGATACTTTCTACTATCATTATGTATCAATCTATATAGAAAAATCCATTATTAAATAATTTATGTTAATAGTCAAATTTGAGAAATCAAAATTTTCATCGTCAAAGATATTCTTTTTCATCTAATCAAGATATCTAAATTTGATTGTGAAACTTATATTTAGATTCAAAACTTTGAATTATGGATTATAAAGTTTTAAAAACTTAGAATGCAAATTCAACTTCTCCATGGTTGCATTGCATTTTGAATTTTACTTTTTTAATACAATTAATTACTAAGTAATGAGTTATCTTATAAATATTAATAAACAAAGTGAGTCGAAAAAATAAATTGATACAATATTATTATTAAGTATAATACTTAGATTAGAAAATGAAGCTAAAAAATATATTGATTAAGTTTTATTTATTTATATTTATTATTTAAGAGTAAAATGATCATTATCTAACACGATAAATAGAAAAAATAAATAAAAAAAAACTCCAGTTGGGTAACAAAGTAGTATTTAATGGTGAAACTCTAGTACTAAAGTTATTTATAATTACTCACGTACCAAATTGATATTAATGACGAAATTCAAATATGAATATGAATATTACTCATAAAATATAACATATTCATTTATTACTTTATGTTTTACAACAAAATTATATTTATTTAAATAACACAATAATAGATAGAAACAATTACATTTTCCTGAGATTTGGTATATAATTACACGTTAACTTTATGTGATTCGGGAAATTATATCTAGCCCTCCTTTGAGGTTTGCTTCTATCTAACAAATAAGTCATTCTATTAGTTAAAATTCACCGAACTTACTTATATTAGCAAAAACAATTGCAAAAAAATTATATTTATCTATGATTGACTTAGTATTGATTTATTGCAAGTCAAATAAATATTTTTATGATCAAATTATTATAATACGTCTTCACGCATTAATGCATGTGAGGATATACATCTTCACCGTTATTAGGATAGTTTAGTAAAAAAAATAAAAATATTTGACATGCTATAAGTTTATAATAAGTCAATCGATGATAACATTTAATTTTATTCAGATTTTTTTTTATTAATATCAACAAATTCAATAAATCTTGACTAACTCATGGACTTATTTATTAAACGAAAGTAAACTTTATGAATACTAGATGCAATTTTTCAAATTACAGAAAATTTTCGTATAATTACACAAAAATTCAGAAAGGAGTGTGTAATTATCCGAAGATACGGTTTTTCTATCCAATAAATAAATTATGAAAAAGAGATTAATCCCAAACACACACACACATTATTATTCCCGACGGGCTGATACTCTTTTCGACCACATAGTCTGCGAGTATTATACTACTGGCAACACTAAATTCCTGAAAATGGCGAAAAAGCTGGAGCTCCCGATCATCGATTTTGCTTCTTCTGACCGTAACTCCACTGCTCATTCTATTCGTCAGGTTTATTATTCTGCAGTTGTTTTTTTACTGCACTGTTGGATGAACTACTTTCTTCCATATGTATTTGTTTATGTTTTTCGTTTATGAATTTTGATATAGGTTTATTTTGTGGGTTACAGAGAGTTTCAAATTGGAGTACTCTCGCTAGCATGAAATTCAGCAGCTTTCGTTGTTTCTTCTAATTTGTTGTGGGATTTGGGGAGAAAAGAAAATGGCAGGGATTACATCTTCGGATTTTGTTACTTGATATCGTTGTGGTTTAATTTTAATTGTACTCCTGCATATACTTTGATGCAGGAAACTCAGTTACAGTAGTTGTACTACCATTTATGTAGGTACAAACTTGATTGTTGATTAAAAGTTGCCTACCACTTGCATTGATGAAGTTGTGTGCTATCAAGTTATCGTGTAAATGTCAAGTTCGGAAATCACTGTGGAATGGTGTAGTGTTTTTGTGCTATTGAAATCTCGCCTAGGGAGCTTATTTTCTTAATCCATGGATGCTACGTCCATTGAGAACTCAAAGGAAAGACCTGATTCAATTAAAAGTAATTTAAATTTGTTAACATGAATATGAGGTATGTTGGACTGGAATTTGTTTTTCCTTGTGCAAAAAAGGAGATATTAGCTTACAGTAGACTTGATATTGTAGTATTGGCGAGCCAAGCTAACTAAATATCGTTGATATACAGGCTTGTATTGACTGTGGCTTCTTTTACCTTGTGAATCATGGGGTGGATGACAAGTTGTTGCAGAAAGTGCTTGAAGGAAGTAAAGCATTTTTCTCTCTCTCCCTTGAAGAAAAAATGAAACTGGCTCGTAAAGAGCATAGAGGTTATACACCACTGTATGCAGAAAACCTTGATCCCTCTTCAAGTTCCAGAGGTGAAAGTTTAAATACGATCTTTGTGACTTTTATGATTTGCTATCTTAGCTCTGATGTTTGGTATCATGATTCCTGATAAGATGTTACAAAGCAATGTTAGTGCTAGCCTGCTAGGGCATCTGAATTGCATGTTTTTTCATGCCTAAGATAGTTTTCGCATGGAATTTTCTAAACCATGCATGTGACATTGAGAAAGCATCCTATTTGATTCAATATGGTGTCAACTCAGATAGAAATTGAAGGGTCATCTATAAAATAAGAAACCTGTAAAGTTTGCAACAAAGGAATTTATGAAATGATTTAGAGCCACAAAAAGTATGGAAGGCTGTTGGAATTTCTTGTTCTGAGGATTTTGGGTGTGGGGTTGGATTCAGCACCATCAGGTGTAAGAGATACAAGAGATATGATTGTTTGGTGTGTAAAATACTAAAAGTCAAACAGAGTCTTTTCTTTTGTTAGTTGGTGTTGCATTAATTGGACCGTAGCTAAGGACCATGGTGCCTTTTGTGCACAGATTTGATGCAACTATAGTGGTGTACTTGACCTCTTGGCTGACTTTCTCCACTTATAATAATTGCAGGTGACTCGAAAGAGAGCTTCTATATTGGGCCTCTTGAAGACATAGGACACTTGAATCAGTGGCCATCAGAGGGTATTGCAATTTGTTTAACATATTGAGTCTTCAGGGAGTTTTGTCCTTCTAGTAGCAAATTAACCATGAATTCTCATTGTCATTTTAAAAGAATGAAATTCTTGTTCAGTACTCCTTATAATCCTTTTACATTTTATATGTATTATGCACATTGCATTCAGTTTCAGTCTTTCTTTTCCTGGGGGTTAACTATCTTGAGCAATTTATGACCTTACCCATTTCTTAGGTATCATCAGAGGTTTTGCCAAGCTGGAGGTCTACCATGGAAGATTATTATAAACGAGTCTTGTAAGTTTTATTTAGTATTATTTACATGGAACTTTTCTTACTTCTGTAGATAATCCTTAATACATTACTATTCCTTGTGAAATGTGGGAAATCAATTTGCATTTCCTGGAACTAAGAGCATTTATGTGCCTTATGATAGACTGGTTGCTGCATAAAACTGTGTTATTTTGTTTGCTCCTTTAAGATGATGGTTATTTGTTGGACAAGAAGCAAGTCGGAAATTGGTATACTTCATTGCATATATCTGGATCCAATTAGCATTGTTACTTTATAAGGACGATTAGTTATCTTAACAAGAAGCATTTTGGAAATTGAATTTACAACATTATCTTTGTCAAACATAGTTAGTACATGTCTCATATGGATGTAACATTGCTACCTGCCAGATACAGAAACTTTTCTTGTTTGATCATTAGAAATTTAGAACTTTTTCCTTTATATTATCGTTTGTATTTTTACTTCCATCAAAATTGTATGTCAGGGGAAATTGAATATTTTGATGCATGATTTCTTCTAGTTTCTGTGTCAGGAATGCTGGTGAAAGACTCATTTCATTAATTGCTTTAGCACTGAACTTGGATGAGAACTTCTTCAATGACGTGGGTGCCTTTAATCTGCCAAATGCTTTTCTACGCTTGCTTCATTATCCAGGTTTCGTAAACGTATCATTCATCTTCAGTTGTTGGCTTGGACTTTTACTTAGCAGTATTTCAAGAGTTATTATCTTCTTGGCACCATTGATTGCAGACAGGAAGAAACTGTATTTGCTTGTCCCTTTATTTTTGTAACTTGAGACTCTGAGGTCCTAGATTGAGTAAATGACTGAGGTCAAATATTATGAATTCCTAACATTTGGCAGGGATGTTGCTAAGTGGATAATATAAATGCATTCCTTTTTCTTTCCTCTTTGTTTACAGGTGAATTGGGTTCATCTAGTGAAGAAATATATGGTGCTTCTGCTCATTCAGATTATGGAATGATAACTCTTCTAGCAACCGATGGCATTGGTGGACTTCAGGAATGTGTCCTTACTCGTCATTCTGATTAATGCTCTTATCTTTTGATGACCCAACAAAAGTTCAATGTATTAATTAAGTTATTTTTCCCTCTTGACAGGTTTGCAGAGACAAATTCAAGGAGCCACGTGATTGGGAAGATGTGCAATACATCCCTGGGTTGTTTAATTATTCTAGTTTTGTAGTTAATTATTAATGATATTAACCTTCATTTAATAGTTTTAGATTAATCTTATCTCAACTTCTTAGAGCCACATTAAACAAATCAGCTCTTAGAGACTGTCTGTTAATTGAAACTCATACACAGTAGAGCAATCTAATATCTTTTTATGTATCTATAATGGAAAATCCTAGTTACTAAGAGCTCCTTTTTATGATGCTAAATACTGTGGCTGCTGCAGTAATTACATAGAAGGAACATGTTAGCTAAGTTTAAGGCTGAGACAAGGAAAAGCTTTTAATTAGAATGACTACTATGACCAAGAAATTATGACTGTAAGAGATTATGAGTGAGAAAAGAATGACTGCAAGTGTTTTGGCAATTGCAAAGTACCCCATAGAGAAAAGAAGAAAAAACTGGCCATTTGACATGGAGAAGTATTTCATTGTTCTGTACTTGGTTGGTTAACAACCTTCAGTTGAAACTCTAACTGGAAAAAACTTACAGAAATTGCCTTTGAGACTCTCAGATCTTTTTATTGATCTTCAGCACACACACATGCATTTGTCTTGAATCTGGAAGATCTGATTTTAAAAGGTTACAGTTTCTTGTGCCAAATTTTGAACTGCAGGGCCTTCATTGTCAACATTGGTGACATGATGGAGAGATGGACAAATTGTTTGTTTCGGTAGTGAATCACTTTGACACGTCGAACATTTTTATTTACAATTGATTGATCTATGGACATTTTCTGCTTGTTGACGTCAGCTTTATCTGGTCAACAATTTAAGGGATTCATTTCTTGTTCTCTTTTCCTTTTTCTGATTATGCAGGTCAACGTTGCATCGAGTAATTCCTACAGATCAAGAACGATATTCGGTAATCAGTTCTTTTTGTCTGACATCCACGTTCGGGGATCTGTAGATGTTTTAATAGCTAAAAGTTCCATCTCTGATTTCCCTTGTTTCTTTTGGTTATACTATAGCAGTATAGCTCTTTTCATTTTTGTGAACTTGTTCCACGCCAATAAGATCACCAGTTATTGATTGCCCTAACTGATACATTTGACGATCTACAATTCAAATGCGGCTATCAACTTAAATCCAGCGTGATATATTGCAATGACGTCATTTTCTTATATTGGAATAGTACCCTGAAATCTTAGTTTACACATGTAAAAAGAAAGAAAGATGACAAGATAAAAGGAATTTACTTAGATCAGAGTCCGTATTGCCTAACTTGGTTTCCTATTGGAAGATTGGTCAGATAAAAGAGTAAAATAACAAAATTGACCCAGTAAAGCCTACCAGAGCACTATAGGATTTTCTGCAATAGGATGATTGGCAGCATCAAGCCTTCCCCATGTTTTTCTCTTCTCTCTGTTCTTCTTTGACATGGGAGCGCCTGCCTTTGTACTTCCTGTCTTTGGGCTCGTGCAATTACTTATCATTCTCATCAATCTAAATTTTATTTCTATGACATTTGTTGAAGTGGGGGGTGAACTTGGCTACCTGGAAAGAGTTTATCTGATATCTTTGACATCAAGCTTATACTAATCATCAACCTCGTTTTTGTCAGTCAATTTTCAAATTGGAGATTTATCTCATCAGTCTCTGAGCTTTAGTTTTCTAACCTGAGCCCCTTGTCATTTGAATTAGGTGGCCTTCTTTTTGGATCCCAATCCAGATTGTGTGGTGGAATGCTTGGAAAGTTGCTGTGAGTCAGCTCCTCCTAGGTATGGACAAGCATGTTCAGAAACGTTTGGCTGTGCAATAATAACATATTTTAAAACTAAATATGGTACTTGATTTAGGTAGACCTAGTTTAGATCACGTTAATGAAGAGATAATCATTCTAATATTATCATTAAACAGAAAATAGGAATCTGGTGTATTAACTTTAACATTTACGCATATTGTATAGTGTAAGAAGATATATCCGATGAGACAGTGAATAACTAAATATATACAGAAAACAATTAATGTATATATGCTAACAGTATAAGTATAGTAAGGTGGTACTAATAAGAACAGTGAAGTTAATATTATAAGTTAAATAATATGTTACTTTATATTATGATAATGATTGTCTGATGTTTCTCATTACGATTCAGTTGCATTTGGTGATTAAGATAAATGATTAAGTTTTTCATCTTCAGTCTTAGTATTTGAGTTTTTGCTAAGCACCTGTTGATTAGATGAATAATCATTAATAGAAGTTAAATGAGATTCCTCCAACAAGATCATAGTAGTTAAAGGTACGGACTCTCTCGGATCCTGGCCTATAGGGCAGGGCTTCTTCTAGGCGCTGCCATGGCGCGCACCTCCGTACCATTGGGGCTGTTGCCCAGGCGCCCTCTAGGCGCGCCTTTGTGTGCCCACGCCTTTTTAGGCTTGGGCCCATCAAAATAATCGGGAAAAAAAAAAAAGCACATAAGTTTTCTTTTTTCTTTTTTTTCTTCTCTTTACTTTCTGTATCATACTTTCTGTTCTTTTTTTGGTTTCTCCTTGTTTTCTTTTCTGTTTTGTCTTTTTTGCTTTTTTTTCTTTTCTTCATAGGATTATTTCTTTCTTTTCTTTTCTTATCTTGTCTCTGATACTATGTAATGTAACTATGTAGTCTATGTTCTTTAATTAAGTATAATGTAAATTAGAGTTATCACATTTCATATGTTTATTATTTGTTTACTAATTACTGAAATATTATGTATGCTTTAATTTAATTAAAATTCATAATATCATATAGAATTATAGAATATAGACTAAAGTATTTCACTAATTCAATTATTTGCTTAGTTTAGTATAATATATAGAGTTACTAGTTTACTACATATGCTTTAAATTTTAATTTCTGAAATTGCTTCTTTTTTTTTGAAAGGAAAAAAGTATAAGTATTATTTATTTGTTAATTTCTGAAAAATATTTTAAAAATATATATGAGTATTTAATATATATTGAATTCATTGTTTAATATGTCTTATTTAACTTCTTTTACATTGATCTCATTGTAAAATACTGATTATATAAGTATATAACTTATTTTTTTACATTTGCGCCGTTCTCCGAAACGGCGCGCATCTTGCCGTGCATCATGGCTCTAATAGCCCTTCACGCCATGGTGAGCCACGTGCCATTAACTACTATGAACAAGATCCAGGCCATGTTCATAAACTTACGAGGAGGCTTGCTCAGAAAATTGTCGGGACCAACGAAAATGAAATAGTGAAATGACATTTTTCTGGGGGCTGAGACAATTTTAATAGCATCCACTTATATATATTGCAGAGGTGCAAAGCTTATTGGAAGTGCAAAAGTCTGTTACTTCTGGCAGACTTCTTCAACGTAAACAAGTTGAATCTATTGATGAGAAATGGACCTCTGAACATAATTAATGAAGGTCAAAATTTGAATGATGAATTGGGTCCTATTGGATTTATACAAGACTATCAATGCAAGATTTAAGTTCTACAAGTTCATGCTTAATGTGCCTTAAAGTTTGAGGTCAGTCGCCACGTGCTATCATATTTAAAAAATGTGTATTCTGTTCTCCATTCTGTGTTTGCCATATAACAGCATTGATGTTATGGATGTACTCTCTGCAGATATCCCCCAATCCGCAGTGGTGACTACCTCAAGGAGCGCCTCAAACTTACCTATGGTTCATAGAGTTATTTTGCCCACGAACCTGGCTTTAACAAGGTGAAAATCATTACCATTCCGATTTTTGTTAGCTTTCATGTCGGTGAATGCTGAGTCTCCAATACTCTTTACGGGCATGCTAGCCCAACTTTCATAGTTTGATACTGCTTTGTTTGATGATTATTTGTATCAGTAACTGATCATTTATGTTATTTTCTAGTATGTATTGCACTACTTCATTTTAACCAAAAACAAAGAAAAACTTACATTGAGTTGATTATCTGAAGTCAGCCCGCCTTGTACTCTTGTAACGGTATAATCCTTATTTTTCTTCCCAATAGGGTTCATCTTGTTAGTTAGATCCATGCATGCCTCTATTTCTAATAGCAAAGTGGCAGCTTTTGTTGGAAATCCAGAGTCGATGGTTATTTTATTCTACAGTGTAACGTCATGTGACATAAACTTTAGCTCAGTTCTCCATCAGTTTAATTCTGTGAATGCATCGATTTGTGCATATAAGATACTCACATTATGCTAATATGTCATGGTTCTTGTGCCGAGTGCTGAAAATTTGATGTAAACGATTTTTTAGGAGAACATGTGCGTGCTATTTCATTCGATTTGCATCTTGCAACATCTATTATTAAGGATGAATATTGTTAAATGTTTGTGATTTTAATTCTACTCTGATGTAAAGGATCAAGTTTTTTGAGAAGATGCTGAAAGTAAAATCCAATAGTCAAAGTTGTGAACAACACAAAAATATGAAAGCAAATGTGAACTACACATGAAAACGGAAGGATTTGACCAAAGTGAACGATTTTGATTATTATTCAATTCTCCTAGTTTGATTTTTTTTTAATAATTCGATTGAAAAACTCAGTATTGGTTCTGTGTTTCCTGATTATTGAAGTCTAACCATTCTCCTCTTTTTATGCATACTACCTTATTTCTTCTTCTCGTTATCTTCCGGACAATTCTGAAAAAAATTTATCACTCCAAGCTCCAAGAGAATTTCACTGTATTCATCTTCATTGTTCTAAATGATAATTTAGTACTCTAATCTTCTCCCGCTTTTAACATTCTTATAATATGTATATCTTCTGTTATTTTCCTTCTTATCATTCCACTTGAGCAATTCTTGATTCATGAATTTATGGAAATTACTTGGTTGTGCAGCTCTTTATTTTTTAGGTAAATTTCCTTCTTTTTAGAGTTGTTTTTCTTATGGCATGATTTTCTGCGAGACTGGGGAAGTAATAGAATGGAAATTCCCAAACTTTATTTCTAAACATTTGCTTGGTAGAAATGAAATGTAATAAATGACAAGATAAGGAGTAAATGAGGGTGGGGAACGGAGAGGGATTTTTGGAATAAAGAAAAGTGAAAGGAGTTAATGGAGTAAATGAGGGGAAAATATGGAGTGGGGTACAGAGAGATGAGAAACAGAGGAAAGGGACGAAATCAAAGTGTTGGATAAATTCCCAAGGGGAAGCCAGTTGAGGCCTCACGCTGCACAGAGGAAGGAAACCTTCATTCCACCATGGGAGTTCTACTCAGAGGGAGAGAGCCCACTTAAGGTGCATTTGGTTGATAGATTTTAATTTGAGGAAATGATCCAGATATAAAGGTTTCAAGCGACTCTTTTTTTTATTAAACAAAATGCAAAATTCATCAATTGAACAAAATAAATTTAAAATTAGAATGAAAATATTATAAATCCTTTAAATAGAAAATTATCCAACACATTCGAAGGAATTATTACCAAGCATTTGAAATCCAATCCTTCAACCCAAATATAATATAGGCAATTATACCGTATCGGTTTGCAGATGAGGAGCATGAGTGATTTATAACCCTCAAAGCCTCCTCTTCGTAACGAGTCGTCTTTCAAAACAAATGCATAGACTTTCTACAAAATTAAAATATACAATATCTTGCACAACGAAACACCAAACGGAAAACAACTCATATCGAAATACAACTTTTTTTTTTGGATAATTACACTCCCCTTCCCTGAGGTTTGGTGCAATTACACGTAGACTCCCTATGGTTTGGAAAATTATATCAGCGTCTGAGGTTTTCTGTCTAACAAATTAGTTCCCCCGTTAATCAAAATTCACTAAATTTGCTAATATTAACAGAGAATTGAATGAAATTAATAATACTTCATTGACTTATTACTGACTTATTGTATATCAAATAATTTTTTTCGGACTAAACTACCCTTATAACGGTGAAAATATACCTCCTCATATGCATTAATGCGTGAAGACATGTGATGGTATTTTGGTCATAAAAAGATTTATTTGACCTGCAATAAGTTAGTAATAAGTCAATTGAAAAATAAATATTTTTTTAATTTTTTTGTATTAGCAAATTCGTGAATTTTGACTAAAGAATGGACTAATTTGTTATATGGAAGCAAATAGGGGTATTAAATAATTTCTAAAATTACAGGAGGTCTACGTGTAATTGTACCGAATATCAGGGAAGGAGAGTGTAATTATTATTATTATTTTTGGATCTCCGTTAACGTTATGTACCAACCCACACACAAGTTTCTGCAGTCCATGGGTGGTTAGGTGGTATCTGTTAATGTTATGCACAACAATTCTAGTCTCTACTGTCTACAGTCCTTAGGATTAAGAAAAAATGTGAGGTAGCTAAGTAGGGCAAAGCAGTTGAACAACATAAATGCCACCAAAATTCACCAGCTCTACTTTTGAGTATATATTTAAAATTTTAAGTACTCATTTACTTGAGTTATGGAATTAAAGTAAATAAATGAACAAGTGATAAAGTTTAGGATAGTACTAAAACATATATTTTAAATTAATTGTACATTAATTTTGATACGTCACACACACTATTATCTAAATATAAAAGGAAAGAGGTTTCATACTCACAAACGGTTAGTGACACCGTCGCACCAATTTTTTGTAAAGTCAAAATTATCCTTCAACTAATAAAATAACCGACTAATTCCACTTTTCAAATTATTCATTAACTAATAAATTAGTTTTATTTTCTTTTCTTTTTAATGTTATGTATTGATTTGTTCATTTTGCTCTTGTTTATAATAGATTTTAAAATATAAAAGTATTTATTATATTACACGCAGGAACGGCGTGCCACAACGACTAGTATACTAAAAGAACACCCATTTGGTGTCTCTCTCTTTTTAGTCTGCTTTTCTTTTTCCTACTACTACTTCGTATTTATTTCATTATCTACAAATGGTAAAATATATTTTTAGAATTAGTTATTTAGTTCTAGTTCAAATGTTTTTTTCCCTCTTTCTCCAGCTCACACTATTCTCATTCAAAAACTTTTATTTTTGTTTATCATAATCATTTTTGCACTATCACTTTTCCAATAAATTTTTTTAGTAAACAATATTTAATTATTTATATTTTTATTTTATTTTTTATGTACATGCATTGAATCGGCTACATACAATTAAGGAATAATACCCTTTTGTTATCTCATTTTTTTGTGGTATGTTATTATTTTTTTACTTTTTAATTATTGTATTGATTCTTATTTTTCTCTCTTTTCTCAACTTCCTATTCTCTATCTTTTCAACTTTCACATTCTCTCATTTTCTTTAAAATAATTTCTCATAAGTTTCTTAAATATATTTTTTATATACTTTAGTTATCTAATTAATAATTTTTTACAAATAATAATTACTCTTAATATTTAAAAATAATTACGCACACACACATTTGAGTGTGCAACATTTACTAATATATATATATATATATATTTATCTACAATATCTATACTAAAATAAAAGAAAAAGACCCTCTACACTCACAAACGGGCAACGGCATTAGTGATACCACAAAACTAAATTTTAATGCAATGTGTTGATCAATCTATTTTACTCTTACTTACATTATATTTTAAAATGTAGAAGAGTATATGCACGTTAGAATGACGTCCTACAACTGCTAGTACTAATATTAAAAAGACTTCCACGCTCACAACAATAATTAATGACACCGTTGCACCCTTTCTTTGTGAAACCAAAAATGCCCTTCAATAAGATAACTATTTTATTCAATTTTTAAAATTTTACATTAATTGATATATTAGCTTTCTTTTGTTTGTTTTAATGTAATGTATCAATTTATATATTTTATTTTTATTTATTAGCAATTGCAGCACGCAGTTCTCGCAGATCGAGAAATTAAATATACAATTATTTATTTCTTGAATTAGTATTATACAATTATTTAATTATTATATTATTTATTTTATTATAATTTTATTATAATAATCTTTTTGGAGATGGCGGGTGGATGAGAAAGAGAAGAGGGAGATTGCTTTTATCCTCCATTATTATTATTTTTTTGGGTCATGTGAATTGCAGTAGTTTGAATAGGCAGTGTGCTTGAGTGAAAATCTGAAAAGAGGGAGTTTGTGAGAAAATAAAGGGTAAATTATATTTTGTCATTTATGTCCGTTTTTACATTTTTGCATCTAAACTTTTTTTTGTGTCAACTTGACATCTCAACTTTACGAAATTTGCACTTTACCATATATAATCGATTTTTTTCTGATTTTTTTGCCGGAAAAACATCTGATGCTATGCATATGTGAAAAATATCGCATCATATAACCTTAAATATCACATATGGATTACATATGATGATTTTTTTATAAAACTTGGTGAAAAAATAGTTATAAATGGCAAAGTGCAAAATTTTGTAAAATTGAGATGATAAATTGTAGGGGTGCAAGGTGAGCCGAGCGCTCGCTCGAGCTCGAGCTCGAGCTCGAGCTCGAGCTCGAGTTCTTAGTGAGCTCGAGCTCGAGCCTTATAGGGTGAGCTCGTGAGCTCGCGAGCCGGCTCGCGAGCTCACCCCCTTTTTTTATTTATTTTTTATTATATATATATATATATATATATTATTAAAGTGCATATTTAATATTGTATCAAGTTTATATTCAAAATTCATCATATATTAGAATTATTAGTCAATATATCTCTTATTTAGATTTTATATGATAATAAAATATGGTATTTTTATTTTATATTATTATAAATAGTTTAAGCAATAATTTAGTAAGTTTTGATACTTTTTTATAAATAAATATTTAAAATTCATTATCAATTATAATTATTAGTTAATATCTCATATTTTAGTTTTAGATGATATTAAAATATATTATTGTAGTTTATATTATCTAAAAACAAACTTATTAGAAAATTTAGTACGTTTTGATAATTTTTTTGTAAATAAATATTAATATAATGTATATAAATTTTATCATTCTCAATCTCTTATAACAAAATTCAGTTATTCACTATATATTAGAATTATTAGTCCATATATCATAATTTAGTTTTAGATGGTATTCAAATATGGTATTATAGTTTTATATTATCTAAAAAGAAGCTTAATCAACAATTTAGTACATTTTAATAATTTTCTGTAAATAAATATTTAATATAATGTATATGAATTTTATTGTTATAATTTTAATTTCCACTACAAGAAAATATATTTCTTTTAAAAATTCATCATATATTAGAATTTCTAGTCAGTGTATCATATTTTAGTTTTAGATGATAACTAAATATGATATTTTGTTTTATATTATTTAAAAACAAGCTTAGTCAATAATTTAATACGTTTAGATAAATATTTAATATAATGCATATATTTTATTGTTGCAATTTCATTCCATTACAACAAAATGTACTTATTCACTATATATTAAAGCTATTAGTCCATATATCATATTTTAGTTTTAGATGATATTAAAATATGGTATTATAGTTTATATTATCTAAAAAGAATCTTAATCAGCAATTTAGTACACTTTCATAATTTTTTGTAAATTAATATTTAATATAATGCATATAAAAATTATCGCTATAATTTCAATATCAACTACATCAAAATGCATTTATTTTAAAAACTCGCCATATATTAGAATTACTAGTCAATTATTATAATTTAAATTTTAGATGATACTGAAATAAGTTCATCGATAATTTAATATGTATTGATTTCCACTACAATATTAAATAGTTATATTAATTATTTTTATATTTATTAAATAAATAAATAAAACAAAGGAATTCATCTAATTTTAAAAAAAAAAAAATTAATTGAGACTCGAGCTCGAGCTCGAGCCCCTCTTTATTGGGCTCGCCGAGCTCGAGCTCGAGCTCGAGCTCAAGTAAGGGAGCTCAAGCTCAAATTTTGAGCCGAGCTCTCGGCTCGTTTGCACCCCTAATAAATTGACACATAAAAAGTTTAGATGCCAAAATGTAAAAATGGTCATAGTTCGGATGGTAAAGTGTAATTTTCCGAAAATAAATAATGAGAAATCAGATTGAGGGGTCGGCTGTGAACTAAGAGTTTATAGAGGAGTTAAAGTATATATTAAAATTTGTTTGGGAAAAAAATATAATTATGCATTTTTTAGAGGGTCGCTATGTAATTAACCCTATATTATATTGTTCTCCACACCGTCAGCAGAGTATCCGTATCATTATAGTGATCCGTAAATTATTAGCACCACCGTCGCTTGTTCTTCTTCTTTGTAAACATGGAGGGAGTGGATTATCATGCTGAGGAGAGGAAGAAGGCGGAGTTCGATGTGGAGTCGATGAAAGTTGTATGGGCTGGTTCGCAGCATGCCCTCGAAGTTTCGGATCGTATTTCCAAGCTTGTGGCTGATGATCCAGTAATCTTTGTCCAGCTTTCGTGATACCCTGTTTTCTGAGTATTTTTCTTTTATTTTATGTTTAAGCTTGGTCTGTGGTTAAACGTGGCCGTGGCTGAGATTTCCTGAGTTTTTTCTTTTTTTTGTCTTCTGGTCATTTTTGTTGATGGTGGTCATTGTTAATAGACATCAACGGCGCTGAAATTTGTTCTACTTTGAGCTGAATTGACTGATGTGAAGTTTGATATATTTCCGGTAGAAACTAAGTATTTCGTAGTTGAACTGTGTAGTTGCAGTTTGTAATGCCCAATTTTTCAGGTTGCGGTAATGATCATGCCGGGTGTCAACTTGAACTAAACTAATAGAAACAAAAATTTACAGATTAATGTACAACTCATTCAAGGAGGTTTAAACTACCGGGATTTTGAAATTGGCTACTTACAATACAATCATTAGAAGATATACTAGTAGGTCAAGAGGTTTACAAATCAGCTTCAACAATTTTGAAACCCTTTTTCAGCACTTCTATTCCAATCTATTATGCATCTGATGTAGAAGATCTAAAAATTCTGATGAAATAATTATGATGTTTCTTTTACTTTGGTTGGAAGTTGATATGATACCAAGTGTTTCTACCATTGGGTTTAGGCGTTCCGCAAGGATGACAGAAAATGCTATCAAGAAAGGAATTGTTCAAGAACACTCTCAGGAAGGCAGTTTATGCATGGAAACGGATAGTTGAACTTCGTCTATCTGGTAAGCTCATTTGTTCAGTTTTGATATGGTGTTTTACCTGATTTGTTTCATCTAACCATCTTCATGGGAAATATTTAATTCATTCTTTCAGAAGAAGAGGCATCTAGATTAAGGTTTTATGTGGACGAACCAGCTTTTACTGATCTTCACTGGGTAGGTTTCATTTTGAAACTTTTTTATTTTCTGCTTTTTCCGGTTACGTTGGATTTTCGCAGTGGTGCATTTATTTGTAAGTTAAACATTTCATTTCAGGACTTTATCTAATATGAGGTGCCCAATGTAACTTTTACTGTTCTCCTGTGTAGGGAATGTTTATTCCAGCCATAAAGGGCCAGGGCACTGATGAACAGCAGCAAAAATGGTTGCCTTTGGCCTATAAGATGCAAATAATTGGCTGCTATGCACAAACTGAACTTGGTCATGGCTCCAATGTGCAAGGTCTTGAAACCACTGCTACATTTGATGCTCGTACAGATGAATTTGTGATTCACAGTCCTACACTGACTTCAAGCAAAGTAAGTAACACAGTTCAGAGGACCTTGTTTCTTGTTTGCATGGTTTGCATTAAAAGATGTGCTAAATTGTCATATGATTTTGGTAACTTTTTAAAATCTGAATTTTCTGTTTTCTAAATTTCAACAGAGTAAGTAATGTCGGATTTTTTTGTTCATGTTTTTTTGTGATTGAATTTTCTCTAATTTGTTCCTCATACTCTGTCATTTTTGTATAGTGGTGGCCTGGTGGACTAGGCAAAGTGTCTACACATGCTGTAGTTTTTGCTCGTCTTATTACAGATGGCAAAGACCATGGGGTTCATGGTAAGTACATTCACCTCCTTCCATGTGTTACAAGTAATATCCTTTCTCATCCTTTATAGGAAAGTATAATAGTTTGTTGGTGTAGGATTTATTGTCCAACTCCGGAGTTTGGAGGACCATATGCCTCTTCCAGGAATAACGGTCGGTGATATCGGAATGAAATTTGGTAATGGAGCATACAACACGATGGACAATGGCTTACTGAGATTTGATCATGTTCGCATTCCAAGAAATCAAATGTTGATGAGGTATTCACGTGCCATATCACTTCATTTTCTGTCATCTATTGCTATCAGCATTTGCCAGATGTTGCTCTGGAAGTATCCAATTATTTAAAAAACAAACAAAGAGGTGATGATAAAGCATAAAAAACAATTGATATGATGATGGGTGCTAGGAAGCAAGGTATTATGCCTTTAAATTTTTTACGTATAATGCACTGTGTCGTTGCAATTTAGTATATGGTCAGAGTTGGCTCCATTTTGGATTCATGTTGCCCCTCTTTGGTATTCGTAATCAAGGCATTAGTGAGCGTTCCAACTTAGCTAGATCCATGTCTTACAATTGCAATAAGATGCACTTCTTCATTAACATATAGCCCATGCTTCTGAACACACTGTGGTTAACGATTGAGTGTTTGAGTTCTTAGTACTGCGCATACCAGCAAGAGTTTAATGCCATTCCTTATAAGTTGTAACTCAACATATTCGTTGAAAGGGAATCTTAGTTGTTTGTAGAGCTACATGCTTTAATGCTCTTCAGATCATAATATCTCTTGGATAATAGAAATCATCAGATCTTGGATATTAGAAAACTAGAGTGATACGATACTTAGCTAGTAAGGATATGCAATACTTGGTTTGACAGCTGCCTTACGTGAAACTGATAAGTTAACTTAAGGCACTATGTCTGAGCTGGCAATGTGAACTATGTAAAGGTGATGACTCGAGCTGTGGCTTAACGTGAATTTTCTTTTTCATTGATCTTTCTAGCCTTCAAATGTTTCCCGTTGGTGTCATTTAAAGTGTTCAGTTTTCGCACTCTATATAGTTGCAGTGCATTTTCAGAACGTATGATGAACTACTATGGATATGAGTTGCTTTTATATTTTCTTATGTAAAACATTATATTGAGTGACTTCTCCTAGCATTTAGGGTGTGAGCCAGGTAATTCAATTCAAGTAAAGCAGTTTACTCCTTTATCCAAATGGAGGATTACTTTATCAAATAACTTTCTTATGGGGTTGTTTCTATTTTCTCTGCAATGACCTTTTGATTCTTTATTTTATCCTGATTGTAATACTTTTTTTTTTGAGCAATTTTATTATCAGTCTCTTTGTAACAGTGATAATCTTTTCAGGCTTTTACTTATAAATAGTTGTTTGATGAGATGAACCAAAATATAAGAAAGGGAGAAGAGAAGGTCTGCTAATTTCTTTCTGTGGTCTAACCTTCTGGGAATTTTTTTTGTGAAGTATTAGAATAGTCTGAAGAGTCGGAACTAATATTCCAATAAAAAGTTGGTGAAGAAAGGCCTTGTCGATACAACCATTGGAACAGAAAAGAGCAGATAACTGAATATTAACAAATATTTAACTGCTCAGCAGGTTTCTATATGTACAAGTTCAAGATCAATTTTACTGCCAGTGGTGTTAGATGGATATTGCTGTGGAAAACAAATCCTGATGGATACAGGGGAGGGCAAAAAAAAAGGTCACAAAAGTCATGTGAGAAAAATCTGCCAATTGTATGATCAGAATTAATTAGATGCAGAACTTTATTTTTCTTTTTAGCAATTGCAGAGGAGGATTCCAAATAATTCAGGTTCAAAAGCTTTTCCTTTATCAGGTTTTATACCTAAAAGAAAATGAGATGAAAGATGATGACCACACGGGATATTTTTGCTGATTTTGACTTTGCATGAACTCTTAACATGCATTTCCTTTATTTTAAATTAGTAAAAGTTTCCGTATCAGCGCAAAATGCTTGTTACTTGGTGATATATTCCATAACCTTTGGTGTACTTCTTGTACTATAATTAAAATTATCAATAAAAAGTATGCATATCAAAGGATGTTGTTATAATGGTAATTTTGGACATCTCAGGGTTTCACAGGTTACTAGGGAAGGAAAGTATAAGCAGTCTGATGTACCACGGCAGTTAGTTTATGGGACTATGGTGTATGTCCGGCAAACAATTGTAGTGGATGCTTCTTCTGCTTTATCAAAGGCTGTTTGTATAGCTACAAGATATAGTGCTGTGCGGAGGCAATTTGGATCACAGAATGGTGGACCTGAGACTCAGGTAGGAGATAAGTTTTCTGACAGCAGCTTAGTTCATGATTTTGGTTCGTGAACCTCTTTTCGTAAGTTTTTTGGTATCAGATTGGTCAATTGACTAGCAAGTGGAAGCTGACCCGATTGAATTTTTCACACTTCCACACATAACCTATGTCTAAATACTGTTTTTTAGACTCTTCTAGTCAATAATAGCTTTTTCATGATCTAATAAGTCTTTTGTGTAGTACATCGGTCTTAGTATCTTTTCATCCTATCTCATGTAGTCTGTATCTACTTCACAATCTTAGTTGGTTATTTACCATTTCAACATACACTTTCTCTGTTGATTTATCTCTTCTTGCATGTAAGATAATGTTTTGGGCATGCTTGTGAAGTATTGCAAACAAAAATGCTTTTTCATCTTGGCACATGGCTAATAGGTTATGCATGTACATGTCATATACAAAAGGGTGTTATATTGTTTATGCCACTACCTTGTTTTCATTCATGCTTGGAAAATTTTCGAAGGCACGACATAAATAATGATGGAAGTTATATATATACATTATTATATTCACTTACTGCTGTTTGTGATGTTGATAAAAGAAAGTGTATCTTGCGTTAATAATTACCAATAGATGCTTTTAAAACTTTGTGCAAATGTGCTTCACGAGTTTCACATAGGTTTCTTTGACGTAAATTCTGTTTTGGAGATAAATTATACTACCAGTTTGTATGCTAGAAAATAATAAAAAATTACTTTGGCAATGACAAGATACATAAATTTTAATAAGTTTCTGTCAGTTATTCAATTAAATTTGTCTTTGAGGTGAATCAAACTTTTAGGTTTATTCTAGAAGTAAGAAGATAAATGAATGCTTTGCCTTAATTTTGGTTTCTAGGTAATTGACTACAAAACTCAGCAGTAGACTCTTCCCTTTGCTGGCTTCCGCTTATGCCTTTAGATTCGTTGGTGAGTGGTTGAAATGGCTATACACGGATGTAACCCAAAGATTGCAAGCCAATGACTTCTCAACACTGCCTGAGGCTCATGCATGCACTGCAGGGTTGAAGTCCCTGACTACTTCTGCCACTGCTGTAAGTACTGATTGGGGATTTGTTGTTCTTTCCATGATTTTGTTGGTTTCACGTGCATGCTTTAAGCTTTGTTCCTATGTTTGCATTTGTGTCAATGAGCTTAAACCTGGTGAGCATTGACAATGTTAAGAATGGCAATTATAACTTGTGTATGTTGCTAGCGATTTAACAAAGATTTAGCTTTTGCTTAAGACTTGTTGAAGTCTCTCAGGTTATGTTTCTTGTGGCTTCCATAGATGCATTTCTAGAGAGTGAGGCCCTTATATAGGTCTTTTTTGGCTTGTAGGTTAAATGCTTTGTTCCTTCTTCTAAAATTTTTCATTTTTGGCCATTTTTAATTTCATCCACAGTTGATTTTTAGTTTGTTGTCTTTATCTTCATGGTTCATTTTGTTTAACACAAAGAATGCATGCAATATTTTAAATGCTCAATCCAAACCGCATCTTCATTTTCTCACATAAACCATGATATTGTATTGGTACCCATCGCATCTCAGTCTCATTTTGTCGAACACCTGATCCTGTAAATGAGGAATCCCTGAAAATGTGAGCAAGATAGTCCTAAATTATTCTTCTTTTGTGCAAAGGATGGAATTGAAGAATGTCGAAAGCTATGTGGAGGCCATGGTTACCTTTGTAGCAGTGGGGCTTCCTGAATTATTTGCTGTTTATGTTCCTGCCTGTACGTATGAAGGAGACAACACTGTTCTTCTTCTACAGGTACTTTTTGTGTGCATGTTTTCCATATGCGTGCGCTCATGTTTGTAGTTCTGCTGCTTTAATTTTTTATTATTACTTCATATATACTTTGGCAGCTGGTTGTGGGCAAAATTTGTGCCTGAAATGAAAAGTGGTGATCTATACTTTCATTGAATATGTCATTTGTAACGAAGGGGATAGAGATGTTTTCAATTTCTCTTATATATGAATTTGCAAGTATATATAATTGTTGAATCTTCCATTGATCTGAAGGTTCTGATATGAGCTTCAAATCACAGGGAATGTGATTTGGAGTTCCTTTAGTTTTATTAAATATTTAAATTGTATCTTCCCATTTGGATATATTCAATTGTTATATAAAATTGTTGCATCTTCCCATTGATCTGGAGGTTCTTAACTCTTACTAAGAGTTCTTTTGCTAAAATCCTTGGGAAACAGTTGAACTCAATGAGTTCTTCTATATGTGTTTCATTTGCAATGGCATGGGATTTATCACGTTATGTATTTTTTTGTGCAGAACAGTTTGTTTCCAGGAACCAGTGCCAAACATAATTGTTCATTGCACTGTTTTGTTTCTTTTTTTTTTTTTCTTTTTCCTGGTAGTGTACCAATTACTCATTGTTGCACATGTGCCACTTTAATTGCACATGAGGCTTAGAACTATTTTCCTGTTGACTGAAGTCTTGTTGATTTCATTTAAACCACTTACAGTGAAATATGTGAACATTTACGACGGAGTTCATTGCAAAGATTGAATGTTCTCTGCTATTTTGCTGAGTATTCTCGTATTTCACAATAAATTGAATGTTCTCTGCTGTTTTGCTGAGTATTTCTCGTATTTCACAATAACTTTTATCAGCAAGTTTGCCTGATCGTAGTTGGTATATTCATTATGTTGAATGAAGGTGAACAGTGCAATATGCAGCTGTAGTTGGATATTAGAATGAGACATTTGTCAAGTATATCATTATGTTCCAGAAATTTCACTTACTTCTTTGTCGTGAAAATTAGTTTGTCGATGATTGATTTTAATGTGCTACAGCATGGTGGTTGTATGGGCTTTAGCTAAATATATATGTTTGTTTCTCCTGTAGGTTGCTAGGTTTCTCATGAAGACTGTCTCCCAGCTTGGAACTGGGAAACAGCCAGTGGGAACTGTTGCTTATATGGGAAGAATAGAACATCTAATGCAATGCCGTTGTAATGTTAAAAAATGTACGATTTTCTCTTCAAATTTCTTTAATCAGATGATCAAATACTTTTTCTACTTTCAAAGGGCATGACCTGCGATCACTAAATGTCCATGAGTTAACTTTTTTTGAGTATGGTTATAACACAATATATATACGTGCTTTTGCTCTAGAATTTCTTTAATGGGTTCTTATGATTGCTAAGAGTATTCTTAATGCACAATTAGAAATTAGTGATAGAAGATTGCCCTGAAACTGTTCTTTATGTTTTCTTTTGAGCCATATCCACTTGGGCAGGAATTAGTTCGGTAACTTGTGTTCGTCTGTCATGCAGCTGAGGATTGGTTAAATTATAATCAAGTTATGGAGGCATTTGAGGCAAGAGCTGCTAGAATGTCTGTTTCCTGTGCTCGAAATCTGAGTAAATATGCTAATCCAGAACAAGGTACACTTGCTTGATGGGAATTTGACGTCTACAGTCTTTACATAGTGTATGATATAATAGAGGATTCATGACTGTAGATGAATCTGCTATGTTTGGTTGCTAGTCAATGATTTGAGAGAGAATACTACTTTGACACAGAAAGTCTTGCTTTGATCTTTTTTGTACTCTTTTGAAAATCAGATATCCTGAAATAAGACTTCATATCCTAAAATAGAAGTCTTTTCCCAGAAGTGTCTTAAAGTAATAGTAATGGAACACTACTCTCAATCACTATTTTTGAAAGCAGTGTTTTAAAAATGTTAAAAGCTTTCATTTTTTCTTTTTTATTTTAGAACATTGCTGTTTGAAATTCTGTGCCAAAATCAAATTTCTTAGAATGAGACAGGAGTATATTGACCCCAACACCTGATGGTTTTGAGAGCTCAGCCATTGTATTATGCAGACTTCATTGATCTAATTGATACCTATTGCCATAAATACAACTTAAATGGGTTTCCATTTCATGCTCCTTAGTGGTGTCCTTGAATTCTTATTATGGCCTTTTCATTTTAAATGTGTCTTTCATTACCGTATTGTTGTCCTTTTTCAGGCTTCGCAGAGCTATCTGCTGATCTAGTAGAGGCAGCTGTCGCTCATTGTCAATTAATTGTTGTATCCAAGTAAGCTTTTTCTGTGCTTTGGTAAATAAAAACTATGTAATACTGAGTCTGAGTGATATCCTTGGGTTTCACTCTAACTCTTTCAAGTGATTCAAGGGACGAAAAAGGAACTCTATCAAGTCCATTAAAATTTATTATCTTATGGACATCAACTGGCCATTAACCATCTTTACCTGTGGTTCAGATTTGGGTATATGTCTAGATGGTCATATGCAGTCTGGTAGTGTTTCAATTGGTGGACATCAGTCCGGCTGAAATCACTACTAGATCTTCGTGTGGTTACTTGCAAATCTGAGGGCCATATGGTCTTTGGGTTGGCCAAGTTTTTTTTCTATATTTGGATAACTTTTATATCAATGAATTTCTCTTTTTCAATTATTTGATTTTAACTTCAGTACAATATATTGGTTATCTAGACTTTTTTTTATCTTGATGGATAAAGATGATCAATTAAACTGAACTGTGATATGCTGAGAATGTATCACACAACATGAGCTATTAGAACTTAAAAGGATCTTGTTTCTGAGGTTGCCAAGACGGGTTCAGTTGATAAAATGCTTGCAACTGAACCTTACTATGATATACTGAGAACTTATCCCACAACTTCATTTAGAACTCTATTTCTGAAGTTTTCAAGAGAACCATTGAGTCGATGACAAGATCTGTAATACTACTTGTGTTTGATTTATCAGGAAATATTTCCAGTGAATTTCATTTTTCTTGCCTGGTTATGTTGATGTCATGTCAAGTGGTAAATAAAAAAGAATTGAAGCTTCTTTTAGGCTACTTTTTCCTTGAGGTTTCTCTGGTTGAATTGTCTGGCATGCCGAGCATTCTCCATATCTTTGACTACGTAAGATCAAATGGTCATGAAAAAAAACTTATGCCTGGTATAGGTTTATTGACAAACTGCAGCAAGATGTTCCGGGTGAAGGAGTCAAACGACAACTAGAGGTGCTTTGTGGTATCTATTACCTATACCTTATTCACAAGCACCAGGGTGACTTCCTCGCTACCAGCTATCTCAATCCTAAACAGGCTGCACTTGCTAACGATCAGCTCAGAGCATTGTATTCCCAGGTTTGTCAAACTTAAGAGTTTACATTTTCGTATATGGGCTTCACTTGGACCTGTGCTTTAGGTAGATTTTAATTTCCTATTTGTTTTAGGTTCGTCCGAACGCCATTGCTCTTGTGGATGCCTTCAATTACACTGACCACTTCCTTGGTTCGATTCTGGGCCGCTATGATGGTAATGTTTATCCGAAGCTTTACGAGGCAGCTTGGAAGGATCCTTTGAATGAAACGGTCTTACCTGATGGCTACCATGAATACATTAGGCCTTTGCTCAAGCAACAACTTCATAGTGCTAGATTATAGACTACCCTCAATATGTCATTGTCCTGTTTACTGAAAATAAAATCCTATTTAAGTTTTATATCTGCAAAATTGCAATAAACTTATAGGCTAAAAGTGTATACGCAAGCCAGGAAAGTTCTTGCGTGACGAAAGTAGTGTGGAATTTTAGTTATCTGACACTATTACCTTAACTAGTAATAAACACGTGTGTTGGATGTGACTCCTATGGTTTTATTAAAGTAGTACTATAGTTTTTAAATTTAATAATTAAATATAAAATTTATTAATCAATTCAGAATAAAAAGAACTGCAGTTCTCAAAATTTTGATTAACTTGAAAAATGTTCCAATGGATTGTAAAAACTAAAAAAAACTATAAATGCTAAATTTAAATAACAATATAACTTAAATATTTTTGTAGTCCAATGCTGTTATTAGTCTCTCTCTCTCTCTCTCTCTCTCTCTCCCTCTTTTCATAAATCTTGGTCCTTGGCAACATCTTTTTACTTTCTTTAATGGATTTTGCTTTGGTATTTTCTTTTTAATTGTTAAGAGTTGTTCTTTTTTTTTTTTTTTTTTGTCATCGTTGGAAATTTGAATATTAAATTGTTCTTGTTTTTTCTTTTTATGTAGTGCTCCTTTTTTCTTGTAGAGACCTCCTCACTTTATCAATTTATGTATTGTTCTTTTAATTGATAAGTTTTTGTTTTTTTTTTTTTCCCATCATCTTTTATCAGTTAGCTTATGTCTTCCTCTTTTTCTGAAATTTTGGTAGCTGTTGTTTCTTTCAATGCCTCTGCCACATAGTCTGCCGTTGAGCACTTTTACCATTTCGTTTGGAGCAACGAGAAATTTGAACTTTGTAGAAGTTTGTAGGTTGAGTCCCTTATATTATTTTGACTACTGTTATCCATAAAATAATTAATATGTTGCAATAAATGATTCTTGGTGCATGTAAAAAAAAGTTTATATAAAATATGATAGATTACAACGATCTCTCGTGAAGTTTGACATAATATGAGTTATCTTTCGTTATTTGAAAAATTATTAACATCCTCTTGATTTTAATAACTGTTCAACAATTAGCCCATTCTGTTAGTTTCATTAGATTTTCATCTATTTTTTGTTGTAAACTAATCAAAATGCCATTGTGGATAAAAGGATTATATTTTTATTTATTTTTTAAATTCTTTCGAATTTTTTTTATTGAGTAAGTGGATATTTTTTTATAATTGTTTAAATTTTTTCATCCACTCCGTCAATTCTTTATCAAAACTTTTATATTTTTTTGAAGAAAAAAAAAAAAAACAATAAGTCCTTAGTTGGCAATTTCATACATCTATCCAAAAATTACATAATTTCTTCAAACATCAGAGATATTTGTAATTTTTCAAATAATGAGGAGGTATTTGTAATTATATAAAATTTCAAAAAAGATGGTTATAATTTTATCCTATAAATATTATAACAAACAACATGAAAATGCAATGAAACAAAAAGGAGAAAGACAAAAATCCCAAGTAGACTTTGAAATGGAAAAATTGAAAATTTAAAGTGTGTAATATATGTTGGCTTCTAACGTTACGTTTCAGTTAAATGTCAAATCAGTTGCATTTTTTTTCTTACTGGAGACAAACCCGGTGTATTATAACTAAGGAAAAGAAGGCCAAAGTTGGTACAAAGCCAAAGCCATTACAATAACTGAGAATAGAGCAGCCTAGCAAAACCCAAGATCAAGCAACCAAAACTACCCTAATGGAAGCAGCTTAGATGCTCGGGAGATGAGTGTCAGCGCTTCCTCCCCACAGCCCTCAATAATATCGTGCATTGTAGTTAACCCACAACAGCCAGCACACGGTAACAAAAGAAGACGAAATCGATCTGGCTAAGAGACTCGTGTGCACACCGCATCCAAGCATCAACACTACGATAGGGAACTAGAGACAATGCCCAAGTGAATCTAGCAGAGGATGACTCTGCTAGGACATGCACGATATCCTCTTCTTGTTGATCGCACAAGACACACGCGCTATCGAGACGGTGCAAGTTTGAGATGGTGGGAAGAGCCTCCCGACAGCACTTCCAAGCAAATACCAGAACCTTTGTATCGGCCCTGGTGTCCCAAATGAAGCTCCATCCATGCTTTTTGCTACACGATCCTCGACCGACCACCCCCGAGTTAGATGGATTCGACGCCAACCGAGCCAAAAGATAGGCACTCTTAACCAAGAAGACCCCTTGACCCCAATTATTATGTCAACGGTCTCCCTTGAACCAGAAAAGGGATTTAGCTACATAACATGCTCGTAGCAAAATCAAATATTACAAAAGAAAAACATAAGCTAGAGAGATAGAAAAACTAATCGACGAGGCCGACTTTCGTTTTTTCCTTTGCTCCCAAGCTCCCGATGGTGAATGTCGAATCTTTCTTCCCCTCTTTCTCTTTTATTTTTTCAGCAATTTTCGAATTTTTCCATAAACAAAGAAGGAAATCTCCTTCAACAACTTTCCAAAATAGCTCATTTCACAAAACAGCCTTGCATACGGAATAGGGCGTGATCACGGTCTAACTGATGTTGAAATCAGTTTGTGTTCCCTTCAGTGGGCAGCTTTGAAGATTGAACTATTGAACATTGAAATCTATTTTTGGTTTATCTTCCTTGATCTTTTCCAACTCCATTTGGGGCATTTTAATTCTTTTTCCTTCAAAGGCGTCAAAGTTAACCAATTACTCAAAAGATGCATAAATTAATTAGTAATGCTATGAACTAGCCCTAGAATACTCACTTAATAAGGCCGACTAAACTGAGGCGATAAGAAAATATTTAATGGATCCATCATGATGGTAAAACTAGTGTCCCAAGCCCTCATGCTACATTTTTTCAATCTATCTGTTCAAATTTTGAACACAACTTCACAACATGTTTTCCTAATTGATTGAACCAAACCCATGTCAAACCACTTTTTTGTGTCTACTCCTGTAACGATAGATGAAATTGAGCTACAAGTTCGATGATGAAGGTCATATCACATCAATCTAGCTCATACTTTAAGCCTACCATGATTTACAACTAGCTCCAAAATATTGAAAAACCAACAACGAAAGTTACAATGACTGAAGTATCTAAATATGGTTGACTCTACTAGACCATATTGAATGTAGAATCATATGGAACATATCATATCGAGTAGGTTTCACATTCCATATGAAATGCTTTTGCAACCTCTTCACATTGCTTGCAACAATATAATTGCTAAGAGTATTGTTTTAGCTTTTAACTTTGAACTCCAGTTGAGAACCATCCAATGGAGGATTACAAATAATCACCGGACACCACACACTCTAATATATATGGCCTCAATGACCTCGGACTGTTGACTTCAAACCCATGGGACAAATGCAATATTTGCTTGATTTCATGTGTCCACGATAAGATATTACTTTCGATACTCTATTGGGCAATGGGCCATAAATCCGCATATCCTCATCTTTGTCACCCCAATATTTGAGAAGTATTGGACGGACTCGGCCATGATTGTATCCTGCAAAGAATGCAAGAATCGGACGTTGTGACACTCTTCTTCCACCGAGGTACTTAATAGGATTTCTAGAATTTCTTATATATGTTTCAGGTAGTGAAACATCTTTTGCACCATTAAAAATCCATTGCGACACGTCTGCATTGCAGAGAGCTTTAATAGTATTTTTTGTGAGCTCCTCATGCTCCGTTAAAGTATAAGGCCCCTATAAGTTGTCATGCAATGTAAATCAGACAAAATATTATACTAGGATCGATAAAGATATGAAAATAGTAAGTGCAGAAAATGTAAGATACAAATCTAAATGTCCTCTACATTCATGTCCTGCCCTCTAAATTAGTTTACATACTAGATAACTACAAGCATGCTTTGAGACATGATTCTTTACATCCATATTCTTAGCAAATAAAAGGGCTTCTTATACTTAGATGACAAAGCCACAAAACCCTAAACATACATAACTAGCATTGGCATAAACATACACTTGCGTGTGATTGGTGTGCAATTCAGACAAAGTGATCAATCACATGGCAAGTGTATCACACTTGCTTTGTCATTGGTTTGTTCTGTCCAACCTAATCCGGGTAAGAATTTTTCTTGGCAACCCAAAAATAGATATCCAAGTATTCCGACCCATAGTACTCGATCATGGCAATTATGAGGAAAATAATATCAAATGTATAAGATCATACCCAATCATGGCAAGCAACTAAGAAATGATCATATCCATGAGTGCGGTTCCAAAATGGATACTTTGCAGCAAGCATATTCACATAATCTCGAAGAAAGATTGACAGTGGCTTCATATTATGTGAATTGCGAACATAGAGCCTTTTGTAACTGTCGTGCACTATATGGTAGGTAGAACAAGTGAGCTTTCTCAGGGTCCTTTGTTACAAATTGCCTGTTTTCCTCCATTAACTTCATAAACCATCCTTCAGATGCATAAATTTCCTTAAGTTCATAGAAATCCCTCTCGATAAATATACACTTTAATATCCGCTCCATCCATCATAGCTCTAATATTTTCCCAAGAAGGGTTACATACAAGTTTATGGCAAAAAGCATTATTTTGGGCTATATTTTAGCTAATAAAATATATTGGTCCTGTATTTTTGGTTATATTTTTTTAATATTTTATATTGGTGGTCCTTCTGGTGCGATAAAGTTGTTGGAAAATGACGCGCCTTTCACGATTTTGGCATTTCATCCTTTAGTTTTGTAGGGCTTGCAAAAGTTTCCTATACTTTTTGGTAATTTTGGTCCCTGCCGGATCTTACAAAAGTTGTCAAATAAATCATGCGCCATTATATTTTATTATTTTTCATCCATGTCGGACAAAACCCATAAATGAAAAATGAGGCGCATTTAATAAAAAACGGCACTGAAAGGACCAAAATTGCAAAATGTCAAAAAGTTAAAGTACTCTCTTGCAATCCTATAAATAAAGAATAAAAATGTCGAAGTACCAAAATTATAGGATCAAAAATATATTAGTTAAGCCGAATAGATTGTTAGAAGTTTGATAAGCAAGCACTAATATGTTCCAAGTATCAAGAAAAGATCATGTGGAAATCTAGACAGTGCCTATTTTCTTTTTAAATACATCATATAGAAGAATTGTATTATCTTAAAAAAAGAACCCACGAAAAGTATAGATTAGATTATATATTTTAGTTCATTTATTGAGTTATTGTTATTAATCAAATAGATTAATTAATTAGACCTCATAGATTAAGAAACTTTAATTGAAGTAAATAATAATCTGGTAGAATCAATTACCGAACAGGCATCCAAGTAATTATTAAAATTAATAAAAGTCTAAATATAGATTTACAAAAAAAAAAAATTTTACATCATGGGAAGAAAGAGAAGTCGTCATGCCACTCAAAAGGCGAAACGTAGGGAAACGCAAACAGTTTGTTCAATTAACATGAAACTAATTTTAACTCGTCCAGGAAATATGAATAAGAATAATAATATGTTCTATTTACTACATCTTGATATGCTAAAGTGGAATGGTGGATAAGTTTGATTGTTAAATTGAGAAAATGAAGGGATGGATGAATTGTTTTTGAGTTGATGAGTTTTGGACTCGTCATCCATGCCCAATTGGCTAAGTTAGAAGATAATGGATCGAAAACTTACTTCTACGGTACTCACCATTGAATGGTTCTCTACTTCACCTATGGATAGAGTTTCACAATATGTTGCTAATTCCCAATCGTAATTGATAGGTTCTTGGCTTAACGGGCTAATTCCAAAAATGATTAATTAATGTGACTTCTCATTGAGTCATGAGACTTGTAAGCTCGTGTCGATCATTAGGGTGAACCAATTAATTTATGAATTGATAAGATTAATTGGATAAAGCTGTTAATCTATTTCTTGGGCTTTATTAATTTAAGAGTTGAATTAATATTTGAATAATTAGACAAAGTCCCAAAAAGAGAACAAGACTATTTAATTGATGAGATCAATCGACCCTATCCAATAAGGAGTTTCAATCTCCCTTTACTAATATAGACACATATAATAAATAGTCCACTAAAGTTGTACACATACATAAAATAGGGTCCATATCACACACTAGTTTGCAAGATTGTCTATAGTTCCACATCTATATACACTCCCAATTCCTATTCAGAGAGTTGGCACATGACAGTAGATATATGGAGGCATTGGTTTCTGATGTAGAGTGGACTGTAATTGTTTGTATAGAAAAATACTAGTAGGAGTTACATCTCTAGATGATAGATCCATTAGTAGCCACAGGTTGCTCTGGGTGACAAAGATAGCTAAAAAGTCTAGAGTGGTGGAGAAGGGGGGAGAATAAGATTTAGGTGGTTGTGAGTGTGTTCTATTTAAGATTAATTTGAGACTATTGTTTATATTAGATCCAACAATCTTAAATTTTGTTTGCTACTATGGATAATGTTCAAGTATTGATCCATGTTTTGCAAACGTAGATGGATTTTAAATCCCTTTGATAAGAAATCCTTTCTCCAAATCCAAATCATTCCATTCAAATATAGCATTAAACTCATCAAGTCCAACACCCTCAATATATTATAATTAACGTGTATAACATCTTCTAGAATGTAGATTTTTAAATAAGTTTAGTCAAAAACTATCCTAGTCGTCTATATTCAGCCTGAAAAGTATTTCCTTCACATAGCTCAAGTAGAATTCCAAGTAACGACGCTTTTATAACATGCATATGTAGTATATAAGTTTGTGAAAACTAAGAACTACAAATATGAGATCGTCAGATGTACCTCTTGAAAGTGGATATGTTCCGGAATAGTGGTTCATATAGTTCTGGATCATCGTTACTAACTAGTGGGGCATTGTCAATATCTCTTTTGATAAATGCAAGTGCCTCATTGGTGTCGACGATCGTAGATATCTCTACATAAAAAAATATATATATACCCTATGTGAGGAAGAAAGAAACATCATAAAATTAAAATAATATTGTAATACCAACACTAACGAAATACCTCTATGCGACTAGGCAGATTTTTAACAGAAGGATGTGAAGATGGAGCAAGCATATTGCTCGACGTTAGATTGTTTCTTCTCCTTCTCTGTTGAGATTCTTTCCATTTCTTCTTAGAACTCGCTAGTGATTGATTCACTTGATCGGAAGAATCAAGAAGAACAGTCGGAGAACCATTTTCATTATTAGTTTGGAGTTGCTTACCCAAGATTGCGGAGTTGAATGATTTATAGGATGAAACTAAGGTGGGTGGTGGAAAAATCAATTCAGTCAGCGGATAAGGAAGTCTAGAAATCTGTATAAGAACACTAACCACCGTAAGAATCACAAAGATAGAAATTAACTTTCTCCAGTCGAGCCGGAACATCAAAAGCACTATGATCTTTCTCAATAGTTTAGCCATATATCACTTGCTCGGAAGCCTGGCTAGTCTTTTGAAGATCCAAGGTCACAAAACATTTGCTAGACTTGATTGATTGAACACCCTTTATGTATTTTATCTAGGATTTGTCGAGGAGAGAACACATGATTCTATCATCAAATTGAGACCAAACGTCTAGTTTTTTCATAGAAAGATCCTCAATAACAATAGTAAAATTTCTCTTTTGGCCGCCCAAAAAGTGTCCTGCAAAGTTGAACTCTCATAACTAGATTGCAACTGTATAAACAAGTACGATATGTAATAGCGACGAAATAAGAAGCTTATGAGCCGACGGTGCAGATTATGCACTAAAGCTATTAACATTGCATCAAAGTTCCATTTTCAATTTGATTAACTGTTCTATATTTGATTCAAGAATCACAATGTTCATAAAATTAATTTAGTTAGTTAAATCTTGAATTCTGTTAATTATACCCAACAAACGAATAAACATATTATTCATTTCAAAAAATTTAAAATCTAATTTGAGTTTCACATTATTAGTGAGAAATAATATATATATATATATATATATAAAGAGAAAAGCTACTAGATCTTGGTTGGTTTTGTTCAACTAAATAATTAAATCATATTCAAACACAAATGTTTAAACTTGAGAAAATTCAAACAATCATGAAAAGGTATTCAACGTGACCTTTTCTTACACAAACAATTAACAAATTAGACCAAAAAATTCAAATAAATGAACCATCATGGCATAATATATGTGCATCAACCTGCATGTGGGTTCAATGTGCAAAAGACACGAACATCATAAAGTAACGTTACCTTAAAATAAAGCGCAGCGGACACGACTTTTGTCGATGAATTCAGTTGACGAACGAAAAGGATTTTGTTGAATTCGGAACACAGGGCAAAGGAGAGGGAAAAATTCTTCCACAGAGAAAAAAAGAAGACAGAGACAAGAAAAGAAGAAAGGTGAAAGGAAGATAGCTACAGTAACGGAAACAGGCCTAACGATTTTCTATTTATGTACTACTTTAGCGTTTCCTACAAAAATGACTAAATATTAGGAAAATGCCAAATAAATCTGTTATGCTGCTAACTTTTTTTTTCAAAAAAAATCTGTAAATCTATTGGATAAAGATAAATTATTATGCACGTATCTGCATTTAAATACATAAACGATAATATGATAAATTTTTTGTATAAGATAAATAATAACGGGCAAAATTACATTTTGGATCTTGTAATTTTAGGTTGTTAGCACTTTTAATCCTGTAACTTACTCCATATACACATTTAATCCTTTTTTTAACGAATTTAGTCCCGAGGATCTCGCATTTGGTCCTTTTTTTTTTTTTTTACAAATTTGGTCTTGTGTTGATAATTTTGTTCCCATTCAAACTATAATAAATCTCATTTTTTGTCTTGTAACTATGAGTTGTTAGGACCAAAATTATACAGGACTAAGTTTGCCAAAAAAGAACTAAATGTGATATGTTCATTACTCAATTCATAAAGAAATGGACTAAATATGTAAATTGAGTAAGTTACAGGACTAAAAGTGTTAATCACCTAAAGTTATAGGATAAAAAGTGTAATTTTACCATAATAATAAACTTATCTAAATTTAAAATTTTTCATGAAAAAATAATTACTTATGTGGCAGAATAAGAATGTGTAGAGGCCATCCAAATTTATGAAATTTGACTATTTTGACAAAATATATATTTAAGGGATAATTACATTTACACCCCTTTATCTATGGTCTCTTTACACAAATCACTCATATTTTTTAGATAATTACACATACCCATCAAAATATCATCATCACTTACACTTTTTTAAAGAATTACACACACCTCCTAAAAATATTAAAATCTACAAACTATCCCTATTTTTTTGCTATCAAAAGTAATTTTTGTAATTATGTAAAAGATACGGGTGGTTTGTGTAAATAAACCATAAGTCAGACAGTGTAAATATAATTATTCCGATTTTTAACATTCACTTACCAAAATATATATATCCTTGTGTAACTATGTTCAAAGAGAATAAGTTCTCCAAATTTGATTTCAATAATTTGGAACTTGATGGCAAGAATTGATCAATTTATGTGAAGATCATCATTGGATTTCAAATGTCAAATTTTTCTTTACCAATTGCTTTACACATATGAAAAGAATCCAAACTTACCGCAATATGGTAAATAGTATAAAATTGGATTCAATTCATTAATTTTCAAATTTATGATTCATGTATGATGCATTGTAGATTTGGGAACTAATGACAACCTACGTGTTATTTACTCTGTCCAATTTGTTTGTGTTTTAAGAAAAACGCTTCTTATTTGCATTTAATGTTTCGATTAGAGCTCAGAATTATGAAATTTCGACTGGAGAAATAATTTATTTTATTTTTCTCATTGTGCATTTCAAAAATAAGAGGGGGGAAAAAAGAAAAGAAGATGGGTTTTCTTTAGGTATAAAGCAAATTACATAGAGAATTTTTTAGATTATGTCTAATTACACGAATATCATATATCCATTGTAAATTTACAAGTTTAGCCCCCGAGGGAGTGTTGAAATAATGTACCTCAAATGGTCGTTGTATATATGAGTGTTTTTTTCGTAGAAATGTGTTTATGTAAATTACAATTACAATCACAAGAGGTACCTGTAATTATAATTTTATAAAATATAGAGGATATTTGTATCATTAATTAGACCTAATTAATTGAGCGTCGATATAATTTACTATTAGTTATACCTATTTAGCGATATATTTAAAAAAAAATTCTATACATTTTCCGAATTTAACATAATTGGGAATAATTAATATTTACTAACAATTAACGTCTTAAGAATTATTGAACTTTTCAGGTTTCTTGGTAGACAAAGTTCAATTACATACCTGCAAAGTTGAGCTACCATTTGTTCATGTATCTCAATAAACACGAACAAGTCCCATATCCTAAAATCTGAACACAACAGCATAAACAATTAAACTATGTATGAGGAGCAGATGAACTTCAAAGTTTTACCCCTGAGGATAGAGCGATAGTAGGGAAGCGAAGAAGGTTCCGCCGACCCCTAGAATGGTACTTTATCGTGAAATTTTTTTCCAAATTGAAATCCATCTATTTAATTTGGGTCGCAAAAATTATCGGGTTAAAAGCGGACACCCCCCCAACCTTTGGATTGTTTTGTACTTTGCTCCCCAATCT